>CM062818.1:1946960694-1947375352 GCA_031772625.1 Pinus tabuliformis
TGTCACCCACATTGCATCCTCAAGCTACAGAGGTGGCACAACAAAAAGAGGAGTAGGATGTGGTAGCTTTGCTTACAATCTTACATAAAAGGTTGGAAGAGACAGAGAGTGCCTTGGAGGCATCATTACAGGGAAGACAGGGAGAGTTTCTCAGCCAATTCAAATAGCTCAGATTCTTACAGCTGCTCCTCCCACGGCCACCATAACAGTCCCTCCCACTGTTACAACATCAAGTTCAGCACCAATTTCAGCCACTAGTTCAGCACCTACAGAGCAGGGCACCAGCTTGAAAATGGACAATATGATGAAGGAAATAGAAGCTCTGGAATTGCAAATGATAGAATTGAAAGAAACCAAGGAAAAGCTGGCTACAATTGAGGGAAAATATGACAAATCAAAGGAGGATGTAACTGAGAAGACAAGAGAAGTCAAAGCCTTGGAAAAAAGAATAAAGGAGCTGGAGAAAGAGCTTACCTTCGATAGAACTCTAGCAGATATCAAGAAAGTTTTGTGGGCCAAAATTGGCCAATCCATTACAGACCAATGGCAATCCATTGAAACCATTCATGTGCAAATGGATTTGATAAACTTGGCTCAGTTTGAAAACCAAAAGGCTAGAGCATCTTTAAGAAATATGCCCAAAAAAGCAAATAGAATGATCCAATTTTTGAATACTCGCACCAAAGGGCAGCTGGTAGCATTAGGTATCAGTAATAGGACTAAAACTATCTTCCTAATAAAAAGGGTGTTAACCCTTAGGAATTTTTTGCAGACATTGGACAGAAAATGCCAAGAAATGCAAACAGGGGTAGATGAATTCAAGACAAAGATCATGGCATTACATAGCAGAGGGCTACCAAGTTTATTAACCAGTGTTGGAAGACTGCTGTCACATGACCTTTATGCCAACAGAGTGAATAATTTTGCTACCAACCAAATCACAGCATCCTCAAGCTCTTCAGAAGATACAGGGCCTCCATCAGAACAGAGTGTCTTTGATAAATTAGAAAATCTATTCTACATTGTACATGAGATAAATCACCTGTTCGAATTCCAGCCCACTTTTCATAGATACATAGAAGCTGATGAAACATTGGTGAAGATACAAAGGCATTAGCTACCTACAGAGGATTGGTGGAAAGGGATGATAGAGACATTGCTCAGGTGATTTTGTTTATTAATTCTTTTTTCATCAAGCTACAGTTTAGCATATACAGATGGTACGATACACCTGTCAAAGGTAAATCAGCATAAAGCAGAATTGAAGTGATAACTACAGCTCATCAAAATGCTAAGAAGTCGAGCACACAGGATGAAGACCCAGACAGCAACAGGCAGCGTACCAGCATCAAGGCAACACATGCAGAATAAATGTGTAGCAGGCAGCCGACTCATTCAGCCCAGAAAGTCAAAGTTTTCTGACAAAATAGACAACTAGCAAGGCAATATTAACTGCAGTGTTTAATGCTTCATTTACTACCTCGCAAGAGTTGGTGATGTAATTTATTGCTTGAAGAGTCATCACCTAGATATTTTGTATCTTGTTTTTGTATATATACCTCCCCATAGAAACATATTTGGGGTTGGTTGGTTGATAATCCTCATTCTAGACTTGCGTTGTATACTTTGAGAGCTCTATAATCAAAGACTGCTGGAATGCTTTGGATGAAGAACTGTCTGTTGTGTTATTTAGTGGCCAAAGAGTCACTGTGGAATTCCTATGCTACTACATGGCTCAATAAGTGTTTTCTTACCTCTGTTTACAGTTTACATATGTTTACTCCACCATTGTGTTACCATCTTAATAGCAAGAAAGAAGAATTGCTTAGGCTTTGCTTGATTGCACTCTATGCTCAGTTCTTGTTATTTCTATATGTTTTCTTCAGAAATGGTTATGCATATTCATACTTAAATGATCATATTTACCCTGTTTCTTTCACATATGACTGTTATTTAGGAATTCTTGACTGCTCCTAGACAAACTTTCATTCACCTTCCCTCTCTGTTAGATAATGAAAGATTCTTAGTTGCCTTTCATCTCTGACCTTCATTCCATCTTTATTCTAGCCAGATATTGTTCTATGTGTAGCTATCCTGCTCTGTATTCCTCTTGTGACCAAGAAAACACAACAGCAAGCCCTAATCCGTGACTCCATGCCCAATGGTTTGAACTTCTCACACTATGCATCCCAACTCTGCTTGAAAACATCATCCTTCCCACCAAAATCAAAACAAAACCCATGTACACCATAACTAGCCTAAAATCAACCCAAAGCAAAGCTAAATTTTTAAAGAGAGAGCCCTCTTTGACTGCAGGTAGGCTAGGACCTATAGCCCAAAGATTGGTTTGTGGTTACCTCAGTCGTATCCCTTAAGTAGCCAAGGGACAACCTGAGTGATAACACCCGGTAACATAATCCCGTGATGAAGTCGAGGGAGATGGTCTCCCATTTCCATTCCGGGATTGGTAATGGATTCAGTAATCTAGAAGGATGTTGATGTTTTTTTTTACTTGCTAACATTCCAGGAAGCGAATCAAATATTCTGCTATATTATTTTTCATACCCGATTAGTAGTATCCTTTGCAGAGTGTAGTAATAAACTTTTGGTATCATGGGTGTCCTTCATAGGGAGTCTTATGATATTCATCCAAATCCAAATCCTTAATTTTGTTTAGGTTAGGTACATACAATCTCTTCTTATAAAAAAGCATGCCTACAGGATTCATTTCATATCCTAGCTAATGTTCATGGTTGTTTGTAGTTTGAGCTTGCTGTCCTAAAAACTGGTATTCTGGATCTCACTCAGCTGCTTCTTTAATTAGCTCATTGAAGGTGGTCTGCACCTCACTGTAAGAAATTTCATAAAGACAATGTATCTTTCGACTTAAGGCATCAGCTACCCAGTTCTCCTTTCCTTTCAAGTGTTTGATTTCAAAATCAAATCCACTTAAAAAGTCTACCCACCTGGCTTGCCTGGCATTCAAAGTGGGTTGCTTAAAATAATTAGTCAAGCTGTGATGGTCAGTCATTAAAAGGAATTTCTTACCCATCAAATAGTGCCACCACATTTTTAGTGCATGAATAATGGCTGTCAATTCTAAGTCATAAGGTGAGTATTTCTGCTCATGCTCCTTCAACTTTCTAGATTCATAGGTGATTACTCTACCTTCTTGCATTAAAACACCACCTACCCCTTCCTTGCTAGCATTTGTACACACCACATAGTCCTTACTTGGATCTGCTATGCTTAAGATTGGTGCAGTGGTAAGTAAATGCTTGAGCTATTCAAAGCTTTGTTGGCATTCAGCTATCCATTTAAAGGTTTTTCCCTTCTTCTGTAGGGAGGTAATAGGATAGGCCACCCTAGAGAATCCTTCAACAAATCGTCTGTAATACCCTGCCAGTCCCATAAAAGATCTTATATCTGCCACATCTTTTGGTACTGGCCATTCCATTATGGTCTTTATCTTTTCTAGGTCTACAACAATTCCGTCTTTGGTAATGATGTGGCCTAAATACTGAATCTTCTCTTTAAAGAAATCACACTTGCTAAATTTTGCATACAATTGATGTTCCCTGAGAGTCTGTAGCACTATCCTGAGATGCTCTTTATGTTCTTCAATATTTCGAGAATAAATCAGTATATCATCAATAAAAATTAATACAAATTTATCTAAATATTGATGAAATATATTGTTCATTAGACACATAAAAGTTGCGGGGGCATTGGTCAGCCTGAAGGGTAACACCACGAACTCGTAATGTCCATAGCGGGTCCTAAAGGCCATTTTAGCTATGTCTTCCTCCTTGATTCTGATCTGATGGTATCCTGACCATAGATCAATATTGAAAACACCATCGCACCCTTCACTTGATCAAATAGTTCATCTATGCGAGGTAAAGGGTACTTGTCCTTAATGGTCAACTTATTATCTAACGATAATCCATACGCATATGTAGGGTTCCTTCCTTCTTTTTGACGAACAGTACAGGGACTCCCCATGGCGATACACTTGGGCAGATATAATTTTTATCCAACAACTCCTATAATTGCATTTTTAATTCCGTCAACTATGTTATACTTATACGATAAGGAGCTCCAGACACCAAGGTTGCTCCTGGTACTAGTTCAATGGTGAAATCTATGTCTCTTTTTGGAGGTAGCCCTGGAATTTCTTCAGGAAATACATCTGGAAAATTTTGTATCACAGGGATACTCTCCAAGGAAATAGACTTATCTTTTGAGTTGGCATAACCCACCTGAATCACGTAAATCTGGCATCCTTTTCTGATGCACTTTTCTAATTGAGAGGCAATTATTGGTCATAATTTTAGTGGTCTCAAAATGCCTTGAATCTCCTATTTGTTTCCCTACTCATCCATGTAGTAGATAGCTTTTGTTTTACAGTTTATAAGGGACCAGTGCTTCTCCAGCCAGTCCATGCCTATTAGAACATCATATGACCGTAGGGGTAATACGTTTAGATCTGCCACCAAAGGCTGACCTGCTATTTCTAATGGACAGTTGTTGACCTTGGCCAACACACGTCTCTTTACCCCTGTTGCTAGCTGTACTAACCAGGGATTTTTGAACTTGACAGCTTGTAAACCACATTGATCAACTATTTTAGGACTAACATAACTTAACGTAGCTCCTAGGTCAATTAAAATAGATATAGCATGATCAAAGATTTTACCTTTGAATTCCACCATAGTTGGTTGGTATTCTGCCTAATGATCTTCAAGGGCGGCATTGATTTTCGAAATACTCCTAGCTACATCTCCTACTGTGGATGCCTCCTGAATCTATGAAATCTGTTCAGCGCCCTTGTGGTTAGGACAGTTCTTAATGTAATGTGGCCCTCCACATCCCCAACATTGTACTGGGGGTCTTGCTGTTGCTTCAACTTCAGTTCTGCCTGATTTCTCATTGGATTTGGGTTCATTGGGAGGTCTAAATCTGGACTGATTTCTATGCAGATTTCTGTTTATCTATCCTCTGGGAGGTCCTCTATTGATATTGCTCTTGTTCCCTTTATTACCAACAGAAAACTTATTTCCCTTTTTGTCAATCCATTTCTTTCCCATCACTTCTCCTTTCTGTTTACTTTGCTGATAACATATCTGGGCTTTCCGTATGACCTCATCCATTGTTTTCAGGTTGTCGAACTCAATACATTCTTTCATGAACATTGGTAAACTACTGATAAATCACTGCACTTTTGCCTTCTCTTCTTGTATGTAAGGAACATATCGAAGTAAGGAGGTAAATTTTGTAATGAACTCATCCATTGTTAGCTATCCTAATCATAGGTCATGAAACTCTTTTGCTTTTTTGTCGTAGAACCATTTAGTTAAATACCTTTCTTTAAAATATCTTTGAAACTTTTCCCATGTTATGCTCTCTTTGTTCACCCCTCGTACGGTCTTTACCTCTTCCCACCATAGGGTGGCTTTCCCTTGCAGCTGGAAAATGGCCAAGCAAGCCTTTAAATTGTGATCATATTCATATAGTTGAAAGTATTTATTCATATTAATGAGCTAGGCTTCAGCTGCCTCTTCTTGTTCGCCGTCAAAGAGGGGCGACTTTATTTTCTGGAATTCTCCTTGCAGTTATGTCCTCTTCCTCTTTTGTGTTTTATGCTCTAAGGCATTATCTAACTTTTCCTCTTGATTTTCTTCCCCTCCTTCTATTTCCACATACTTTGTCCGATATTCTTGCTGTCCTGACATGTGCCCATGTTTTGGGCTAGGAATCAGCTGATGCTAATTTTTCTTATCTGACAAACTTTTCATAATCTTCTCCTATTCCAGCATTAACCTTTCATTGTCAGCTCACAATCGGGCCATCTCACTCTTTAATTCTTGCAAAGTCTCCAATATTGTAGGATTGGTGCTATGGGGTTCTTCTCCCAACTACACCCATACTTTAGGGTTGGTCTCAGGGAAAGTTGTAGGTCCTAAGCCTGTTATGTTTTTGTGGGGAGCGCTATTTGTCCTTCTCATGGTAGTTGCTCCTGCTTCTTTTGCTAAGTATACACAAAACTATCAGTCATTAGTTTTCCAGAGGCCTTAGTTTGGTAACCTTGGCTCTGATACCACTTGTCACGTCTCCATGTAATTCAACATAATTCATAAAAAAAGAAAAATTACATTCTACCATAGTTCTTTATGATAATTGTAATTGCACTTACCTGTTAAACATAGTAAAACAATCGTATATTATTACAAGGCTGAAGATTATTATACAGTACCATTTGCATATATTTCAATGCATTTACAATTAAGTCTTGGTACTATTGATTAATTATACACATAGTTATTACACGCTTTATACGAGATTATTAATGTCATTCTGCTCTGCCTCCGAGTTGTGGCGGGAGCAGGCCTCGACTCCCTCATCATCTGCTCTCCAGTTGTCCCTCCTACCTCGTTCTCCTCACTGCATCGATGATGATCAGACCATGACACTAATCCAATGGATGATGGGTCTTCTAATAACTTCATTTGGAATTTATGGAGGTCTTGTTTTATTTTCATTGATTCAATTCTCAGCTCTCTAGTTTTTAGGCTATGATACCAAGGTTTTGTCCCCAAGTAGTTTGTGCAGTGAAGAATACGGTTTGGCTTCTGTGAAGGCCTCTGAAGAGGTGGTTTGTCACACGGAATCTGTCAAGGGTGCGGACACGACTGACCTTCCTAGAAGTCTAAGACATTCTAATGACAAACAAGACAAAATGGAGTGATCTTTCTCTAAATACACCTTTTACAACATGAAAACTACAAGTGTTTAGGCTTACCTTATTCCAAAACGCGGTTGTTGTAGTCCGTCCTTGCCGATCCGGATGAGCTCCTCCTTCAAGTCAATTCCTGCAACCACAAACAATCAAACAATTACCAAGCACTTGCATTTCATATAATAAAACATATATTTAACATGCAGACCAAGGAACACATGAAATAACTCATTAACACAAGCTATTGAGAAAAATAAACCAGTTTGTATTAATAACGAAACAAAGAAACTCTTACAACCTGGCCTTGGTGTTGTGCAAGTTCCTCCCAGGGTCCATCAAGGGTTTTCCTCTACTTTGACAAAGCTCACCCACTTCCAAGTAGAATCAAGCAAAGACAATCTCTCCTCACAAGGTTCTAAATGGGAGTCCTAATTCCTGCAGCATTTACCCAAAGAAAATGTATAGCTCCAACCTCTCCTCCTTCTGGCTCAATGCCTTTATTTATAGTGCTGTAAAGAGGTTATTCAGGTCCACTATCAATGGGATCATCCCCCTCTTTGGGTGGGATAGCTCCCTTATTGATGGGATAAGTTCCCCCTTAATAGAGATACATGAACCAACTGGAGGCGCATCCATTTCATCAAACCGACCTCTAGAATGTTCTAGAAGTAACCACAAGTAACTTTTTCAAGATAAAACTCGCGCATTTTTCCTTTTACAGAGGGACGCACCTGTCCCTTAACATACAGAGCGTCCATGGACGCAGATTTTGTGAACATGGTCAGCGTCCCCGCAGGTAAGGCTAGAGAGAACCTGCGACCCCAGAGATAAACATAGTTTTTACAAGACTTTCTCTCTTCTTTGAGTTTGAGATGGATAACAGAGGCATAAGACTTGCCTAAGAGGGTAGCATGACTGTTGATTTGAGCCATACTAACTGTAAGTAGTCAAGGTGACATTTTTTAGTGTAACAGATTGCCCCCTAAAGTGCGAAGCCTGGAATAGAATAGGGTTTTGTAATTCTAGGAAGGGTGAAGCGCTTTATCATTTCAAGGATTGTCTTGTGGATGGCCTGGTTGGAACCTGCAATTTTCAACACAAAATACATGGATAAGATTATATCATCACTGAGGTAGGCATTCCCATACTCAGATTCAAAACTTTAACTAATGGACTAACTATTCTGATACAGGAATGATCTTGCAGTACATCATTTTTATAGACTTTTGTAGACACAGTATGGACGCAGCCATCTGTTTATGATTAGTCTACATAGATAATGAATACAAAACTCCTCGCAGCCTGGATGGTAGAAACTAGATCCAGGGTCTTCACTTCTACTTCCCGAATTGGTACGATTCTAGCCATGTGATTAAATGATTCGATGTCGAACATGGTAGAAACCACTTGATTACCAGTCAATGATGTAAACTGTTAACAAGCGTGAGAGAAACCACCAGTAATGTCAATGGTTCTCAAAGTACCAAGCACAACCCATGAAATGTGAATAGATGTTTTGATGTCGAACACTTCACGGAATCCTCTGATCGAAAGTCAATGATGTAAACTGACGTCAAAGGCGAGAAACCTGCCATTGATGCATGCAGACTTCAAGGTACTGTCGATTCCTAAGTCATCTTTCTAGATAATGTGTCGATGTCGATAGAAAGCGACCCGTTGCAGGCAAGCCCGCAACACGAAATCATTGTTCAAGTTGAAGAAATGTTGCTGTAAGGACTGACTCAGGGATGGTCAAATGGATGACAAGTATTTTGCAGATGAAATTTTTGCTTGCAGACCTCTTGAACACATAACGACACAACAGATGGCTTGGTGACGTATAACTCAAAGTTAACCCCTGGAACCCGGTTAAAGACTTTCAAAGTGATTTGGTCAACTGTGAGGTAAAAGATTTCCCAACCCAGGTGAATGAAAAGTGTCGTGTTCAAGAGTGGTAATAAAGTTTCTTCTGAGACAAAAGGTGACAAACAGGTTCATTCTTCTCTCTTTTCCCCCACCATTTCTGGCAAGTACCTCTTTATTTTTAACAAGCTTGAGGAGGATAACATATGCTTGATTATAAGCTCATCCTTCGGACGAGTCCAACCTAGTTTAAATTTGAACCCTAGGAAGGAGTGGTTCGTTCCTGTTTGTAATTGAACAGGTCCTTTACTGTAAAAGTTTAACGAGCCCAGTATAGGAGAAACTCAGCGTTTTTCAATTTTAGAGAGTCTGAAAAAACTTAAGGAAACTCCACGTTGAACTTTTTCGTAAATTTGTGTCCCTCAAGCCCGAAAAAGTATAAAATAATACCTGGGGGAACCGCTTGATCTTGCGACCAAGGAGTACTTTCATGATAGTGTCGCCGACCTGAAAAGTAAAAAGCGATCAAGGACACGTCGTTTTATTTCCTTATCGAGTTTGAAACGACAAAAACCCGGCAATCTTTTCTTGATTTTACGGTCAGAAAAGAGCTAAAAGGGGACCGTCTTTTAATTCCGTTTTAACGAGTGAAAAAGAAACACTCGGCGATCTTTTCATGTTTTAGGAGTCAGAAAAGGGCTTAAAAGATGACTCTGAGGTTTCACTTTTTCATAAGTTTTAATGAGTTTGAAAAAATGATAAAAATGTACTCATGTGGCCGACTTTCAATTTAATTTACGAGCAGGAAAAGACGGAAAGAACTCGGCATTTTCATTTGTTTTACGAGAATGAAAGATAGCAAAATAATCTCGGGATTTTCATGAGTTTAACGAGTCTTGAAAATAACTGAAATTGACTCAACATAGGTTTCATTTTTACAAAAGCTTGAAACAGAGAAAAACTATGCTTCGAAGTAGTTTCATTTTTACACAAGCTTGAAACAGAGATAAAACTGTGCTTGATGCCCCCTAAGCATGATTGCTAGAGCGCATGCCCCCCAGCTTCATTTCATTCAACCAAGTACAAGCTGGATGGAATGAAGGTTCATGAACGAGATCATTTGAAAGACTCGACCTAAAACTATAAGAAAATTATGTAAAAAACTGAAATAACTAACCTAAAAACTTAACATTTATGAGATCTAGTCAAACACTTGACTCAGGTAGAGGAGGATTTGTTTCATTTTTTAACGAGCTTGACACAGGAAAAGAACTATGCTCGGATTCGGTTTCATGTTTACGCAAGCTTGAAACGAAAAACTATGCTTGTTACAGTTCACATGCCCCCAGCATAATGACGCAAAACGAGGTACATGCCCCCCAAGCTTCATTGCATTCAATGAGGTGGATGGAATGAAGCTTTACTTTCAAGATCTTGGAAAGACTCGTGGGAGTTGTTTCATTTTTTAGTGAGCTTGACACAAGACAAGGAACTATGCTCATAACTACTTTCTACAATCTACTTAACAAAAACTCTACTTTAAAAACCTTGATTCATTTTTTAACGAGCTTGACACAAGACAAGGAACTATGCTCTAAAAACCTTGATTCATTTTTTAATGAGCTTGACACAAGACAAGGAACTATGCTCAAAGAACCTTGATTCATTTTTTAATGAGCTTGACACAAGACAAGGAACTATGCTCATGACTAATCTACCTACTTAACCTACCCTTGTTTCATTTTTTAACGAGCTTGACACAAGACAAGGAACTATGCTCAAAAAGTTCGCATGCCCCCAGCATAATGATGCAAAGCGAGGTACATGCCCCCCAGGCTTCATTGCATTCAACCGGCTGGATGAAATGAAGGTTTACTTTCAATATTTAACTTGAAAAGGGAGTTGTTTCATTTTTATGGAGGTTGACACAAGAAAAGAACTATCCTCATACCTGATTCATTTTTTAATGAGGTTGACTCAGTAACAGGAACTGTCCTCAAAATCCTACTTTCTACAATCTACCTACATATCCTAAAATCTACCTGATTCATTTTTTAATGAGGTTGACTCAGTAAAAGAACTATCCTCATACACTGATTCATTTTTTAACGAGGTTGACACAGTAAAAGGAACTTTCCTCGTGCTAGCCTATTTCATTTTTTAACAAGGTTGATACAGGAAAAAACTATCCTCGTAACATTGATCATGGCTTCCAACTGGAGGAAAGACATGTCAATGGACACACCTTGATCATGGCTTCCAAGAGGTCTTCATCCGAAGGAAGAATACTTCTTGGGAAGGAACACATGTCAAGGGACTCAAAAGGGATAAGAACACCGTGTTCAAGTAATCCCATAGAGTTTTCCATGTCAATTACCGGAGCTAAATCAAAGGAAGATGAGCAAACAGTGAGAGGCTCACTTACATCGGTAACTGAAATCATGGGACCGGTTGCCACATAATTAACCCATGGCAGGGTAGATACCACTTTAGAATCAGGAACATTTAGGGGTGTCATATTATTGGTAGTTGAAAAAAAACTAGGGAACGAAAGCTGGTCTACAGTCACAATACTGCCATTGTGAGGGAAAGACATCACGCGAAAGAGTGTCGATACGACAGCTTTCATTGCATAAACATAGTCTCGCCCAAGGAGTAAATTGAAATCCAAGGGACCTCGAACTACCATAAGATCAACACAAACAGTTTTACCTTCCAAGGTAATAGAAAACTTAGGAAGGATCCCTAAAGGTTCACTAATTGTTCTGTTAAAAGCTTTCAGATTCTGCGTAATAGGCGCAAGCTGAGGGGAACCCAAAGCTTTCCAAACAGCTGAGGATAAAATACTAACAGAGGCACCCTCATCTACCTGAGTACGATGTATGTCCCTACCACCAGCCTTGACAATGATTTGAAAAGGGATGGAGGAAGGAAGACGAGGTTCTGTCAGTCTATTCCAATCAAAGGAAAAGACCTCAGTACTTGGAGGGGGTTCTGTAGAAACAGGGGAAATGCCCCCTGGCATAGAAGAATCTGATGTAACAAGAAGAACCTGAGCGGTATGAAGTTCACTCTCTAAATGGAAAGTGGGATCGACCGAATGTGAAATTGAATCGACCACTTGATCAACTAATGGATCATCAACCTGAGTGACATGAGTTTCACTCTCCAATGGGAGAGTGTGACCGACTGTATTTGAATTTAGATCAATCACTCCGTCAGTTGACGGTAGGTTGGGAGAAAGTTTACGGTAACCAGTTGGAAATTCTTGCTGTGGAACAGTAAGGTTTTCCAACAATGTTGAGGCTTCATCCATGTGAGGGCAAATGTGAGTTTGATGACTCCCTTTGCATAACTTACAAGGAAACCTAACTTTACCCTTTTTCCCAGGAACCTGACTATCACTGGTTGATGGATCAATGGAAAGTTGATGAGATTTTTCTGACCATACTTCCAAGACCTTTGGAATACCAGGACAATTGACAAGGAAGTGGTCACCCTTACAAAGCCTGCAAGGGTATTTGGGTTTACGATGCATGTCGGAATTTTCCTCAACACAACTAACACTTACAGCCATGGTTGGTTGGTTACTTCTTTCTTATCTTGCTTCTTCTTCTTCTTCTTCTTCTTCCCTTTCTTCTTCTTCTTAGCCTCCTGGTTACTAGCATCAAGGCTTTTACCAGGCGAAGAGGAAGAAATGGAGGAAGAAAAATTAGGCGAAGAAGGTAAAGGGTCAACAGAAGGTTGGTGATGTTGAGATGGTGAACTCTGTTGAGGTGAAGCATCCGGTTGAGATGGAACAATTGGAGTATTTTGGGCCAACGAAGTTGAAAATAACCATATCGGTAAACCTATTGTAAATCCAGGTAATGACAAAGTAGCCATATAAGGAGGACCAACATTTCCAAAGTAAGGAAAAGTACTAGGATTCTCATTAGGAGGGGTTCCTAGGTTGATAAATTCCGGAACATTTGCCATTATATTCAACTTCAGTGAATTTTATTAACAATTTAAAACTAAAATTAACAATTCACAATTCACACTTAACAACTAAAATTCACAATTCACACCTATGGTCTCTAAAAGTAAAAACAAACAAATTAACACGCGCTATCAAATCTAGGAGTCAAACCATACACAAACAGTAGCCTTCTGGACCAAAAACACTAGTTGGTGATGAAGCCCAACATCGCCGAATTCAGTACAGAAGTGGTGGGTGGAACAGTTACCCCGGCAACCTGCTTAATGAATAGACCGGACCAAGTTCCTCCACTTTAACCGTCTCGAAGTGAAGTGAACCCCCCGGAAAATCCAAGTGAGTATAACCGACGTCTACTCCAGGTACAGTGGGACCTTCCCTCCACCGTCACCTCGGTAGAACCCTAAAGATTATGGTCACTAAGGTCACCAACAGTAACAAATACACCTGGGGGAACAGTCTAAACTCCGACAGCACGCAAGGGCAGAGTAGCAAGCTCAATCCCCTTACCGGCTCCTTGACAATAATCCAAGGTTTACCGATAAGTGACCCCTGGCTCCTCGACAATGGTTAATCCGAGGTTTACCGTTTGTAATACGTACTGTCTGGCGTCGTTCCCAACGAGGGGGGAATGATCCCCTCACTGGTTCGGACACGAGCTCGTGCTTCTCCTTTAAGAGGAGCTTTCCCAGAGTGCAATTGAAACAATTGGATTTATTCTACTCAAGATAAACTATCTGTTTGGTTTTGTAGTCTTGGAGAGTTAAGTACTCACCTACTCCAAGACCCTAGCCTAAGCTATGTTGGTGTTTCAGAGCCCTAGAAATGTAAAAATTACTAGATGAATTTTAATTAAGCGCTGTGTTATTAAGGCTGTTATTACTCAAATGGGTAAATGGAGATGAAACCAATGGTGTTATGACCCGACTCAACTGAATGCAATCGAATATGATAATGGAATCCTTTCAATTCGATGAATCCTAACTAGAGTAAGGAGAGAGTTTCCATTCACTTCCAACAATGCAAAAAATTGATCATTAAGAGAAAATTTAACAAATTCTCTAATGCACTAATTTCATCAAGAAAAACTAATGCAAATCAATTCCAAACCAATTTTTATTTTTATTTTTGTGTAAATTCAAATCAAAGAAAGCTGATCTAAATCTACGATTGATTTTTTAGAATGTAAACTATGCAATTGTAATCTATGCACAATTCACATGAAAAGTATGCAAATGTAATCTATGCACATTTTTCATTCATATTCTGAAACTGAGAACTCTAATTATGCAAATGTGATCTATGCAAGAGAATTCTCAAACACAAGATGATTCTAAGGTAATCTAAGAACCAAACAAGTGCAAGTCGAGAAAATTGGGTGAGAGTTCCAAAGATCAAAAAATAAAAACACTCAAAGGCGATTAACACTCATACACAATTTAGCCCCCCCCGGCGAATGAGGGGGAATTTTTTTTGCAAAAACAGAAGCAAAAAGATGCAAAATTGTGAAAAGACTGAGAGAAACCTCCAAGTAATGACCAAAGGAAATCAAATTAAGAATTTCTCAAAAAAGAGACTCAAAACACCCAATTGATGAAAGCTAAAAGCAGGAATGCTAATGAAACAAGTTCAGGTGAAAATTTTTGACAGGGTACTAAAGGATCTGGGCAGAAAACACTAAGAAAAAACAAAATCTAAAAGCAATTAAAGCAAAAATGGAGTTTTCCTAAACTTTTACAGGAAGACGCAGGCAACCCGTTAGAACAGGCGCGGGCCCGCTCTGTGCAAACGGCAACAGCGCGTCCAAAGACGCACTGTGCAGTACTCAGAGGGTGCGTCCTTCTGGAAAAGTTAAGAAAAACCAAATCTAACTAAATCTAAAGCTAAGCCACCCACATACTAATTCTCACAGTCAAAAACCAGAAAATAAAAATGATTTTCTCAGAGCAAAGTTCACACAAAGGAAAAGACTTTCACATTAATGGATTCCCCAGCGGAGTCGCCAATTTGTCACACGGAATCTGTCAAGGGTGCGGACACGACTGACCTTCCTAGAAGTCTAAGACATTCTAATGACAAACAAGACAAAATGGAGTGATCTTTCTCTAAATACACCTTTTACAACATGAAAACTACAAGTGTTTAGGCTTACCTTATTCCAAAACGCGGTTGTTGTAGTCCGTCCTTGCCGATCCGGATGAGCTCCTCCTTCAAGTCAATTCCTGCAACCACAAACAATCAAACAATTACCAAGCACTTGCATTTCATATAATAAAACATATATTTAACATGCAGACCAAGGAACACATGAAATAACTCATTAACACAAGCTATTGAGAAAAATAAACCAGTTTGTATTAATAACGAAACAAAGAAACTCTTACAACCTGGCCTTGGTGTTGTGCAAGTTCCTCCCAGGGTCCATCAAGGGTTTTCCTCTACTTTGACAAAGCTCACCCACTTCCAAGTAGAATCAAGCAAAGACAATCTCTCCTCACAAGGTTCTAAATGGGAGTCCTAATTCCTGCAGCATTTACCCAAAGAAAATGTATAGCTCCAACCTCTCCTCCTTCTGGCTCAATGCCTTTATTTATAGTGCTGTAAAGAGGTTATTCAGGTCCACTATCAATGGGATCATCCCCCTCTTTGGGTGGGATAGCTCCCTTATTGATGGGATAAGTTCCCCCTTAATAGAGATACATGAACCAACTGGAGGCGCATCCATTTCATCAAACCGACCTCTAGAATGTTCTAGAAGTAACCACAAGTAACTTTTTCAAGATAAAACTCGCGCATTTTTCCTTTTACAGAGGGACGCACCTGTCCCTTAACATACAGAGCGTCCATGGACGCAGATTTTGTGAACATGGTCAGCGTCCCCGCAGGTAAGGCTAGAGAGAACCTGCGACCCCAGAGATAAACATAGTTTTTACAAGACTTTCTCTCTTCTTTGAGTTTGAGATGGATAACAGAGGCATAAGACTTGCCTAAGAGGGTAGCATGACTGTTGATTTGAGCCATACTAACTGTAAGTAGTCAAGGTGACATTTTTTAGTGTAACATGGTTCCACCACCCATACACGACCCTTATCAGGTAATCCCTTATACTTTCTTGCACTTTCCTTGATTTTCCTTGTTCGGTTATAATGGTACCACCTGATGATTCTTGGTATTGGAGTTGCAAGTTCTTCTGGTGAGGTCTCAACATTCCAAGGAATTTCCAAGGTGTTTTCCATCGATTTCTGATACCTACACACTCAAGACTTCAATGGGTTCATGGGTATGTTCATTGTTTGCTTGTGGGCATCTATTGGTCGGGTAGAGAGATAAACAGTCTTGTCCTTAGATGAATTCTCTTAGAAGGGTTTTAGATTTCAGTTGTGTTATTCTTGTTACTCCGGATGTATATGTATCCTTTGAGAAAAATGGGCTTTTCTCTTGAAAACTCACTGTTGTAGTTTGTATTTAAGTTATATGTAATTTTTGGTTTAAGGGAAACACTTATCGACCATTCGGGTGACTATTCCGGACTTCTGGGTTTATCTAGCAAACCCTTAGGGTTAGACTGGAAGGTCCCTAGTACTATTTGACAGTGCTCGATTAATTGTCTTATTTACTCTGGAACTTCATCCAGTGCTTGTTTAATTGTCTTATTTACTTTGGAACTTCTTCCAATAGTAATGAATGCTTTCTATGATTTTTCTCATGGTTGGTTCGACTCGTTATATAACGCTAACGATTTATTAGTTCAAAATTGGTTAATATCGTTTTTGACATGCTAATCCTGAAGCTCCCGCATCTCTCTGTTTCCAGGGTATGATGCATGTCATTAACTTCTTTTATTATTTGTGCAATAATCGGGCCGTGATTTGTATATATGGTCTTTGAGTGACTCATTCCATTCTGGTTATGTTATTTCCAGTTTTTCTACAATGTTTGTCTGGGTTTAAAGATTACAATTTGCAATTTCTCTGTTTAACATTTTATATGTAATTAGGCTTATTATTCACGGAAAATGAGGACTTAAAACTGGGAGTCTTGCCCTGGCCCATGGGCGTATCAGGTCCTACGGGTCTGATTTTGATTTCCCAGTTATTTGTTGGCAATCTCTATATTACAATACTTCTTGAATTTTCTTGATGCTTTACAGTACCGCATTACTATATGGTTTTGGGTTACCTACCAGTAATATAAAATGTTTATTATGGTTCTCAAAGATAGTAGTAGGATAGGCCTCGGCCCAAGTTTTCCTCTATATTTATTATGTGGTTTTAGTTCTGTCAAGGAAATAATACGTATTCCTTTCTTGTAATAAAAGTATGCCCAGATTCTCTCTGGTAATTCTGGTTCTTGCTTAGTTTAATTCTTTCCTTTCTAAGTAAGTTTCTAAGTCTGTATTACATTCTTAAATTTATATCTGAACTAGAAAAAATCTCTTTCTATGATTTATGGAAATAGCTACTCTCCTACTTCAGGATATTACTGTACAGTGTTTAAATTTCCAAGTTTTCAATAACAATATTTTTCCAGAACTGAGCATTTACTCTATCATCTCATATTTAAATAAAGTTTCTCCAAGTTGTTTTACTTACCTGAGAACAATAAATAAAGGAAAAATTCAACTGTTGAAGTCACCTCTATAATTTAATAGATTCCAATCCTCCCAACCTTGAGACTTGCCTTCAAGTCCAAGTCTCCCCCCGAGCTTGCTCACAAGATCGATGTCTTCTTGCAAGGCTTCACATACAGTGCCACAACTATCTAGTCACCACTAGACTTAGCCTCTTTTCCCGTCTGACCCTTCAACACAGATTCTCTCCCCTTCTCCTCTGTTACTCTCAGGTTTCCTGTCTACCCTCTTGAGTCCTTTCCTTGGAGAATTCATAATCAGGGAGGTAGTTAGGGTTAGGCAATTGCCCATCCTAGCATCCTAACCCTCTTGATATGAAAAGTTACAAGATTTGTTAACACTCCAAAATAGTTTTCTTTATAATTATCAAATTTAAATCCTTAATTCAAACAATAACCATAATATCCAATTTTGTTTTTACTGCGGTAAAATAAAATTAATTACGGTTTTCTGGGGACATCACAAAAAATGAGTTTAAATAACACAAATCATGATTTCAACTCAAAGCTTTCCACCAGATTTCGTCACCGGAAAGTCCAAATAGTCACACTAAAGACAACTCCTTTATTATTTATTCATCTTCTTTTTGGTCATTTGACTTTTCTTCAGTCACTCACTTTTTGTCTTGAGGATGGATCCCCTTTAAGACAGAAAGCAAGATTTCATCTCAAATTTTTCCACCAGATTCTGGCACTGGAAAGTCCAAACCATCGCACTAAAGACAACTCCTTTATTATTTATTCATCTTCTTTTTGGTCGTTTGACTTTTCTTTCAATCACTCACTTTCTATCTTGAGGATGGATCCCATTTAAGATTCGATTTGAAAATGATTATGATACACATTTCTGATATAGAAATATCAGGTTTAATAACATACTAAAGATAATACTTGTTTTTTTTTATTTTACTTTTAATTTTAAAGTGGACAAATGTTCATCTTCTTTTTTATTTCTTTTAACTTTTTCCATAAAATAATTAAATAAGTATTAATCTCCTTTTTTAAATATGAATAAGGTAGCATACTTAATATTATTTAGCAAAAATAAAAATCTTTGTTTTTATATCTTATTAAGGATTCATAATATGATATTTGATATGGGTATTTATATAACCTTATTTTTAGTGAAAAAAATGGTGAATTAATATATTTTATATTACTTCAGAGAAATGGATTACGTTGAAGACAACTAGCACTCAGGAGAGAACTAATATACAAATACAAATATTGATCTCTCTCACCATGAAGATCTATAGAAATTTTTGAAACTAAATCCATATAAAGCACTATCATAATAGACCTGGAAACTTCTATATACAAATTAAATGTTGAATCAAGAGCCAATGTCACATAGGGGCACCTGAAACTCATGCCAACACCCATAGTCCCCCAGGAGCACATATAAAAAGGATCAATACGCCATGATACAAGAGCCACCAAACTATAGGAAACTAAAACCATCGACTAGTAGGAGGAGAAACCTCTGACGCTGGCCCAATCGGAAATCTATCCACAAAATTCATAGCCTTCACATAACACCATACACTTATAGCCATAAATACAAAAGAAAACTTCAAAGAATGAAACTAAAATCCATAATCAAACCTCAAATTACCACGACGTGACCCTTCTATATTGTATCATTTGTAGAATTGAAGCCGACCAAAGGGCCTTTTGAAGACAAAACCAGAAGCTTCGGGAGAGACCTAGAATTCGCCACCCATCGCCCATGCCCATTGTTTATTGTTTGAGGAGGAGATGTTGGTCGAAACCCTTGTGATAGAGCCAAGGTGACCCACCTACTCCCCACCATTTGAATCACATGTTATGTGACTCCCCAAATGCGTCAACTGAGTATTTAATTTTTCCCCCTAAACCTCAGGTTCATTACTATTCCCTTCATATCCTCCAAAGAGGAGAAAATATTATATTTTTCCAACTGCTTTATCTCAGAACCAAACCTAATAATGTCTTCATTTCCAATGGAGCGCTACTGAATTTAGATATTGCTTGCACCTTCCCCTAGTGTGCCTAGGGTGCGAAACTGAAACTAACACATCCTCCAACAAATTTGAGTCTGATAGAGACTGTCTCTCCTCCCAAAATTTTATCTCAAGTTCTCGGATCTCCTGATGAGTTTCAAGTAAAATTGCATTGAAATAAGTCACCACGGAGTCATGGGCAAAGAGATTCCCCCCACACTACCCAGGCTTGGATCTACTGCCTCGTCCCCTTTACTCCTCATATTCTTCCTTAGAAACATTGTTGAGTCACTAGAGGGTGCCTCGACTTCGCTACAGGGGCTACCTCTTCTTGCAAAATGGCACAATGACTGACTAGACCCTTCCTCAATAAAACCAGGATACCAATAGACTATCTCATTGCAGAAGCACCAGACATATGTCTTGACATTAAACGAAGAGCCACTACAGAGGGTGATGGAAAACACTTCCTTAGCCAAAGCCTTTACCCCCTTGATATTGAGCACACAAGACGCCACCCTAGAGCCAAGAGGCTTCTGAATCCTGGAGCCCACAAACAATTAACCAAACCCAACTTTCACTTATCTAGTCACATAAGTAAATCTAACTAGACCCCCCGTTGTAAATATTTCTAGCTACCCAAACCCAAGAGAAGAGATTGGCCAAACACCTGATGCCTAGCCATTCTCATAGGCTCAACAATTTCCTTGGCCCCTAGGGCATAGACAATGCCCATAGATTGAGACATTAAGCCCAAAAGACTGACGCTCTCAAAACGACTATGCAGGAAATTCAAGTATAACCAAGACAAGACCAAAAAGAATGCAAAGAGCTTACCAATTGTAGACACTTGCAAGTCTTTCCAATTGATATCCATCATCTTCCAACGAGACCAAGTTAATCGAACGACCCACTCTACCAACTTCCAAATTGGAGAAACTCGATGGATTCCTTTTCTCTCAGGCCATACTGCCGCAACCCACTGCACCAGAACATCGCCACAGGCAACCTTTGCATTTGGACTATTCCATGTCATCGAGGAACTGACCTCTCCTCAAACCATACCTTCACAAATGAATTCACCACCCATCCCAACCATTACATAGCACCTATGCCAACTGAAAGATTGCATGTTCATGCATGCAAGACACTAATTGTATCCTTCCCTCAACAATGCAGAATTACAAGTTCGAAGGTGGATAACACATTTCCCCAAAACCCGATCCCTCCAACATAACACCCTGTCAAAGTATATTCAATAAACCTTATTTATAAATAAATTTTCATATATTTTGATTTTTTTATCTAATTAATAATGCAAATTATACTACAATAACTAAAACCAATCAAATTTAACAAACAAAACTCCTATAATAAAAATAAAAATAAAATCTATATATAAGAAAAAATTGAATAGAAAAACAAAACAATTTGATACAACCAAATAAACTATTTTTAATTCAATTATAATTTTTTAAAATAGTGATGAGTAGCTAGCATTCTTAAGTATTACCTTCACAGCCAGTTAATCATCAAATTTTAATATATTTTAATGTATCACAATTTTTCAAAATAAAAAATAAGTAACCACATTTTGTATAAAATTACAACTAGTTATTCAAATATGTTCAAGTTTTATAATCAGCATAATAATTTTGAGTAATGATAAATGTAGATAATAAACAAAATAATTATATGTCATTGGTAACACTAAAATTTTGTAATGCCACTACAAAAGTGGAAATAGAAAATAAAAGTGAGAAACTATTGATTTTATTCATAAAACAATATTTCAAATTATTAACTCTAAGTTGTTGTCTATTTAGGTATCACATTTATTTAAGATGCTCAAAACATATCTAGAATCACCATTTTTTTAAATAATCTGATATTAAGAGTACATGATTGTGTATTTTTATTGCAAAATATATTCAGCACCATAAAAAATTTGGGATACTCAAAATCTTGAAGCTTGACCAATATACCTAGAATTTTTTAAAATTTCCCATAAATTTTATCAAAATAACATGAATATTTCTATTATTTTTAAAACAATCTTATCATTTTTTGTAAACTATACATTAACTAGCATGTTGCAAAGGAAACACCGTAAGGCATAAATTCAATAAGAATCATGACATACAAAAAATAATTAAAGATAAAAATTAGTAAACAAAATGCCATTCAAAGCTAGAAGATAAAGAGAAATCACTTATGTTATGCCAAATTTGACAAATTCTATAACATTTTCGAACATAGATTGCCTCTTAATCTTCAAAGATGGTATTTCAAGTTCCAATAGCAAATATTTCATGGATTTTGAAAAAATACTAGTAGATGAGATAAAATAAATAAAATCATATTAATTCATGAACAATATGATAAATAATTAAACATGAATATCTGCACAAGGTGAATATCATTGAATTTTGGATTCCTATGCTTAAATTAGAAGTGCAGAAATCCTTCAATTAGAAGTGCAGATATCATTGTACCATTGTAAGAGAAGAAGGTCAAGGATAGACAAATTTTAATAAAGTTAAGGGTTTCAAGGTCGACCAACTTGGATATTAATTCTAACTGGGATATTAATTCTAAAGCTTCAGGAACAAGGATTTTGGTAAAGAAGGAGACAACATCAAAGCTGACGAAGATGTCATTGAGGTCAAAATGAATGGATTTTGCCTTTTGGATGAAGTAGGGGGAATATTTAATGAAAAAATAAGATGTGTCATTAAAGGGTTGAAGCTTGGTGGCTAAGAAACCAGAGAGTGCAAAATATCCAACACAAGGTATCATGGTCAAAACCTTGAGAGCAATTAACTAGCCACTGAGGACATTATGTATTGTACAAATCGAATCTGCGACATGGTGGAGACACCAAAAAAACATATTATGCTAAACGAAATTAAGATTGTTAAACAGGGGCTAACTCCAGAGCAAAAATGAAATTGAATTCACATTCATATTAGTGCAACTCTGATATTCAGTACAAACTAATTCCTCTTCCATCACATCAAGCCTCATCTGAAAACAGTGTTTTCTTGCCCTGCTCTCCTTTTTGGATTGGATTTATTGATAAATACTCTATGTCCATTTTTTCAAGTGGGTTGAGAGCCCGAGTTTTGGGTTTCAGCTTATAAATGTGACCAAATTAACTACTTGTAATTATCTTAGTCTTTACCTGTAGAAATAACAAGCACGCACTTCATAGATGAAGAGAAATTATGCCTATTTAAAATTTGTATTTATAAATGTACAACCTAGGTCTTCCTCTTACATTGGCTTTTGGAGATTCTTGGCTGTGTTTTCTTGTTGTCATCAAGCTTTGCAGAAAATCTACTGCTCATCATCCTCAAAATTAGCAATACCATCATAGAAGCTAGTTCTGAAACCACTGTAGCCTGCAACAGTCAAGAGTACATGACGGTTATGTGCCAATGGCATCATAGCAAAGCAATCCGCAACCGTACGAATTTCACATCAGCAACAAGATGTTGCAATAATCTAATAAGTTAATCGAAGCCTGCATTCTAGAGAACTCTGGATCTGAGCTGGATCATGGTAAATATTGTCTCTGAAATTGACATGGAAGTGTAGAAGAACAAAAGATTCTCCAGCAGAAAGCTGCGAGGTCTCCAGATCTAGATCATGCTTTTCAAATTCCTCCAGAATCCTCCACATATATCTTGGCCTTCTTTGGCTGGTAATTATGATAATTGCTTCCCTGTCATAAATTTCCAAGACTACCTTCAGGTTTGTGTTCTTGTCTGTTTTTTGTGCAGATTGGATTTCCAGCAGACGGTCTCTCTTTCTCTTCAGTTGATGGAGATCCTCCTCGAGCTTTCTAATGTAATTAATGGCTTCCTCGTACAATCCACATCTGTCAAGTTGTATGAAGAATTCAAATATATAATTTAGGCCTATAAAAAGCTTAAAGCAATCACCTGCGATGTTATAGTTTGATATAGATACAGTATGAGTCGTGGAAGGCATCTAATGTTGTAATTACATTGGGAGGAGTAGTGGGCAAGAGAGACTCCAGTTGTGTACACAAGTATTTCATTTGTTCCATACGTAACTGTTCTGTGACTATTTGGATTTTTTTGGTCTTAAAATTCGTCATTTGATCCACATCTCGCCATACTATTTAAATAGGAAATAAAAAAATTCAGTCAAGGTTTGCGTGGCCACCAATTCGGGCTGTCCCAGTTGCCACGACTGATGCCTTCTCTGGAAATGCCACGATGGCAACACCATGTAGTCTTCCCAGTGCTTGTTCTCTGTGGAGATAGAAAAGGGACATCATTTGGAGCTGCCTTGCCACGATGGGCAGACCATGCAGGCTACTCCAGCACTGATTCATTGGACGTGGCTTATGAACATGATTGAGAGAGCTAGGCCACCATTTGGACCAGCCTTCAATTGTCGCGAATGATCACTTTTCCGGGTAACCCCACAATGGTTAGACCATGCAAGTTTTCCTCACACCGCTTCTATTTATTTTCTTCTGAATAACTGACGAGCAAATGTGGTCGAACATCTGTGTCCAAAATGGTGAAGAAAGCGAGACTTGTACGTTGCAAAATATCCAACAGGTTTACATGAGATGCTCAAACATTTTGAAGATGGATCACGCTGGAAAGGAAGGCGGGGGTTTCAAAATCTAGAGGATAAGAGTCTTGTAGAAGTGGACAGTCTAAATAACATACATATGCATAACCAGCTTAGGGATATGGGGAGAGATCTTACTGAGGATTCAAGGTTGCCGCATCGTCTTTGGCGTTGGACAGAGAAAGTAATCGACGATTTCTCGCTGCTATCATCTGTAAGTGCTCAATCATCCATTCCTATCCATTCCTTTTGTAAGTTATTCAATAAAAATCTAGGTTCAGTTTCTAGTTAGTTAATAGCTATTGCATATCGTTTTTCAGAATCGACAAATAAGAACCGCTTCCTCTACCGTTATTGGCTATACTGCATTAATATACAAAAACTACAGATGCTTCTCTTGCCTTAGCCTCTGCTGGCTCTGCCCTAGCTGCTGGCTTTGCGAGGTGCGAGGAATGAGTCGCTCTATGTAATAGAGGTGCAGGCTCAGATTCACATATTTGAAGCGTTCAGTGGGACGGGTAGGATTTGCTATACTGTGATTTGATGGATCAATATCAGCATCAATAGGTGCTGGTCCTCTGCATGAACTTAGTTCATGGTAAATTCCTCTATGTTATATGCTTCCTTTGTCCATGATGCTGCTACTGGCTATGCTCCTGCCTTTCCCACGAGAGCACCCTTGCTTCTGTCTCTGCAGGTGCTTGTGCTCTCTCTATTGCCCTTTTGCAGGGCTCGTCACATTACCTGGTAATATGCCTTGCTATGGACCATTAGTGATCCCTTCCTCTTGCGCAATTCACACATGACAAAATTGCCAGAAAAAATCTGCGATCTCCAGTAACTGAAGGCCTTGGTATTAAGAAACTGCTCAGAAATAAGAAATCATTTCAATACCAGACTGTTTTGAACATTTATCAAATTGAAGAGGATTCCAAATTCATTCAGAAATTTAACTAAGCTTACATATCTACATATCTTGATTTGAGTGGTTGCAACAGATTAACTATCTGGAGCGTTTCTTGCAACAGATTAACTATCTGGAGCGAAATGCTGGGAAAAATAAACACGTTGAGTCACAAGCCAGACTCGTTTGTGTGGTTGGGAAACCGAGTAGTAACCGTTCTCCAATATTCAAATTCAAATCAACGGATAGTAATAACTCAATCGTCTAACAAAATATCCAATGGCACAGATTATGACACGAAGGCAGTTAGGAAAGTTATTTTCAGAGGGGAATGCCTTATGGCACCAGATGTTGCAAAGGAAATGCTGTAAGTTTTTGTACCCGAAGGTGTTCCCCTCAAAAGTGCAGCATATGAGTCCTTGAGGGTCAATATTCTATTCAAACATATTCACGCATCTACCCATATTCTGAAGTAACAATACTCAGACAATTGTCTTTTCATTGGCTCTTCCCTTAGAGGATACATTTAAAGTAGCATATTCTGAAGTAACAATACTCAGACAATTGTCTTTTCGTTGGCTTTGCCCTTAGAGGATACATTTACAATAGGATTATTGTTGATATTGTTTGGTCAAAATTGGTTGGTTGCAGGGCATGCTATCAAATGAAACTACTGTAATTGCTAAAATTGACGACTCTTGGTTTAGGTTTAACTGCAAGAAAATTGTGCGTAAGTTGAACATCATTTCACTCAAGTGGAAACACCTTTAAATATAGGAGCCTACTTGTTGAACATCATTTCTCTGGAGTGGAAACACCTTTGTAATTTAGGAGCTTGATCGTTGAACATTATTTCTCTAGAGTGATCCTGTATATTACTTAGACTTTGCACCTCAATTGCTAAGGTAAGAATTTTCAGCTCGATCACTCAATATATTTGCACTTTGCTCTGTTGCTTGCTTTCCCTCTGAATTGTGTTCATTGATATTACTTTGCTACTCTCAGGACTATAGTACAATCTTATCCCAACTCAACTCCTGAAATTGTGTTCATTGATGTTATATAATTACTTTGCTAGTCTCAAGACTATAGTAGAAGCTTATCCCAACTCAACTCCTGAAAAGTGAATTAAATTGTCCTCCCTGATCATGATTTCCTCAATTAGTTCTCGGTTGTACAAAGTTGAAGCATTTTCTCCCCTAGTTACAAGAGATCCATTCAATTCCATCAAAATTAGCATGCTCAATGGAAAGTATTACAAAATTAGCAAACAACTCTTCTAGAAATTATAAATTAACTGTCTGTTTAGAAATAATCTTATGCTCCTTCATCCTCATCTTCTCTTTCTCAGCTGTCTCAATCTAGGCTACTTTTTCCATCGAACTTTTTCCACTTTATCCTCATTTTCTCTTTCTATGGTGTCTCAATCTATGCTACTTTTTCCATCAAACTTTTGCCATCTAATCTACCCGTACATGAGCTCCATAAATTCTGATCTTATCACTATTCATGGCAGAATTTTCCACCAAAATTATTGGTTGGCCAACACCAATTTTCTTGTCCAAAATAGATATGCATCATCGAGAACCAATTTTCTTGTCCAAAATAGATATGCATCATCAAATGCACAAGATTCTTGACAACAAACAAGATGAAATCCATCTAAAGTGAGAAAACAAACTCTAAATTTGTCCATTATCTAATCAGAATTTGTGTCTAGGAAAAATAGGCCAATAAATAAATAAAAATCCATCCTAGACCTGTTGAATTTTTACATTAGCTTAAATATATCTCATTGCACTAACATCTTAAGCCTTTGTAATGGAAACAAACATTCATGTATAATGGAATTTGGAATCAGTGTCTTATTAGCGGTAGCCAAAATCTTCCAACCACTTAAAAGAGATTTAGGTAAAATAAATAAATAAATAAATAAATATATATATATATATATATATATATATATATATATATATATATATATATATATATATATATATATATATATATATATATATATATATATATATATATATATATATATATATATATTATGCTTTATACCATTTACTAAGATCAAAAAATGGTAACACCTTATGCTTGAGATATGGAAAAGACCCATAATGTTCATCTTGGAAGTTTGCTATTCTATCAAGGTTCTCATGTTGTTTTAACTAAAAAAATAAATTGAATGAAAATAAATAATTATAGTATAAATGTATTTTAATAGATTTATTAAATAATGCAAGGGATCCCATTTTTTTAATATAAAAGAACTAATACATGAAATTAAAAGATAAAAGAACTATTCTTTAAAATATTTAAATTTAGATTAAGACTTAAGGTAATCTTATAGCATTGATTAATTTCCATGATATTCAAAGCATTACTTAAAAAAATATAAAATTTGTTTAGGCTATTAATATAAAACATAGTGAAATGAAAAGGTGATATGAATGCATAATGTAAATAAATAATTATAGTATAAATGTATTTTAATAGGTTTATTAAATAATGCAAGGGATCCCATTTTTTTGAATATAAAAGAACTAATACATGAAATTAAAAGACAAAAGAACTATTCTTTAAAATATTTAAATTTAGATTGAGACTTAAGGTAATCTTATAGCATTGATTAATTTCCATGATATTGAAATAATTACTTAAGAAAATATAAAATTTGTTTACGCTATTAATATAAAACATAGTGAAATGCCGCTCGGTTACGTTTTCCCTGCAGTCATGGCTCTTCCACCTTCATGGCCATGGTCACCATTGAGCTTACCGAGCTCAATTCGAGTCATGGAGCCGACTCCCTCAGAGCAACTTCGGACAGGCCGGTGGCAGACAATCCAAGTCCCATCTAGGCAAACATCGATCAGAGCAAAGCCTCAGGCTCTGGTAAAGGCAAGGCTTCACAGGGCATGAAGAATCCAGCGAGCTCCTTTGATGACGATGATGATAACAAATTTGGATGCCGCATCACCGAGGAGCCGCCTGATCCCTCTCCTGATGCTTAAGCAGGTTGGTTCTTTTTGGTTCTGTTGGACTTCTGCCAGCTTGAGAAGGTCCACCTATCACTGTCCTAATTATGATTACAATCGCATTAGTTCATACTGCCAGTTTTCTATATGCAAAGGGTATTCTGCCAACCTTCAGATTCTATTTTTGGTCGCAGTCACAGTTACCTCTGTTTTCAGCTATAGGTTGTCGTGTAGCTGGTCACAGCTACCAAGTCTAGTTTTACTGTCTGGGTTGTCATCTAGTTCCGGTTTAATTCCCAATTCCAAGTTTTGGTTGTCATACAGCTCAGGTTCAACTCTCAATTCCAAGTACAAATATGGGGCTTTATGTATTTTTGCTTTACTCAGGAACAGGCTCTCTACAGTTCTGGAGGGCAATATTCCAATGGATTTTGGTACACAGATTTGCTTTGACTGTAATCATGCCGCAATTTTGGGCTAGCTCTACGAGGTCATGGCCTCGGTGTAAAATATTTTTGTATTAATATAGAAGTAGCCTTATTCAGAATATATATATATATATATATATATATATATATATATATATATATAAAACATAGTGAAATGAAAAGGTGATATGAATGCATACTCAGTTGGAACAATGAATTATATTTTTTCATTTACAATCAAAAGGTGAGATGAATGATGAATTATATTTTTTAATTTACAATCAAAAGGTGAGATATATTTTTTCATTTACAATCAAAAGGTGAGATGAATGCATACTCAGTTGGAACAATGAAATAATTTTTTCTTTTACATTTAGGTCATGGAGGCCTTGATATCTTTAATAAAAAACTATGAGCTTGATAACCTCTACTCATGGATGTATTCATACTCGATTGGAGCGATGAATTGTTTTTTGAATTATTTGCAGGCCTTGATATCTTTAAAATAAAAATCCATCCTAGACCTGTTGAATTTTTACATTAGCTTAAATATATCTCGTTGCACCAACATCTTAAGCCTTTGTCATGGAAAAAAACATTGCACTAACATCTTAAGCCTTTGTAATGGAAAAACAACATTCATATATAATGGAAGTTGGAATGAGCATCTTATTGATAAGGTAGCTAAAACAAAAAAGGGTAACACCTTATGCTTGAGATATAGAAAAGACCCATAATGTTCATTTTGGAAGTTTTTTCTTTTCTATCAAGGTTCTCATGTTGTTGTAACTCCAAAAATTAAATTGAATGAAAATAAATAATTATAGTATAAATTTATTTTAATAGATTTATTAAATAATTTCACTCTACTTATTTCATTTTAAACTAAATAACCTCCAGAACTTCACTAGAATCCTTATTTTAAAGTAAATAACCAGCAGAGCTTCACTAAGACCCTGCGTATGGTCTTAACTTCAAGTTCCCTGTGTATGGCACTTAACTTTTTAGTACTAACCTGGACAGAATGCATAATGTGAAGAAATGACAGGGCACCAAGATCATAACGAATGCAAAATCAAGGGCACCAAAGTCATACTAAATGCAAAATCTAAAACTTCATGATCACATTTATTCTTCCCTGAGGTAATGTTGAGATCGACGTCTGGCCTTTGGATGGATCACAGATTCAAAACAATTTGCTTAAACATTAAGAAAAACAAACTCCATTAGGTGTGGGTGCTTGAGATTCCTGGCTTATTTAGTTTGCAATGGGGACTGTTATGTATTAGGCAAACGCTTGAAGGGCTACAGGCATGAAATATTTGGGCAACTAGTTAAATTTCTTCTAATTTATGGCTATGTTTTATCTCATATAACATGAAAATTGTTCAGAGACAGACCTCATCTCAATGCGTTCAAATGGAAGAAAATATCTTTAAAATGTTACCAGATCCCGTCTTTAACCAGGGAGCTGTAGTGGAATTGTTTTGGCGTTCCCTTCGATCAAAAGTTGTTGTCGCTTTTCATCCCTGTGGAAGAAATAAGAAGGGCGACTGTTTCCTGCAAAAGAAAGATCCCGTCTTTAACCAGGGAGCTGTTGCGCAGGAACAATTCCATTGTTCTGGCGTTCCCTTTGATCAAAACTTGTTGTCGCTTTTCATCCCTGTGGAAGAAATAAGAAGGGTGGATGTTTCCTGCAAAAGAAAGAGAGAAGCATGCTCTTCAATCTCAACACTGCTAGCGTCTTTTTACACCAATGTCCCATCTTTAACCAGGGAGTTGTTGCGCAGGAACAATTCCATTGTTTTGGCGTTCCCTTTGATCAAAACTTGCTATCGCTTTTCATTCCTATGGAAGAAATAAGAAGGGTGGATGTTTCCTGCAAAAGAAAGAGAGAAGCATGCTCTTCAATCTCAACACTGCCAGCGTCTTTTTCCACCAATGTCTCCTCTGGATGAAGAATCTGTATACTAAAGCAAGCCGGCTCGAACCCTTGTTCAGTTCAAATGGACAGTAACTGTTCGTTAACCTTTAGTTTTCAGAGGCATCCCTGGTCTTTGGAATTCAGTTAGGTTATGAAATTAATGACCGAGTTAGTTGAGCGGTGGTAACCGAGTTAGTTATGAGATTAACAAAGGAAATTGTTTCAATCGTCTAACACCTAATATGATAGTGTATAGCCAAAACAACAAAAATTAAAAGAGAGTTCATTTCAAAGAAAAACACCTTAAGACATAAATATATATTATTCCTCTTAAATATATATTATTCCTATTTATTTTTAAATAAAAATTTAGAAAACCTATTCCAATGAGAAACATAATTAAGTTTTATGAGAAACATTCTGGTAACTCATTTAAAGCGTGACCCGTTTCTGGCAGAGCTGGCGTCATTATTTAATTGACGCAAGAGCCAAACATTTAGGACGGTGACTTGTCAACCATTTGCTCAGCAAAAATCTGATTCCCCCGCGTCCCTGCCGACACTTTCGCGGCGACGACAGCGGCGGGCGAAGCTGACGAACCGTCAAAATCATGACACGCTGATTTATGGACAGACTTCCAAATTACTTTTATCATTTAATGCCCGCTGCTACGCGTCTGTCGTCATCTAGAAGGCCAAATCCGGCGCCAAAATGATAATAAAGCCAGGGATGTAAGCTGGTAAAAATGTAAGGTAAATATGAATATAAAGTTTTATATTTAAATTTCAAACATAGTTAATAAAGAAAATTAAAGAGGAAAAAAATGATATATTTTTGAAGATTTTATTTAATATATAAAAGGGTTACAAGATTTTCGATAAATGATGATGATCTGCTGTGTTATTAAGATATTTTTCGATGTTAAGTTATGGTTTCAATTTTTTGTTAAATTCAATTGTTATTTGGGCATTACTATGATGTATCTCCACTACTTGAATTTAAATAGTTTCACTAACTTAATTTACAAAAACTATATATATATATTTTTTTAAATGTTTATCTTTATTATTTTCTAACCATTTTAGATATATATTGTATTAATATTATTTTTGAAAATTTTAACCTTAAGGGTTAGCTTAATGGTCAAGTTCCCGTTACTAAAGCACTTTGCTAGTGGGAAGTCACAGCATAATTCTCCTTCCTCCACACCTTAGTTTAGGCTCGTCTAATAAGTTAGTAGGATGTGATCCCCTTGAGTGAATCTGCCCAAATATTTCTTAGACCAAAAAAAATATATGTGATCAAACCAAAAAACTGAACCTATAATACAAAAGCCTATATTCTAAAACCAAAAACACCAAACTACTTTTAAAATTTTTATGTTTATATTGCAATAATATTTTCTTATATAAATGTATATATGTTCTTTTTCAAAAATTATATTTTTAATATATATGGTTATATTTATTTACCTTATATAAATATAAAATCTTAAATCAAACTAAATAATTTGTTTCTTTAGGTCCTACAGACCAAAGTTTGGTCTCAGTGCACGTTAACCACCACCACCATCATCATCATCTTTTTAATAGATATATAATAGAATATAAAATAATTTATTAATATTTATTTAAAATATTATATTATTTCCTAACATTTATTTAAAATATTATATATACACACACACACACACACATATATATAATAAAAATATTAGGAAGAAAAACATAAACATACTTTTTTTAATATTAAAATACAAAATATCTTAGTCTAGACATAAAATCTCTTCCATCAAATCATGTACATATGTCTAATTAATTGTAAATTAAATTTATGTAACATATAAAATATAAAGCAATACACCTTATCCTATTCTCCTTATAGAAGTGGGTCTTTCCCCTATCGAGAGCCTAGCTATGACTCGGCTTCTATTGTACAAGAACAAACTCTATGACTGACTTCTTTTGTACGAGCACAAACTCAATAACATTGAAGACCATAGACTTCCTAAGCTAGCTTTAAATTCCAGCCGAAACCACCTAAGGCTCAAACGAGGTTGGTATAAAGAGAGCCTAGCTATGACTAGGCTTCTGTTGTACAAGCACAAACTCAATAACATTGGAGACCATAGACTTCCTAAGCTAGCTTTAAATTCTAGCCAAAACCACCTAAGGCTCAAACGAGGCTAGTATAAAGACACAAGGGCCTGGTTAAACCATTGGGAGATCGACGAGAATGTTGCATTGCAAAACATCAATAACATTAAAAATATTGTTGCATCTAAGTTCAAAGAAAAAATGTGGCATGGGAAGGATTTAGCAGCTAAAAGAAAATTAAGATATTTTAAGGAGGTCATCAACCCCACCCTAGAAGATCAAAAGCATCTCTCTATTTTAACTAGCTCAAAGAAGAAAATTAATATAGCAAGAGTAGAACAAACTCTCATGAGCTCCATAGTGACCCGTTGGGTAGTTCCTAAAACACCATAGATGGAAAGGATTTGTCTTCTCTATGAGAATATGAACATCAAGGATGAAAATCACTTGCTCTTAGAGTGCCCTGGGTACAACCACATTATATCTCAATTTCATAATCTTTGTTACAATACTGACCTTCCTAGCCTTTTACTATGTAAAAATTATAGTTAGCTTGGGAGGCTTCTCTCCAAGCTTTTTGAGCATAAAAATAAAATCTTAAATCAAACTAAATAATTCATTTCTTTAGGCCCGATAGACCAAAATTTAGTCTAAATAAACATTAACCACCACCATCATCATCAAAAAACAAAATTATATATACTTTAATAATTTTAAATTTTAATTCAAATATATTATATTTATTTAAAATTATTTTAATAACATAAATAACTTTTTTTCATTTTAATTAATAAAAACTACACAACATTAATTAAGAAAACACCAATATTAATTAAGAAAAACTACACAACGTTCCAATTATAATTAGGGACATCATATCCCACAAGTGAGACTTCAGATTTACCAATATTCTTCATAAGTATGGTTGGAATTTGAATCCAACCTAATTAAAACCAATTATAAAATACGATATAAAAAATATTTACTATTTTAGGAAAAATATTTGTGTAGGGCATTAAATAGTTAAATTATTTATTTTATTATAACTATTTTGCATTTTAAATTTCTTATAAGTGTTATTGAGTTTATTAATAAATTTTTCATTTATTTAGAGTCATATTTTCATGTTGATTTACTTTAAAGCTTATTAAAATTTTTGAAAATTATAATTATTTTATTATATTCAAAATTACCATTTAAATAATATAATATAACATTGTAATGTCAAATTATATATCATATCACCAAATTTTTTATTAATAAGCAAAATATCGATATTTTTATTAATTCTTGAAAATTATAATTATTTTATTATATTTGAAAATACTATTTAAATAATATAACATTGTAATGTCAAATTACATATCATACCACTAATTTTTTTATGAATAAACAAAATATCGACACATTTATTAATTAACCTCACAATTAAGGGAAGTTATAAAACTATGGTTAAAAAATTACTTCTAAAATATAAACGTAAATTATTATATAATATGAAAATTATTAATATATGGAGAGTTTTAAAATTAAATGAAAGCAAGTTGATTTGCATAAATTTTGGTGGGCAATAACTACTACTAAGTCTACACATTTACATTTTTACTTCTACTTATTAAAGTATTGAAGAACACAAAATAATAATGGTGGGCAGTAATCTATATTAAGTATATTTATTTACATATTGTTCCTATCCATTTTTTTATGCAAATACTTGATTAAATTGTGGTAGGTAGTAAGTGATAGTAAGTGGTGGGTAGTAACTTATATTATGTTATTTATGTGAATATGAGTTTGTTTCAAGTATTTTAATTTTGGGTGGTTTTCTAATGAAATTTAACAATGAAAAATCACTATACACTATACAAATCCGCAAAAATCACAACAACTGCATCAATAAATTATGATAGAAAAATCCTAGACAAAGATCCACATGACATAAAGAAATTTAACAATGAAAAATCACTATACACTATACAAATCCGCAAAAATCACGACCACTGCATCAATAAATTATGATAGAAAAATCGTAGACAAAGATCCACATGACATAAACGTCACAAGAAGACCTTCTAGTGATATTGCAATTAAACTTTTGAAAAATAATTTTTTCAATAATATTAAAAAATAAATATTTCTTTTTAAAAGTTAAAAATTATAATGTGTATTCTTTGATACTAAATTAATAGTGTTCAATAATAAAAAAATCTATAAGTAATGTTTTGAACCACTAATAATAATTGCCCGTAGTCTAACTAGCCGGAGGAATTGCCCGGAAAGTTATGGAAATTCCGGTTATATTTAGAAAAAATCGGGCAAGGATTTTTGTAAATCTAAGTTATATTTGTTAAATTTCAAAATTTTAGGTGTCTTAGAAGTTTTTTTGGTGCTGAATCCATTTCGACTATAAAAAGCACGATTCAAACACTCCCTCTACAAGATTTTTTGGAATTTTTTTACCCGGATTCCGGCCACTTTTGACCGTGCGAGCACTTCCTCCGCCTCGATAAACTACATAATAATTTATGCAATATTTTTTTCGAAAAAACACCGTCAATGTGTTGCGTGGATGTGAAGCGTTGGGTTGAGGAAAATGGTGAGTCCATTTTCTGCCAGACTTCCGTAGCGATAACGGCGCCGGGCGAACACACGAGGCGGTTTGAATGCAGTCAATCCCACGCTTACACGAACTTCTACAAAAATCACTTTTTGCATTTAATGCCGACTGCTGCGTCTCTGTCATCATTGTCATCGCCATGCTTTTCGCGAAAAGGCAAAATACAGCCCGGGAATAACGCCACCACAGGGGCCCCCATGACACGTAGTCAAACTTATCCTCTTTGCTCTTATACTATAATACGAATACGTATCTTATTTGTTCGTATTTATACGAATATGTATATGTTTCAACTTTTTAATGATTTCGTTATTTTTAGTGTAGTTATTTTTTCGCTTTTTAAGTTAGTTGACAATTCCATTTTAATGAAACGGTATATTTTATTGAGCAATCCGTAAATATTAAAATTTTAATATAAATTTTATCGAGTTGGAATGATGATTTTAAGAGAATTTTTTATATTAATGGATTTATTAGATGGATAGTAGGAATTTAATTTAAATTAATAATTATTAGATTAATGGTAGAGATTTAATTTTTATGGAATATTCTAAAAATATACACAAATTAATAATTGAGATTTATTTTTAAAGTAGTTACGTTCTTTGTATCAATTTAATTAATTTGATTAATTAAAAAAATGTTATATAAACAAGTGTCATATGAAATGAGTTATGGTTTTTCGGGCATGTGGTATTGATAAGCCATGGTATTGGTCCACTGTTTTGCAGCAAAGCCTATTTAAAAATTAATAATAGCCATGGTAAAGTGGGGATAAATCTCCATTATTAGCTTAGATCTATCTTAACTCTGAAAGAGAGATTAAATCTTTTGAGGTGCAAAACTCTTTTAGAGTGAAAAGATATACCAACTGCTCAAAGAGATTAAATCTCTTTAGGTGCAAATCTCTTTTAGAGTGGAAAGATATTTGATCCCCCTCGATGCTTGGTAGATCTGCAGTTAACATGGATCTAGGTTGGTTTTTCCCTTTTAAAGAGTTTTTCCCCTTTAAATAGGCTATATTCCACATGAACACCATGGGTGAATACCATAGGTTAATACGTTATTTATATTATTTTATTATTATTATTTACATGACAAAACAAGATAGGACATGACATTACAACATCTGTTCGAAATTGTGCTACAATATAAATTAAATGGTTGGTAAACCCTCATAGGTATTAATCTATGAAAAGCATCTATGGTAAGCTTGAGTGGGCCAATGGTTAAGAGAATGTGTTTACTCCTAAGAGGTCACATGTTCAAAACAAGAGGGGGGTAGAGTATGTATACCTTCGTAGATTTAGTAGTGAAATCATTGCTCCCAATTTGGTGACCTCAAAAATGGAAATACACACTTCATGATACATCTCACATTAACATGATTTAAAAAAATTAACTAAATTACAACTTTATTTTAAATTATTATTATTATTAAGGGGGTTTCATACACCAATTTCATGACTGTAAAAATGGATAATATAATAAAATAAAAATACTCATTTCATGATCCCAATTTGGTGACCTTAAAATTGGATAATAATAATAAAATCGAAATACACACTTCATGATACATCTCACATTAACATGATTTAAAAAAATTAACTAAATTACAACTTTATTTTAAATTATTATAATTAAGGGGGTTTCATACACCAATTTGATTAAAAAAATTAACTAAATTACAACTTTATTTTAAATTATTATAATTAAGGGGGTTTCATACACCAATTTTATTAAGAAGGTTTCATACACCAATTTCATGACTGTAAAATTGCATAATAATAATAAAATAAAAATACTCATTTCATGATACATTTCACATTCGCATGATTTTAAAAACATTAACTAAATTACAACTTTATTTTAAATTATTATTAATAATAATTATAAAAGGAATTACTACATATCTACATTTGAAAAAACGTGTAACAAGATTCTTAACTATGTAGATTCACCCTCACATACCATAGAGATTATTAACTTATAATTAGACTTTGTAACAATACCAATAATAAAATCGAAATACACACTTCATGATACATCTCACATTAACATGATTTAAAAAAATTAACTAAATTACAACTTTATTTTAAATTATTATAATTAAGGGGGTTTCATACACCAATTTGATTAAAAAAATTAACTAAATTACAACTTTATTTTAAATTATTATAATTAAGGGGGTTTCATACACCAATTTTATTAAGAAGGTTTCATACACCAATTTCATGACCGTAAAATTGGATAATAATAATAAAATAAAAATACTCATTTCATGATACATTTCACATTCGCATGATTTTAAAAACATTAACTAAATTACAACTTTATTTTAAATTATTATTAATAATAATTATAAAAGGAATTACTACATATCTACATTTGAAAAAACGTGTAACAAGATTCTTAACTATGTAGATTCACCCTCACATACCATAGAGATTATTAACTTATAATTAGACTTTGTAACAATACCATGGTTTATCAATACTACATGCCAAGAAAACCACTCCTTTCATATTACACTTGTTTATATATCGTATTTTTTAATTAATCAATTTAATTAAAAGGTTAAAAGGACATAAGTACTTTTGAGATAAATCTCAACCTTTGATCTGTCACTGCTACTAAGAATATTATAAAATATTATGTGGAAGTTAAACCCCTGCCATCCACGTAATAACTAGCACACATACATCAATTCATAATAAGTATCAAAATACTTCATTGTTACCCTCGCTTCACCATGAAGATTTTTAATTTGTAAAGAGACTTTATTCCAATAGCATAACCCAATACCATGACTTATCAATACCACATGCCCAAAAAACCATAACTCACTCCATATAGCACTTGTTCATATGACATTTTTTAAAATTAATTAATTTAATTAAAAGAACCATTGATTTATACATACTGTGAGTATTTTAGAATATTCCATGGAGATTAAATTCCTACCATCCACCTAATAATTATTGATAACAAATTTAAAATTATGAAAACTCTATTTCAAAATAAATTAAAATTTTGTAAGCGTATTCCAAAATGGACATGCCTAATAATAATAATAATATTAATAATTGAAAACAAATTTATAATTTTGTTAGTTTTATGAGACATATCATGAAATAAGGGTTTTGATGTTTATTATGGATCCTTGTTTACCAACTATTTAATTGGGAAATTTTTGGAAATCCAAATTACAACTCTCAAGTTTCAAAATTTTAGGTACTCCAAGGGTTCTTGTGCCGAATCCATTTTCACCATTAAAAACCATTCAAACACTCTCAATTTCATATTTTTAATATATATATATATATGTGTGTGTGTGTGTGTGTGTGTGTGTGTTTAACTCAAATAGTTTAGAGTTTTGTTTATTATAAATATTAGCGCATCCATATAAATTAAATGGTTGGTGAATGCAAATAAGCAACAATTCGATAGACTTGTTGCTTTATTTTTATTTATTTATTTATTTTTCAACTAACTTAACCTCTCTTTTAAAATTATATACATATTTTTAAGTTATTCCTTGATTTATAATTTCCATTTATGTATAAAATAGTCAATATTTTTAACTATTTATTAACTCATGAACCAATTTAATTAATTTTTTTTTTTTTTTTTTTTGTAAGCTTCTGTGGGACCCTCTCATTTTACAACTTTTTACAACATTTTACAACCTCGCAGGATTCGAACTTGGGTGGGGGGTGTGAAAGCCATCCGCCCCAGCCATTACATCATGCACGTCATGTGCAATTAAAATTAATTTATACTCATAAATTATATATTTAGGTAAAGGTAAGGTCCCTTATTTTCACTTCTGGTTTGTTTGACCCAGGTCCCTAGTCAAATTTAACCGTTACCCTTGTTAGCCGCTGGAGGCTCTGCTCATACTATTTAACAGGAAGGGCCGTTGGAGGCTCTGCTCATACTATTTAACAGGAAGGATGGATCTGATTTTTCAACTTGTCCTGACGATGAACCACACTCTGGATCTAATTTTTCAACTTGTCCTGACGATGAACCACACTCATTGGTTCGAAATGTGTCGACAAATGATTTATCTTGTGATTTCGCCGAAAAATTTCTCTTAAACTTGATATGGATCACAAAAGCCTCAATTCAACAACCATAAAAACACTTAATAATATATCTCAAGTTGCTAAAATAAATAAATAAATCATAAAAATAACTTGCCAATAATTTTATTTTCAATTATTATAATTATTATTTTAATTATAAAAAAATTAATATACAAGTTAGACATATATATTTTTAAAAAACATGGAACAAGTTTATTATCCAATATCCCTACTTTTTACCATGGAGATTCTTAATTTGTAAAATGACTTTGTTACAATACCATGGACCAAAACCATGGCTTATCAATACCACATGCTCAAAAAGCCATAATTCATTTGATATGACATTTTTAATTAATCAATTTAATTAAAAATGAGGAAATTACATAACTACTATGTAGATCAACCTTTCATTTGTGTGTATTCTTATGAATATTATTGAATATTTGATGGGGTTAAATCCCTACCATCTACTTAATTATTATTGATAATTAAATTAAAATTTCAGAACTTATTCCACAGTAGACATGTCTATCAACATAATTACAATTATGTGTATGTTCAAGACTTAATAAAAAATAATATTCTTCATCATCACCATTCATTTAATGAAATGTTGTCATTAAATTTATTAAGTTCCTTGCATTTTATAAATGAGTATTTGTAATTATTTTCATAGTAAAAGATCTTACTATAAGAATTAAATTCATACAATCATGTTATTATAATTGTCTATTCATATAGTCCCACTTGTTATAATTGTCTTTCTTACTTGATTAATGCCAAGTCTATCAACCTTTAATCATTTAACTTATACAACTAGAGTAGTTATTAAAACCTTTTACTTTCAACTAGTTTTGAAATTTTTAAAGATTCTATGAAGTTTATAATTTTTTTCTTAGTTGTATTTATTTCCCAAGTCTATCAACTTTTAATCATTTAACTTTTACAACTAGAGTAGTTATTAAAAAAATTCTACTTTCAACTAGTTTTGAAATTTTTAAAGATTCTATGAAGTTTATTAAAGTTTTGAAAAAAAAATACTTTGAAAATAAAAAATAATTTTTATTTTTTTAAAATGTAAATCGTTTTTTCTAATTTCTTGATGACTATTTTTATGAGGTTTAAATTACATATAAAAATTATATTAAAAAATAAAAATAAAAAATCTAAAAAGAGTTTCTATTCACCTAATTGTCATCCATGGGCTACCATTGTTTATCCATAACATATGCCCAAAAAAATAACTCATTTCAAAATCAAAATATTTTATTTTAATTTAATTTTATACCATTTTTAAAATTAAAACTTAATGCTTACAATATAATACCTACATTTTACCATGGATATTATTAACTTAAAAATATGTTTTGTTACTATACCGTGGGTCAATATCATGGCTTATACCACTCGGGCAAAAACCATAAATCATTTCAAAATCAAAATATTTCATAAATATATTATTTTATTTTTATTTATAACATTTTTATATTCACATTATTGACTAGATATGTACACAATCTCTAGACCTGTGTCTATTGCGTGTCTATTATATTAGAGATTGGGTTTTTCTAAATTTAAAACAAAATTCAAAGGCTACCAAGTTGAAATTTTTTAAATAGGAGGTCTTATCCTCACCCGTCAGATACACAACTTCTTTAATTTGGCAATGAAGTAACGTTTATTTAATCCTTTGGAGCAAAGCCTCATTATACATATGTCTAAAATAGGGGATATCAATATTCCCTCTATTTACAGGATCATTATGATTAGCCCCATTTATGGCCAAGTTATATGGAATTATTTTGTAAAAGAAAATTAACCTATTGCTAGAAATCCATGATAAAAGAGGAAAATGCCAAGCTAGATTTAGCGGATATCATTCTTGTATGAACCACCTTCTACTCTCATGATCTTTGTAAAGGAGTGTCACAATAATAAAATAAATATCCTTTATCTTTCATTAAATTCAGAAAAGATTTTGACACCATTCTCATGAAGAACTTTTGGAAGAGGTTGGAAGAGATAGGATTTCCTCTTGAGTTAATGGTTGTTATGACAAGGTAATATGAGAACATTATTTCCAAATTTAGGACCATTGAGGGTTGGTTAGAAGAAATTAAATATAATATTGGAGCCTAACAAGGTTGACCCTTGTCCCTTACCTTTTTTTGCATATACATATATAAGTTATAAGAGTTCATGAAAGGAGAAGGTTGCGTTGGTGCCAATCTCATTGGTATACTCATCCCTCTTTTTTTTATGACGATGATATTGTTCTTTTGGAAAGGAGTCCTTAAAATATTTCTAAGAAACTAATAATCCTGTAATATTTATATCTCAAGATTGGTATGACTATTAATAATGACAAAACAAAGTCACAATAATTAAATCCACAAATATCACATATGATACTTTCATACATGACATCAACAACTTAGAGGTAGTTCCTTCATACAAATATATTGGAATTGATATTCATCACAAGCCCAAATTCTTTTATAGAATTTAGAAAAAGTTAAATGGAAGATGGAAAACTTATGATGGAATTGAAAAAAATTATAAGTACATAAATCTTTAGATATGGGATAGAAACAAATCCTTTTCAAGAACCTTGTTACACTTATTATTTTATGTTGATGTGAGGTTTGTAGATGTGGTATCTCCAAAGAGTCATGGTGTAACATACCCATCCCCTTAATTCCATATTAAGAATGCAAGATATCTAGATCTGACCCCCAAGATAACTTTATAGAGACACGGTTACCAAATTTCATTTTTCCTTAACCACATCGAAACTCATTTATTAGGTCATCATTATGTTCTACTCATCGAGATCTTTCCAAAAATATAAATTTCACCCAATTTTGGGCTTTAGGGACAAAATTATACCCACTTGGAGATTGTCCTCAAAGTCACATCGACATTTGTTCCATCCCACATGGTAGACATGTGGTGGCTCTTTCCCCCATGTGTCACCATTGAAAATGTTAGGCTAGCTTCCATGTCAACCTACCCATTCGTTTTCCTGTTGGCTATCAGTCCCTCAGGTAAAACAACATAGGGGTAAATTTTAACTTTCTTATTTGGTCTTGGATAACCTAATAACAAATCATCAATTAAAAAACCTAACTTACCATCATCTAGCATTTATTTCCATCATGTCATAGGACCCCTGATCCCTAGGGACACTTAACATGCATTCATTCTTATTCATCCTAAGGACCGATGAGTTGGCATCGCAAAAGCCAACTGTTGAATCCTGATTTTGTCCATTTTTTATAATGTTCTAAGGCCTTTCTCCCCCCTATTTTGAACTCTTTTTGACCCTTCATGACTCCATTTTTCCATATCCTATGTGTTTTGACCAAAAGGGTGATGTTGACTTTAAGGTATGAAAATTAATATAAAAGTATCATTCCCCTTTATTCTTTAGTATTTATGAAGTTAAATGATACATAATCAAATTATCTACAACTGCAAGAGCACTGACTGAATCCTATTTAGATCACTTATCTTCCGAATTAATTCTGTGATTTCCTACAAACAGGCCATGATTTCTTGCAGAGTCATTGATTTCCTGTAGATACATCAATTTCCTATAACCGATTTGATTTCCTGCAATGATCTTGATGGTTGAGTATGTTCCGGTCAGCCTTGAAGAGAACAAAAACATGGGTTTTGTCAATAAATCTGTCTACCTAGATGTTGTCCTATTGGATGCCTCAAAATGGCCATCGAAACTACAGTGATCTTCAAACCTCTCATGGACGACCGAAGTGGAAAACAACCTCAACAACCCAATGAGACTAGTTTGATCCATGCTTGCAGTCATGGATCAAACTCAACATGTTTACTTTTATTATCTTTTCCAGTTATTCTTAGCAAACAATTGCAGTATTTCAGTTTTCCTAATTCGTGCAAGTTTATGCCCCTGTATTTGTATAAATACTTTCATGTCTTATTTGTAAGGGGGATGTATCAAACATTGATACTACTGTAATACTTGTTCAAATTAATACAAAGTTCATGTTCTGCTCATCTTGTTGTGTAAATTCCTTTAGTATTTGAAGGATTTGTGAGTAAGGGAGGGCCCCCTTTACTCACAACTCCCATAGTTACAGATTGTGTTCTTTTAATTATTTTCATGAATTGATATAGTTTTTACACAAATTTTGATTCCTATTTTCTAAATTAGAGCAGCCCATGTGTGATGATTAAATAGTGAAGGTTTTGTGATGAATATGTTTGGAGTATCTGAGTAGGCTTTAATATTACATTACAAATTATTGAATTGATTTAATTGTTGTTTGATTGATATATTATCTTTTTATGCTTGACATCAAAAATTTTTAGAGCTTTAGAGGGATGATTAAATCCTCTCTATAGCCTTTGATGCTAAGTGTTGATGGGGAAAAGGGACAATAGAGATGTGTGTATGTGATTTTGTTTAGGAAAACACTGAAAGTATTAGATGGCATATATTTTGCGCAACATCTCACAAGGTTACCTACCCTTGGGTGATAATTTATGTTTGTCAAATTATAAGTCTATATTTTGCCCAAACATTTTGGCATTGCGTCTGGAGAGGTTCTAAGGGATGATACTGAAAGTGTTTTAATATGATTTATTTTTGTTTAAGTTTTTCAAGACTGGGGGAGTCGAAGTGGTGAGATGTGGGGTAAGGCCTATGCACTTGTAGAGATCAGAATTCACCAAAGCCATGTCCTAATTGTTTGCTAAGTACAATTTTTGAATTTTTTTTATAGGGGCCAATATAAATTTTCAAGTATTTTTGGTGGTGGTGTGAGCACTACTTCGTTCACTAATAAAATATTAGGAAAAATTAATTTTGCAAAGAACAAGGGGGAATCTGAACCAAGGACTAATAATTCTGAACAGGGATCAACAACTAATCCTAAGCAGAAAAACCCCGACAGTAGAGAAGAATCCCTCTGATAGAGAATCCTCTGTTGTTGCTCATCAAGAATCTCCTATTACTAGAAGGACATCATCTTTTCTTAGTGGTCAGCATGAAGAAGAATTCCTCTTCAATCCTATTCAAGAACAACTTACTCTGAAGGATTTGTAGTTTACCAGGGTCCCACCCCTTTTTGGTTTAATAAGGCTCAATTAGAGGGTACTGGTACTACAGATGGGGACTATCATGGGAAGGAAGGGGACCCATTTATGTTCGAATTTCCTATCAAATATTCTATTGGGACCAATGAGATGAAAATAATTCCTCCCTCTGCTTTGCCTAATTTTTGTGGTACTTCTAGTAAATATCTCAATGCTTTCTTATTCGAGTTTGATGTACTGTGCAGGAGCTATGATTACTCTTCAAATGCTAAAAGTTGAAGTTGTTTCCTGCCACATTAAAAGATGCAACTCTTGGACGGTTCATGGGACTAACTGCGAATTCCATTTCCACATGGGATGACATGAAGAAGGTGTTCCTGAAAAGTACCAGTATTATTGTAAGATCAGGGACATAAGGGAAGAAATCTTTGGCATGAACCAGAGGGAGCAAGAAAGCCTAGAAGAATTCCCACAAAGATTCTAGTACAATTTGTAAATATCCAAGATGAACCAACTGAACAAGGAAACCCTGAGAACAATCTTACTGAGAGCCATAAGACCATAATCTCTTGAGGTTTTGAACTTGAAGGTAGAAGGTGATGTACCAAAATTGAGTTATGATGATGTGTGCAAGTTGTGTCGTCGATATTTTAGGGGAAATTATAAGGTTGAAAAAGGATCAAGAGATACCTCTTCCAGTTTCACTAAATCAGTTGCAGGGGGTGGGGTAACTAGAGCTGAAATGGGAAACTTATTTAAAAATTTTAAAACTGACATTCTTAGCACATTTTCTTCAAAGTTAGATGTTTTATAGGGTATTAAGAAGTTGGAGGAAGTGGAGAAGGACTTGGATCTGTTATTCTCCAAGTGTAGGGAAAACATCCCTTAAGGGAATGTCCTACAGGTAGTTTAGGGGTATGGAAAATTTGTGAGGCTGATCATTCTATTGATCAGTGTCCTTCTCTTTTAGAGATTCAAGTAGCATATCAGTAGATTAGTAAGCTATTAATGCACTCTATGCAATGGAACCTCAAAAACCATGGCAGCCACATCCTACATGTATGTCAAAACAACATTCTCAATTTCCTTAGGCCCAAAATTAGATGTGGAACATTCCAATGCCCTAGCAACCCTCACCTCCACAAAAACCTTGGTAGGGGAATTTTCATTATCCTGCTGCATTAAATTAACCCTCTCAAAGCTTTTATCCACCACAACCCATGCCACAACAAATGGTTCAACCACAACAACAACAACTTCAATTGCCTACCCCCACCAAATGAACCATGACCTACAGAACTTCCTTCCCAGCCAATACCTAATCCCAACAATAAATCCATCCAATATACTCACAATATTGGAGTAGCCACCCATCCCACTTTTCCTAACTATTGTATTACACCACAGCCTCTGCAGGAAACTTTTGTTCCTGTGCTGAAGGAATTTCCTCTACTGCCGTAGGAATTTCTTCTGTCACTACAGGAAATCAAACTCATATCAGGAAAATTGGTGACTCAACCCAGAAAAATTGAAGAGATTAGAGAGGAAGACACTCTGGATACAACTGAAGTAGAAAATACACTAGAACCTGCCGAACAAACCATTCCAAAGTCATAAGAAACTTCCTCGTATCATACTCTCTAACCTCCTTTTCTAGATAGGTTGGAGATGAGAATAAAACAAACCGAGTTTGATATTATGTATGAATTGAGAAATGTATGCATTAAGATCCTGTTACTGCAAGAAATTAAGGATATTCCTATTTATACAAAAACAATGAGGGAGATGTGTTCTAATAAACTAGGGAGACAAAAGAAGGAACCTTCTACAATTCAAGTAGGTGGAAAACTTGCAAGTCTCATGTCCACTGGATTTGTTACTGAGAAATATGCAAACCCTGGGATCCTTGTGGTTACCACATTTATCAATGGGTATCCAATAAGAAACAATCTAAGTGATTTAGGTGCACCTATCAATGTGATGACCATGGAGACATTGTCTCACATAGGATCCTTTGACTTACTTCCTACTCCTACCATGTTAGAATTAGCAGATAGGTCTAAGGTAAAGCCAAACGGTGTATTAGAAGACATTGTCATTTCATTGTATTCCTGAGAATACCCTGCAGATTTCTATGTTCATCATCCTAAGACCAACTTGTGAGGGCATCCTTTGATCTTGGGGAGACCTTAGTTGGCTACGACTAATGCCTACATAGGGTGTAGGTCTAAAAACATGAACATCACTCACGGGGATGAAACTAAACACATCAACCTATACCCCCCTGCCAAACCTCTCATAAAATCGAAAAATACCTATTGGGATTATGAAGAACATAATTCAGAATCTATTCACCCAGTATTGACAATAGCCCAAGCCATGAGCCTTAAGGAAAATTCGGAAGAAAATCTGATAAATTGTCATATTTCTAATCCTGATTTTTCACATCATTTAGAGGGGTACTGTAGTCCTAATCTAGATATCATTACTAACCTACATAACTCTTATAAATATGATACAATAGTTGAATTACATTCAACCCTCTCTCGACGGGCTAGAATCTTCTACCAATAGTCAAGGGGATCTCCCTAGTGTAGGCTCCCAACTAGAACCTACACCATTTGTGGTAGGGATTCCTTCTGGTGTGTAGGCCCGATTGCCGTTTAGTTTTGTAGAGTTTTCTTTGGACGAAGGTGAAATGTACACTCAATTGAAAGCATGAACCTCAAATAAATACAAGGAAATAATTGACAAATATCCTGTGTCGCATATACCATGAATAGACAAACCATAAATGACATAAACCTTATGTAAAGTTACTGTTAGCATACTCTAGATAAGACTCATGCATTCTAAGATAAAATGCTTAATAATTGTAAATCAGTTCACAACGATCAAACATTTATAAACATGCATAACATGTGTGGTCAAAACAAATTATACCAACACCAAATAAATAATTCACTGGCACGAGTATAGAGTTAACAAAACAAATACCATTCATATGAAGCCATATAATGTTTGGAGTATGAGACAACATGTGAGCAGATCGCAAATCAAATACCTTTCAGGAACAATTGATCGATCAAGTGAAGGAAAATACTCATGGCATGAGCACATAAAACATTTGAAGAATCTAATAGTAGAAGCTTACAATCACAGTATTTAGCATATATTAAAACGACATAAATTCTCTCAAGAAATGTATATCTCCAAAAAAAATCTTCAGCCAAAAGTCCTTTACAAATGAGGCATGAGGGTATATTTATATGGTAAGAGCAACTCTTGGTCTACCCTTGACTCTTGGACTACCTCAAGACCTTTCGTATTCACAACATGAATTTTAGTATCCTACATGAACTTTCATATTCACAAGGTGTTATATGCTACTGTAGACAAAAATTTCATGAAATCACTATCAATCTAATTCTCTAATTTAATAATGGCAAGTTATGGAACATCAAGTCTGAGCTGTTCTGTCAAATGTGTGTGCCACAGGTTATATTCTGCTGCAATGGGCATGATCTGTGGCTGGTCTTCATCATGTCGGTGTAGACACTCGAGGGCATCAGCAATGAGAGTGCTTCATTTGGCATGCACCTGATTATTCAAGGTTACCAGTTTGGTGTAGATCCTCACTGGTTCTACCACATAATGCATGATGTTTTCTTTGGTAATTGGCATGTCCTTTGTAAGGGCTGATTCTCTAAATGTCTTTATGAATTCTTGTACTTCTGAGGTGATCTCTTCCTACTTCCTAACCTGCCTAGCCTCTCCTATCGATGGAACTCCATGTAATTGGATTACTGATTCCAAGCCACTAAAAAGATGCTTGTAGGATGCCAGTACTCTTTCCACATCTTTGGTTAACTTGTCTTTGGACTAAACTTTGATGTGGAGTTGGACCTTAGTATTTTGCATGGTGATCCAGTCTTTCTTAGGGACCACCACCTGGGCTCGAGGTTACTTAACGAACCATTCATGTATCCTATCCCAAGCAGTCATAACCTCTTTAAGCATGGATACTCTTTCTTTTGTGTGAGCCTAGATGGCCATGATGGGGGCTACTGTGTGGTCTAGTTTAGACATTTCCTCATAAACTATCGTCATGGCTTCCCCCAAAGTCTTTGTTTCTACCTCAATGGCTGTTTGAAACTCTATTGTGCTCATGTGTACTAAGCAGAGTGTCACATTCTCTTCCTCCATCTTCTTCTTCTCTTGTTCTTCCATGGTGGCCCTCTGTTCGGATGCGTAAAGCCTTTTCCGCAAATCCACAATTTGTTTTCTCATCCTGGCCACATTGTGTTCTGTGGCGGCCACGAAAGCTGTCCAGACCAAGGTAATCATTTAAGGGTTCGTTGTAATATTAGGCATAATATCTTTGGCTATGGTCACTGACAGAGGCTTGGTTGGGATCCTGCTGTAAAACTTTTTCCTTGCTTGTACGATCTTGAGGTTTATCTCATCTAAATTGAGTCGAGTGATATCTAGAAACTGCTCATCTTGATCCTCTATGATGCCCAGCTCTTGGAGTGGAAGATGTGTGGAACTGAGGGGATTAGTAGGGGGTATGTCTAATGGAGGAAGCTCATTTTGTCTTGTGTCAAAGTCAGTTTTTTTGTTGGTCTCCCCTTGTTTTCTCTCCCGGACTTCCTTTTCCTTATCCCTCCTAAGCTCTTCTTCCCATTTCCTTTTTTCTTCCTCTGCTAATGCTTGTTGCCTCTCTAGTTCATCTTCCATGTTCTTCATCTCTTGTTCCAACCTCCTGTTTTCTTCTTGCCTTCTCTTCTTGGCTTCTTCTTCTTGTTTTTTCTACTCTTCCTCTTCTTGCTTTTTCCTCTCTTCTTCTTCCTGCCTTTTCTTCTATGCCTCTTCTTATTCCTGTTGCTTTTCTCACAATTGTTTCTGCTTCTCTTGTTCCTCTTTCCTTCTCCTTTTCTCGTTCTGGATCTGGTTGCTGGAATCTGGAGGTTGTTTGCTCTCCATCTCCCTCTGCCTCTTGATATCTCACTCTTTTCTTGCCAAGCAGGCATTTATTTTTTCCAACGTTTCATCCTTCTCTTCATTGTTGCTCATGGAGTCTTCAACCTCCTTCCCTTTGCACTACTCAGCCTCCCTAGTGCCTGTTGTTGCTTCGAGCTGCTTTTTCTTTATGGCAGAAGCTCTTTCTTTGAGGCTTATATCTTCCCAGCAATCATCTTGCGGATCATCCTCTGCAGCCTATTCTTTGCTTGGGCTGAATTTTATTGTAGCATTATATGAGTTCCTAACCCTGTATTCAATTTCCTTTTGGATATGATAATATGACCAACTAAATTTTTCCTTCTTGCAATGGGCAACTACTATTTTCTCTGGATCATAAGTTCGATAGTTGAGCATTATGAGAAGGCTTCCTTTTAGCGCATCGGCCTCTGCCTCTACCTATTTGAATTTTTATACCACGTATGCCCCGATGGTGAGGGGGAAGGCGGGCAAGGGTTTATTTTTCCTTTGTTCAATATATTTGAAAACCCTTTCGTCATCTGGTAGCAGACCTCTCACAGGAGTGTCGTATTTGTGGCAAACCTGGTTAGGGCATGTGAAGGATTATGGGTATTGAACACCCTAATGAATGCCCCCTCTTCAATGGGGAACCAATGCGCTACCTTGATGAGTGTCTTCATGGTCCTCTTAGACATGCATGGTGGTTCCTCACAAAAAAGTAGTTGGTACAATGGACTGATGAAAGTTTTGGAGATTATGTCTAGCATGCCTCTATAACCTGTGTCCCAAAAAAAATTATAATGGTTGTGCATGGGGTTAGCTACTGAAGGTTCCTAGTTGCATCTCTAATTTTAGAAGTAGCATCTTGAGCAAAAAACATCGAGTAGGTATGATGACATATAGAATTTTGGAGGCTCTTCTAGTTGTGGGAGCTTGGCAGCCATTACGTTTTTTTTCAATGATAAGCACAGGATGCTTGCCCAATTAAAAATGGTCCCTCGAGTGGCAAAGACATACATGAGGGGAACCTAAGTGCCATAAAAAATGTCAGGGTCTGGCTTGCCATACAATTGGCACATCATTGCAGCAATTAACTGATACACTTTTTGTAATCCCTATGTCTTGTAAGCTTGATCTGTCCTGACCTGAAACTTTGCAGGGTCTTGCCACCATTCCCCGAGGATGTCTTTTGTTGGAGTCGAGAACCTGACTAGCTAGTTGGTATTGAATAACTCCTGTTTCTTGGGGAGCCTGTAGTAAACACTGATGTCTTCCGGGGAGATAGCTGCTATGGGTACTCCATCATGGCCTCTGATCAACCAAGACTCTCTCTCTATCCATTGCAAGATCCATTCAATGGTTTCGAAGAAAGGGAAGACTAGGGGGTGTGCTGCCACCTTGTGTAACTTCGATATTTTGACATGGAGGTAAACTTGAAAATCCTCTTGTGTCTCCAGGATGTATAGATTTGCAAACTATTTGTAAATTCTATACCAGGAGAGCCTTGTGGTTTTGTTGATGTTACAGGCAGTATCCCTGAAGATAGGTGGCTCTTCTTCTAGGTAATCCTCCCACAACCTCCTTCCCGAGGCCCCATGAGTAGATTTAGCGATAGGGTGAGCCATCTCATATTAAAAAGAAGAAATGGAAATGCACTCTAGATCTATTTCACCTAGCATGTCAAAAACATAGCCCCATGATGAGAGAGATGGCATGAAAATCTAATAAAACTTGTAGAAAAGAGAGATTGCAGTAGGTGCAAGGTGTGTCACAGGGGGGACAGGTCGCAAGGTCACAGGCTAAGTATTACGATTAAGTGACTTGCACCATGAGTCACGGATCACCCAGGTTCACAAAGTCATGGGGTAGGGGGACCAGTCGCAAGTTGCAACCCGACGGGGTCATGCAGTTGCGAGGTCGCGAAGTTGCGAGGTCGTGAGGAAAAAGATATTGTGGCTTCACGCCGCGTGACTCAGGATGAATGAAGATTGGGGAAGATACAGAGAAGGCCTTAGGAGGTTAGGGTCCCTCTTAGATGAGTAAATTCAAGCATATAAATGAAACAGGGGGTCTAGGTTTAAGCAAGGGAAATGTTTGAGACTAGGCAAGGAGAGAGTAACCAGGGAAACTATTCTAGGCAAAAGATGAAGAAAATACCATGTAAAGGATTTGAAACCCTGAGGTGAGGGGATGCCAAAGGTCAGGAAATGCAGACACTCACACTTGGAAGAAAATAGTGACTGCTAGAAGGCCATGGTTACTTACCCAGAGACAGGCACGCACGCGAAATGTAGTCGGATGATTTGCTAGCTCTTCGTGCGACCTAGGAAGCAGCTACAAAATGAGGCTGGAGTGACCTCTTATATATAGTTTTGGTTGCACATGTGAGGTCCCATGGGGCTGGCATGTGACCTTGTGACTAATGTGACCATGCGACTTGGTAGGTTGCAAGGTCACAAGGTTGCATGGTCACATCCAAAGATGGGAGACGAGGGGTGCGACCTTGCAACCAATGCGACCATGCGACTTGGATGGTCGCAAAGTCACAAAGGTCGCATAGTCGCATTGATATTTTCATGTTAATGATGTGACCTCGCGACCTATGTGACTTAGATGGTCGTTAGGTAGAAAGGGTCACAAGGAAACACATGAAGGGAAAGGTGACTACACAACCTTCGCAACCTCTGCGATCTGGATGGTCACAAAGTCGCAATGGTTGCATAGTTGGATCGATGTTTGCATGTGAACGATGTGACCTTGCAACCTATGTGACTTACCTTATTGCTAGGTTGCAAGGGTCACAAGGAAACACATGGAGGGAAATGTGACTACATGACCTTTGCAACCTGTGAGTCATAGAAGTCATGATAGTCATGAGGATTAAGTCCAGTCATGATCCAACTCCACGACTAACTGACTGGGGTAGGAAGTAGTGACCTAGCTTTCTTAGAAAAAATTAGACTCATCCCTAGGTTCTTTGAGACTGCTGAGCTTTTGAATGGAACCTGGTGGACCGATGGTTTCAAATAATATAGGGGCTCCGAAAATTTTAGAGTTTCCGGGATTTTGGGAGTGGATGTTGCAATAGCTACAACAATTAGCAATTCCTTGGGAGACTCCAGAATCTATGATGCCTATCGGCCTAGCTTAAGGAGACTTTAATTAAGTGTGGCTCATGACACTGTGGGTCCCACAGATGGTATTGGGCTTTTGCTTTAAAATTTCTTGGCTCTCCCAACATGCATGACATGGGCATTACACACGAGACAGAGTATCACCTCCCGTCACCCTGGGAAAGAAAGGGGAAGCTGAAACTACACTGTGACATTTTTTAAAGTTTTCTTGGTATAGTGGTCATGGTACTCTAGTGTTTCTTCACTGCCAGCGAGCCTGAACAATACCCCGATGGAGTCAATACCTAGAAATCATGAATGTTGCTCCGCTACTAGTGAGCTTGGTCAGTACCCCAGTGGAGTCGTTGCTTCACCTCTTTGCGCAGAAAGCCTTTCTTAGTCCTTTAGACCTTATTATGAAATGGATGGAGGTGTTCATTGGCACTTATTTATCTATTCACATACGCACTTATTTGGTGATGGCTTAAAGCTTGGCTGGACGAGGGATCCTGACTTATTTTACTTGCAAAGTGGTTATTTCTGGTTTTGCAGAGACCTTATTGTTTTCCTGAGATATATGTATGCTCACGACTGGTTTCTTCAGTTTCCCTTTCATTCCCAGAGGAATAGATGGGTTAACACCATTCAAGACGTTTTGACCATGTTAGCAACTGGGTCAGATTGACGTGAGTGGGAGTGAAGACCGTGTGTGCCATTGAGTTCCCCATTACCACCGATCTGACCTACTAGATTTCTCATCACGACTTAAGTTTTGGCTAGTAACCGGTTTTAGAGAGTATCCACGACAGCCAATATGCAATGTTGTTCCAACCTCTTACTTCCATCTTGAATTTATTCCAAAAGATAACATGCAAAACAAGAAAAAACCAATACTGACAACAAAGGATGCCTATCTAAGGAAAATGAAAGGAAACTATAGTACAAGGTTGGGCCAACAACTTTGGGGTTGCTAGGTGAAATAATATTTTAGGTTGTGGTCATTCTACTCGGGGAGGTTCCACTTGCCCTCCCAGGGTTTTCAATTTGAAGGTGTGATGGCCAATTTTTTATATGATCTGGAAAGCACCTATCCACAAGGCTTGGAACTTTGTGTTCTTACCTTTGTCCTCATCAGCCTAATCCCACTTAAGCACTACATTAATGACATCAAACTCACAGGACCTCGCAGATGTTTTGTCGAACCATCTCTTGATCCATGCTTGATGGATGGCAAATTTTCTTTAGTTTTCAGTCTTTCCTCCTCTAATCTTACCAAGGCATTGATTCAGCTTTGAATGGCAGGACACAGGGAACCTTGCAACTCTTGAGCCAGTCTGGGGGTAGGTAGGTACAGGTTGGGTGGTAGAATGGCTTCTTTCTCATAAACTAAGAAGTAGGGAGACATGCCTATTGATGTTTTGGGAGTTACCCGATCAGCCCATAGGGTATTAATGAGGGAGTTGTGCCGATTCTGATGGTGGGAAAGAAAGGTTTTCTTAATGATACAGATGAGGTTTTTTTTGGTTGATTCTGTGAGCCCATTCCCTTGAGGATAGTAGTTGGATGACTATTTCAATACGATGTTATTTTCAAAAGAAAAATCATACAATTTCAAAGATGACAAATAAGTAACTTTATAAAAAACAAGAGAGGTTGGAACACCAAACCTGGCTATGATGCACTATTTAATAAAGGATATTACCTCATCATCGTTAACTTTGTGCAATGGAATTTCCTCTACCCATCGGGTGAAATAGTCGGTGGCTATGAGTATGTACCTATGCTATTTTATGAGTTTGGCATGATCTCTCCTATGATGTCCAACCCCCATTGTTGAAAAGGTTCCTCAACTAGTATGGGTTGGAGTGGGCCAGCAGACCTTGCTTGCCTACCTGCATGTATCTGGCATATAGGACACTTTCGTGCATAGGCATGAGCATCCTTGAATAGTGTGGGCCAATAGAAACCAGCTCGCATGATCTTATGAGTCATGGTGTCGCGTGCATAGTGACCTCCTGTAGGCCCATCATGTAGATCTTTCAGCACACGTTGGGCTTCATCGTATTCTAAACATCTTAGTAATATACCGAGGTGGTGCTTTCTGAAAAAATTTCCTTGCACCATTTGATATGAGGCAGCCTTGAGCCTAACGACCCTATTCTATCTGGCGGACATAGCTTCAGGTAAATATCCCTTTACTAGGTATTTCTTTACATCGGAATACCATGATGAGGCATCATGTGAGCCAAGGATTTCATTTTGGTACATTTCAATTTCGTGCTCCCATCCTTCCGTTTCCTGGGTTAGTCGACTAGGCTTCATGTTTTGATGACCGACTGCTTTGGTGGTTAGCTTACAGAGTCTGTTCCCTTTCACAATGTGGGAAGGTTTGAATTCCAAATCATATTCTTGGAGGGAGGTCATCCACTTGGCTCTCCTTTCTGCCAACTCTTGTTGTACGAAAAGGGATTTGACGGTTGGGTGTGGGACCATTACTGTGACACGAGTTTTTAGGATGTTTGGTTTGAAATGTTTCATTGCTTTATAGACCACATATGCTTGCTTATCGATGTCCAGGTAGTTTAGCTTTGCGCCATGGAGTCCTGTACTCATGAACAATATGGGAAGTTTGTTGTGATCACAGTTCTTCTGTGTAAGAACCGTGACCAATGATGAATCTGAGGCGAAAGCATATAAGATAAAGTCTTTGATGAAATCGGGGCTGGACAGGGATGGAGCTCACGTGATCATTATCTTAATTCGATCAAAAGATTCATTTTCCTTTCAATCCAATTTAAACACTAAGTCCTTCTTTATCATGTTCTGTAAAGGTTTGAGAATTTGCACAAAATCTGAAATAAATTTATGAAGGAAATTAATTTTGCCGAGGAAAGATTGCATGCCTTTTTTGGTGCTTGGCTGGGGGATCTGGGCTATAGCTTTTACGCAGAGTGATTCCATTCTTGGTGATGATGTGGCCCAATAGGTTGCCTTCCGAAACTGTGAATATGCTTTTCCTAGGATTGAGGGAGATCCCATACTTTCGACATCATTCGAAAATCGACTTTAAGTGGTGGAGGTGGTCGCTCCTTTCTTCTGAAAATATGGTGACATCATCGAGGTAGACCACCTCACTTTGACCCATTAGACCCTAGAAAGTGATATCCATTGCTCTATGAAAGGTTGAAGGTTGAGTTGGATGTTTGTGACACTTTAGGAGGGAGGTTGTTAGTTTTCTAGAAAAAGGTATTAGCAGAATTTCCTCCATTGGAGGCATCATTGGTCCTTCTCTTTACCTCTGATGTAGGTTTTAACCCACAGAAATTACCTACATACGAATTCTTAAACACAGAAAATAAACAATGCGAGAGCATAACACATAAAACACATATACACAGAGATTTTCCCTTGAATCCCAAAACTGGGACTACCAGCTTAATTTTTCATTATATTCCTTTCAATGTTACAATACATATTTATACATGTTGAAGCATCCAATACCATGGACCAAAAACCATCACATCCAAAACCATGGACTGAAAACCATAGGTAGGTTCGCCCAACGTAATATAGGGTCCAAAAAAATTTCTCCTCGGGCACTGCCCCAAACCCTGTAGAGGGGGGCTACCCACCCCCCTCAAACCCCCGGACAGGGGGGGCTACCACCCCCCCAGTGACCCCCCCACTATGCAATTGGCGCAACAAAGAGGGGGCTCTGCCCCCCCTCTAACCGCTCGGTTCACTACGTAGGTTAGTCATGGAAAGAATATAATACAACCCAACATTCTCCCACTTGACATTTCCTTTCCACAGGGGGCCACAGGAGAGTTTAGTCATTTTTCCAGCCCTGAAATGCCCATTGTTTCTCTACACCAGGAGAACTTCTCAGACCTCACAAATTTTGTCTATGCATCTGCAATATTCGTTAAAGTGTCCACCTTTACCAGAAACACCCTTTTGTCTTCTATCATATCCCTCACAAAGTGATACTGAACATCAATGTGCTTTGTCTTTGAATGATAAGCAAGGTTCTTTGCCAATAAAAATTCATTTTGGCTATCACAGTCTATCCTTATAGCTCCCTATATTAACCCAATACTTGAACACAATCTCTGCAACCAAACTGTTTCCTTGCTTGCATGAGTGGCTGCCATGTATTCTACTTCTGTAGTTGATAGTGCCACTAAAGATTGTTTCTTACTCATCCAACTGACTGCACCTCCAAATAGGTTAAACACATACCCACATGTAGATCTTCTCTAATCCAGATCTCCAGCCTAGTCTACATCAACAAATCCACAAATATCCAACACTCTGTCCAATCCTGGTCTTCCTTGGTAGCACAAACCATAATCTCTAGTGCCATGCAAATACCTGAAAATCTGCTTCACTGTTGTTCAGTGCTCCTTCCTTGTTTTTGACATAAACTTGATCAATACTCCCACTGCATGTGTAATGTCTGGTCTAGTACAAACCACTACATACATCAGGCTACCGATTGCACTTGCATATGGAGCACAGGACATATCCTCTTCCTTTTCTTGGGTCTTAGGACACTGTTTAGTAGATAACTTTACACCTACAGGAATAGGAACCTTCACCAATTTACTATCCTGCATATTAAACCTCTGCAGTATTGACTCGACATACTTCCTCTGGTTTAACCAAAGCTTCCTCTTTGCCTGATCTCTTTTAATTTCCATGCCCAAATATTGTTTGCAGCACCAAGATCTTTCATGTCGAATTTCGAGGACAATTGGGTCTTCAAATCCTAGATAATTTCCTTTTCATTTCCAACCAGCAACATATCATCCACATACAAGATCAGATAAATAACACGGTCACCAATTAATTTAAAATACACACAGTGATCTGCTTTGCTTCTGGTGAAGCCAAGTCCCTGTATAAATGTATCAAATTTTTGATACCACATCCTTGGTGAGTGTTTTAACCCATACAGAGACTTCTTTAACTTGCATACCAGTTCTTTCTTACCCTTCATCGCAAAAACTTCAGGTTGCTTCATGTAGATCTCCTCTTCCAGATCCCCAAGAAGAAATGTTGTCTTCACATCCATTTTTTCTACCACAAAATCAAAAGCAGCAACAACAGATAAAAGTAACCTAATAGAAGTTACCTTGGCAACAGGAGAAAAAATATCACCAAAATCAATTCTCGGCACCTAGGAATAACCTTTTGCTACCAACTGAGCTTTGTATTTCTCCACATTTCCTTATCATTTGTCTTCTTCTTGAACACCCATTTACTACCAATGGGTTTCCTTCCAGCTGGCAACTCCACCAGATCCCAAGCCTCATTTTTGTGCAAAGATGCCATTTCATCAACCATGGCCTCTTTCCAGAGTTTTCCATCCTCTAAATCTACTGCTTCCTTCACAATTCTGGGATCATCATCAGTAATAGACAAAGCAAAATTTGAACAGAAAGCAGATGGACTATACCTTTTTGGCTGCCTTCTTTCTCTAACTGATCTTCTTACACCCAGAGTTTGTGGCTCTTCATCTTCTAATTCCTCCTGTGCTGTAGATTCTGATTCTTCCTCCTTTAGCTCAAACTCTATCTTGTTAGGTTCCTTTGGTTGGACTTCATGTTTAAGAACATATTTCACCTCTCTGAACACCACATCTCGGATGTACACAACCTTCCTTGTTGTTGGGTTCCAAAGCTTATAACCCTTTAAACCATCCTTATACCAAATAAAGATTCACTTTTCATATTTACTATCCAACTTGGTTTGTTTCTCCTTTGGAACATGTATATATGCATCACATCCAAATACCCTCAGATGTGATAGAGAGGGTTTCTTACTAGTCCATATCTCTTATGGAGTTTTATCCTCCAATGCTAATGAAGGTGATCTGTTAACTGGGTAACATGCTGTATCCACTGCCTCTGCCCAGAATTCCTGTCCTAACCCGGCACCACTAAGCATGCTTCTTGCCCTTTCCATCAACATCTTCATTCTTTCTACAACTCCATTTTGCTGAGGTGTATATTGAGTAGTCTTTTGTCGTGCTATACCACACTTCTTACAGAATTCTTCAAATTCCTTGCTGCAAAACACTCCACCAATTTGTCCTCAGCACCTTTATCTTCTTCTTTGTTTGATTTTCCACGAGAGACTTAAATTACTTAAACCTGCCAAAGCCTTCAGATTTTTTCTTAAGGAAATATATCCATGTATTTCTTGAGAAGTCATCTATAAATGATATATACTACATAGACTTACCCAGTGATGGAACCTTCACAGGTCCAAACACATCACTATGCACAAGCTCTAATATCTATTTTTCCCTCTTACCACCAGAAGGGAAACTCACCCAATTCTGCTTCCCATGTAAACAATTTTCATAGAAATCAAAATCTAGAGAGCTATTACTCATACCCTCTACCATACCTTTACCATGAAGTATTCAAATGCCCTTTTCTCCAATATATCCAAGCATTTGATGCCACTGCATGGTCTTCTCTCTAGGGACCACTAGATTTTCTACTCCACTTTCAGGAAACATAGAACTGTTGCACCCATCAACAACAATGCTACCTTGCAGCTTATACAGAGTTCCAGTCCGAACTCCTCGCATCAATACCACTGCTCCCTAAACCATCTTATAAGTATCCTTCTCGAACACTGTTTTTACACCTGCATCACCCATCTTGCTTACAGAAATAAGATTTCTGGCCATTGCAGGAATATGTAGAACACCCGGAAGTGTTCTAACCCTTCCACCTTGTAACTTCAACTTTAATTTTCCACGACCAACAATTCTAGCCTTATTTCCATCCCCCAAGAAGACATCAACACCATCGTATTTCTCATACTCACAGAACCACTCTCTATGGGGAGTGAAGTGAAAGGATTCACCTAAGTCAATCAACCATGCCTCATGATCTACATGTGTACTTGAAGAAACCAAGTACACATCCCCACCTTCATCTGAGGTGGTTTTCGCTTTTACAAAAGGAGCATCATCAGATCCCTTTCCTTTATCAAGAGCTTTATATTTATAGTCCCTTTTGAAGTTCCCTTCCTTTCCGCATTTCTGGCACACCACCTTTACAGGTTTTCCTTGAGATTTAGATCTCCCTTTAGATTTAGATCTCCCACTCGATGACTTATTTTTGTTTATGCTTTGGGACCGTCCTCGTACAGACAATGCATCACCATTTTGGCTCTCCATATTTTTCTGTCTCATCTCCTTCGTCAGCAAGGCTGAGACTATTTCAGCAAACTGCAAGGTAGTTGCATTGCTACTTATTGCAATAGCTATACTATCCCTCGAATCTGGTAGAGAACAAAACAAACTGATGCACTTATCCTCATCTTAAATTTTAATATCAACGGATGCTAACTGACTTACCACAATATTAAATGCATTCAAATGCTCTGTCACTAAGTCTCCATCTTTCATCCTCAGGTTATATAATTTTTTCTGCAAGAATAGTTTATTCACTAGAGAATTAGGATGGTACACAGTCCCTAACTTGTCCCACAAAGCCTTCGCCGTAGCTTCCCCTGATACATTCAGCAATACTGAATCTGAGACACACAATCGTATTATGCTCTTTGCCTTCCGATCCGACTTCTTCCATTCTTCATCGAACACTCCCATTGGTTTAGTACCCAGATCTACAGTGATCCACTGATCTTTATCCACCAACAGATCCTCCATCTTGAGTTTCCACAGATCAAAACTCTGACCATTAAATTTCTTGATCTCTATCTTTCCACTTCTTGCCATCTTCTTTCACCACCAGAATTGATCTTGCAGATCTCCCACTAAACAGGGCCTACCACAGGCCCAAGCAAAACCCCTTAGCAACAAAGGCATCCCCTTGAAGCCAAAACAGCTCTGATACCAAATGTAGCTTTTAACCCCATACAGAAATTACCTGCATATGAATTATTAAACACAAAAAATAAATAATGTGAGAGCATAACACATAAAACACATATACATAAAGATTTTCTCCTAGATCCAAAAACCAGGACTACTAGCTTGAATTTTCATTATATTCCTTTCAATGTTACAATACATATTTATACATGCCGAAGCATCCAATACCATGGACCAAAAACCATCGCGTGCAAAACCATGGACTAAAAACCATAGATAGGTTCGCCCAACCTAATATAGGGCCCCCTCAAACTCCCTAGATAAGGGGGGCTACCGTCCCGCCTATGACCCCACCACTACACAATCGGTGTAGCAAAGGGGGGTCTTTGCCCCCCCTCTAACCCCCTGATTCACTACGTAGGTTAGTCGTGGAAAGATTATAACACAACCCAACATCTGATACTTCATTAGTCAATTGTTTTATGGATTTGGCTAGCCCTTCGAAATCAAAGGAGTCTTTATCTTTATGTATGACTTTGCTTGATGAGGCCTGATTCTTCTTCCTGGAGGGTTTTGCATCTTCACGCGACTCATGTTTTAGGTGACCGATGGAGAGAAGATCCTTTTCGACCTCTATCACAACAGTAAATTTCTCAACCAGGTTGATCTTGGCTTCACGTATAACGAACACCACAATATATCTGGGAAGGGCCCTGGTGTAGTAGTCAATCGTGATGGAATCATTGAGGGCAACCTCCATAGGGAACTTACTTAAAATCTTGGTGAAATGTTGATTGAAATCATTCACCTTCACCTTCTTGTTAGAAAATTATATATTACAAAGCAATGGAACAATAAAATATTACAGAAATATAAACACAGAAAACACATAAAACAAGAGAGACATAGATATATGCAGTTCACCCAGTTTGGGCTACGTCCAGGGAGAAACAACTAGTCCTTCCTTTTATATTATCCAACAAACTGAAGAGATAGAACCTATAGCAGATCCACTATAACAGCCTCTTGGCTCTCAATCTCCTCTCTCTTCCTCACTCAGAATATAGAGATGCATAGACGCAATACAATTCCCTCATATATAGTGAGGAGTTGCCTTCTAGGGAAAAAAACCCTAAATTAAACATAACTTCTACCATTAGATCATCTGCCTAATGAACGGCCCAGATTGACTAGAAATTACTAAGATTTTACAAGGTAATTTTACATCTATTTTTAGCTTGGGGGCGCTGCCCCCGAATCCCCGCCGAGGGACCGTTGGCCCCCGGACCCCCTAGCCAGGGGGGATTTACCCCTAGGGACCCTCGTGGGGGGGATAAGTCCCCCCCGCACCCCCCCCCCCCCCCCCCCCGCGTGGAGGGGTGTATAGTCTTCCTAGGGTATACATTCAGCTAAAACCTTTGAATATGGAAGATAATCAGGCTCCACACCCAACAATCTCCCACTTGGAGACTGATTATAGCAACTCCACCGCTGCTTCATTTACTAGACAATGACTCCACTTTGGACCTGGTTGTTTCTCATCTTCTTCATCATACTTCAAGACCAATTGAAATTGAGTAGATTCTCAGTTTCTCCCTGGTTACAACTTTTGTTAACATATCTGTAGGATTCTGGCTAGTGTGTATCTTTTCTAGCTTCAACTATCCATCTTCCAATGCTGATCGTATGAAATGGTACTTGCGCTGTATATGTTTAGTCTTGGAATTAAATCCAGAGTTCTTTGCAAGATGTATGGCACTCTGGTTGTCATTGTATAACCTGCCCAACTCCTGCTTCTTACCCAATTCAACCAGAAACCTTTGTAGCCAAATCATTTCTTTACTAGCCTTTGTAGCAGCAACATACTTTGCTTCTGTTATTGAAAGTGCAACAACACTTTGGATTTTTGAAACCCAACTGACAGCTGTTCCACCTACAGTAAATACATATCCTGTAGTTCTCCTCTTGTTATCTCTATCACCTAGCATATCTGCATCAACATATCCCTGTAGAGAAATGTTTGAACCACCAAAGCATAATGCTTGATTTGTGGTACCTCTCAAATACTTGAGAATCCACTTGACTGCCATCCAATTTTCTTTTCCTGGATTGTTCATGTACTTGCTTACAACTCCCACTGCATGTGAAATATCAGGCCTTGTGCAAACCATTGCCTACATTAAGCTTCCAACTGCTGATGCATATGGAACTTTAGACATATGAACAATTTCTTCCTGAGTATTGGGACACGCCTCCTTACTTAATTTGAAATGGCTAGCCAGAGGTATACTAACTGGTTTTGCATTCTGCATATTAAATCTTTTCAACACCTTTTCTATGTACTCACTTTGAGACAATGTTAGTTTGTGATTCTTCCTGTCTCTAGTTATTCTCATACCAAGGATTTGTTTTGCAGCACCCAAATCCTTCATTGCAAATGAGTTTGCCAATTTCCTTTTGAGCACATTTATTTCCTGCATGTTAGAACCTACAACAAGAATATCATCTACATACAATAACAATATAATATAGCTACCATCATTTTTCCTTTTGAGATAAACACAATGATCAGAGTGACATCTAGTATAACCTTGTTCTGACATAAACCTGTCAAATTTTAGATACAATTGCCTTGGAGACTATTTTAAGCCAGACAAGATCTTCTTCAACCTGCACACTAGTTTCTCCTTCCCTTTTACCTCATATCCTTGTGGCTACTGCATATATATCTCTTCCTCCAAATCCCCATGGAGAAAGGTTGTCTTTACATCTAACTGCTCAAGATGCAAATCTTCAGCTGCTACTAGACTTAAAATAGTTCTGATTGAAGTTGTTTTAACAACAGGAGAAAATATTTCATCAAAATCAATACCTTTCTTCTGTGCAAACCCCTTCACCACAAGTCTAGCTTTGTACCTCTGTTTTCCTCCATCTTTTTCCTTCAGCGTATAAACCCATTTATTCTGCAATGTTGTTTTACCTGCAGGCAACCTAACTAAGTCCCATGTCTAGCTATGTGCTAAGGAGTCCATCTCTTCTTTCATGGCTTGCTCCCACTTCTTCGTGGTTTCTACCTGCACTGCTTCTTCATAACATTCTGGTTCACCAGAATTAGTCAACAGTACATAATATAATGAAGGAGAGTATCATTCAGGGGGTCTACTTATCCTGGTAGATCTTGTAACACCAATTTCAGGTGTTTGAAGTGCTTGTTGTTGTTGTGGTTGTTGTTCTAGCTGTTGATCATTAGGACTTTTAGGCACCATCACTGTTCCTGTGATATCGTCAAGCACTGTGTATTCTCTGTTTTCTTTTTCTTGTTTCTTTTCATGCAACTGATTCTTATACAAGACCTTTTCGTTGAATATTACATCTTTTCTCCTAATGATTTTTTGATTTTCATAATCATATAAGTGATAACCAAAATAATTAACACCATATCCAATAAAGGTACATTTCTTTGATTTTGCCTCAAGCTTTGTTCTATTTTCTTTGTTAATGTAGACAAAATCTTCACAACCAAAAGTCTTTAAAAATGAGTAGTTTACCTTTTTACTTGTCCATGCCTCCTCTGGAATACCATCATCCAAGGAAGTTGAAGGCCCTATGTTTATTAGATAAATAGCAGTATCTACATCATCTGCCCAAAATTGTAAAGGCAATCCTGCATGCAATCTCATGCACCTTACACGCTCCATGATTGTCCTGTTCATCCTTTCTGACACACCATTTTCTTGTGGTGTTCCTGGAATTGTCTTCTCTCTTCGAATTCCATTCTCTAAACAATACCTATCAAACTCTTTGCTGCAATATTCACCTACATTTTCTGATCTGAGACACTTCAACCTTTTCCTTGTCTCATTTTCAACCAAAGCTTTCCATTTCTTGAAAGTATCAAATACATCAGATTTATTTCGAATACAATAAATCTAGGTTTTTCTAGTTGCATCATCAATAAAAGTAACATAATAATGAGAGCCACTAATTTTACATCTATTTTTAGCTTCGGGGGCGCTGCCCCCGAACCCCTGCCAGGGGACCGCTAGCCCTCGGACCCCCCAACTAGGGGCTGCCCCCGAACCCCTTGGTACCCCCATGGGGGGGACAAGTTCCCCCTGTATTGAGTGGTGTACAATCTTGCTAGGGTATACATTTGGTTGAAACCTTTGAATACAGAAGATAATCAGGCTCCACACCCAACAATTCTCATCACATTTTAGTTTGTTGAACTCAGTGAGAAGCGTCGAAGGCGTATTATCTTCCAAAAATTTGTTTAGGAAATTTCTCTGAAACTCTTCCCAAGTGCAGATAGAAGCGATGGGTAGTGATCAATACCAAGTGGCAACTTTATTTTCAAGAGTGTGCGGGAATAAATGACATGCTACATCATCGTATTAGACCTTCATCATTTGCAAGGCTAGGTGAAAATTGCTAATGTGGTCATCAGCTGAGGTCCCTTTCTTAGGGCCAAACTTGGGGAGGTGTTTCTCCGAGTGACAATTCATGTCATGGAGCAGGCCTCGAAGGTTCAAAGGGGATTGAGCCATCTAGGCAAGCTATGGTGGGTGGCAGTTCCCTCTAGGGTTGAAAAGGAGGCGGTAGTTGTCGCCTTTTGGCTCACTATCAGTGCTTGATCCCCCACTGTGCGAGGGGGTTTCCTACCTTATCCTTGGGGCACTCCGAGATGACCTAAATCTCAAGTGTTTCTCATATTCTTGGTATTCCTCAAGCTTCTCGGGACATGTTGTTTGTTGTAGAATTTTATGCGGTCTCTAAGATAGTCTCTGGTTCCTTGTCCCAAGATTCCTTGGGTGCCCCCTGTGAGGGGTTGGTTATTAATAGGGGTCTCTTTGGTGATGCATCGATCATTCCCCTATGTTTCTTCCTGGTATGGAAGGTTATTTCCATCGGTGAAGGTATTCATGTTGGCTTTCCAACTCTTTGATGGATAGCCTCTCAACTGCATCTGCATAGTCATCGAGCATAAGGCTGATTAATTGCGAGAAAGAGTTAACAAGAATTCCTTGGCGTGCGTGGTGAAGTATGAAGGTATGCTCATTGGACAAGGAGTTAGTAGTGGGGATGCATTTCAAACCCCTGGTGAATTGTTGAGTAATAGTGTGCAGAACCGTGAGTTGTTCGCTAGTGACTTCGAATATGGGGAGCTCCTCTCCTCCGAGAGCATCTTCGAGACGGGGAATTTGGGGCTCCTCATGGAGTGCCCTTGTGAAATATGAACCATAAGGGGGCTTGTAATGTATCTCAGGAGGTGTCGAAGGGTGAGGTTGGTTACTACCTTGATGGGAAGTTCTGGTGTGAGGGTGTGGATTTGTACTTGCCATGGCCCTCCTTCTAGAGCCAAATTTCTTGACAGGGTAGAATCTTCTGCCAACAGTCAAGGGGATCTCCCCAGTGTAGTCTCCCAACTAGAACCTGCACTGTTTTTGGTAGAGATCCCTTTTGGTATGTAGGCCCGACTGTCATTCTGTTTTGTAGAGTTTTCTTTGGGCGAAGGTGAAACGTAGACTCAATTGAAAGCATGAACCTCAAATAAATACAAGGAAATAATTGACAAATATCCTATGTTGCATATACCATGAATAGCCAAACCATAAACCAAATAAACCTTATGTAAAGTTACTGTTAGTAGACTCTAGATAAGACTCATGTATTCTAAGATAAAATGCTTAATAATTGTAAATTAGTTCACAACTATCAAACATTGATAAACATGCATAACTTGTGTGGTCAAAAAAGATTATACCAACAGTAAAGAAATAGTTCACTGGCACGAGTATAGAGTTAATGAAACAAATACCATTCATACGAAGCCAGAAAACGTTTGGAGTATGATATAGCATGTCAGTAGACCACAAATCAAATATCTTTCAGGAACAATCGATCCATCAAGTGAAGGAAATTACTCAGGGCATTAGCACATAAAACATTTGAAAACCCAATAGTATAAGCTTACAATCACTCGTTGCATATATTAAAAGGACATAAATTCTCTCAAGCAATGTATATCTCCAAAAAATGTCCTCAGCCAATAGTCCTTTACAAATGAGGCATGAGGGTATATTTATAGGGTAAGAGCGACTCTTGGTCTACCATGGACTCTTGGACCACCTCATGACCTTTCGTATTCACAACATGAATTTTAGTATTCTACATGACCTTTCATATTCACAAGGTGTTCTATGCTACTATAGACAAAAATGTCATGAAATCACTATCAATCTAATTCACTAATTTAATAATGGCAAGTTCTAGAACATCAAGTCCAAGCTATTCTGTCAAATATGTGCACCACAGGTTATATTCAGCTGCAATGGGCATGATCTTTGGCTGGTCTTCATCATGTCAATGTAGGCACTCAAGAGAATAAAGAATGAGAGTGCTTCATTTGGAATGCACCTGATTATTCAAGGTTACCAGTTTGGTGTAGATCCTCACTAGTTCTACCACACAATGCATGATGTTTTCTTTGGTAATTGGCATGTCCTTCATATGGTCTACTTCTTTAAATGTCTCTATGAATTCTTGTACTTCCAAGGTGATCTCTTCCTGCTTCCTCACCTACCCGATCTCTCTTATCGAGGCCACTCCATGTAATTGGATTAATGATTCCAAGTTGCTAAAAAGATGCTTATAGGATCTGAGCACTCTTTCCACATCTTTGGATAATATGTATTTGGAATGAACTTTGATGCGGAGTTGGACCTTAGTATTTTGCATGGTGATCCAATATTTCTTAGGGACCACCACCGGGGCCCTAGGGTACTTAATGGACCATTCATGTATACTATCCAAAGCAGTCATAGCCTCTTTAAGCATGGCTACTCTTTCTTTTTTGTGAGCCTGGATGACCACGATGGGGGCTACTATGTGGTGTACTTTAGACATTTCGTCATAAACTATCATCATGGCTTCCCCCAAAGTCTCTGTTTCCACCTCAATGGATGCTTGGAACTCTGCTACACTTGTGTGTACTAAGCGGAGTGCCGCGCTCTCTTCCTCCATCTTCTTCTTCTCCTGTTTTGCCATGGTGGCTCTCTATGTGGATGCGTAAAGCCTGTTCTTGAAATTTGCAATTTGTTTGCTCATCCTTGCCACATTGTGTTCTTTGGTGGATGCAAAAGCTGTCTTGGATGAGGTAATCATTTAAGGGTTCGTTGTAATATTAGGAACAATATCTTTGGTTGTGGTCACTGACAAAGGCTCGACTGGGTTCCTACTACAAAACTTCTTCCTTTCTTGTACGATCTTGAGGTTTATCTCATCGAAAGTGAGTACCTCCTCTTCTTGCTCCTCTGTGATGCCCAACTCTTGGAGTGGAATATGTCTACCAGTGAGGGGAATAGTAGGGGGTCTGTCTAATGGATGAAGGTAATTTTGTGCTATGGTGAAGTCAGCTATTTTGCTGGTCTCCCCTTGTTCGCTCTCTCTGGCTTCCTTTTCCTTATCCCTCCTAAGCTCTTCTTCTTGTTGAATTTTTTCTTCCTCTGCTAATGCCCGTTGCCTCTCTATTTCATCTTCCATGTTCTTTAGCTCTTGTTCCAACCTCCTATTTTCTTCTTGCCTTCTCTTCTCAGCTTCTTCTTCCCATTTTTTCTGCTCTTCCTCTTCCTCATTTTTCCTCTTTTCTTCTTCTTGCCTTTTCTTCTCTACCCCTTCTTTTCCTGTTGCTTTTTTCACAACTGTTTCTCGTTCTCTTGTTCCTCCTACCTTCTCCTTTTCATGTTTTGGCTCTGGTTGCTGGAACTTGGAGGTTGTTTGCTCTCTAGCCCCCTTTGCCTCTTGAGCTCTTGTTTTTTTCTTGCCAATCAGGCATTTCATTTTTCTGGTGTTGCGTCCTCTTTGTTGTTGTCACTCATGGGGTCTTCAACCTCCTTCTCTTTGTGCCGCTCAGCCTCCCGAATGCTTGTTAGTGCTTCAAGCTACTTTTCCTTTATGGTGAAAGATATTTCTTTGAGGTTTATATCTTCCCAGGAATCGTCTTGGGGCTCATCCTCTGCAGCTTGTTCTTCACTTGGGATGAATTTCCTTGTAGCATTAGACGAATTCCTAACCCTATCTTCAATGTCCTTTTGGGTATGAGAATATCACCAACTGAGTTTTTCCTTCTTGCAATGGGAAACTACTATTTTCTTCGGATCATAAGCTCGGTAGTTGAGCATTACAATAATGCTTCCTTTTAGCGCATTGGCATCGACCTCTACCTGTTTGAAATTTTCTACCATGTACACCCCAATGGTGACAAGTAAGGCGAGCCAAGGTTTCTTATTACCTTTGTTCAATATCTTTGAAAACCCTTGCGTCATCTAGTAGCAGACCTCTTGCAGGAGTGTCCTATTTGCGACAAACCTGGGTAGGGCATGTGAAGGCTTATTGGTATCGAACACCCTAATGAACGTCGCTTGTTCGATGGTGAACCAATGTGCTACATTGATGAGTGTCTTCATGGCCCTCTTAGACATGCATGGTGGTTCCTCACCAAAAAGTAGTTGGTACAATGGACTGATTAAAGTTTCAAAGCTTATATCTAGCATGCCTATGTAACCTGTGTCCCAAAAAATTTATAATGGCTATGCATGGGGTTGGCTGCTAATGGGCCCCAGTTGCAACTCCAGTTTTTGAAGTAGCATCTTGAGCAAACAACATTTAGGAGGTATGATGACATATAGAATTCTGGAGGATGTTCTAGTTGTGGGAGCTTGGCAACCGTTATGTTTGTTTTCAATGATGAGCATAAGATGCTTTCCAAATTAAAAATGGTCCCTCAGGTGGCAACTACGTACATGAGGGGAACCCAGGTGCCATAGAAAATGTCATAGTCTAGCTTGCCATACAACCGGCACATCATTGTAGCAATTAACTGATACAATTTTGGCAATCCCTCTATCTTGTAAGCTTGATGTGTCTTGAACTGGAACTTTGCAAGGTCTAGCCACCATTCCCTTAGGACGTCTTTTGTTGGCGTCAAGAACCCAGCGAGCCACTTGGTATTGAAGACCACCTGTTTCTCCAGGAGCCTGTAGTAAGCATTGACGTCTTTCGGGGAGATATCAGCTATGGGTGCTCCATCGTGGCCTTTGATCAACCAGGACTCTGTGTCTATGCATTGAAAGACCCATTCAATGGTTTCAAATCAAGGGAAGACTAGGCGGTGTGTTGCCACCTTGTGTAACTTCGATCTTTCGACATGGAGGTAAACTTGAAAATCCTCTTGTGTGTTTGAGATCTCTGGATTTGCGAACTCTTCATAAATTCTATACGAGGAGAGCGTTATGGTTTTGGTGTATCCCCGAAGATAGGTGGCTCCTCTTCTAGGTCATCCTCCCATGACTTGCTTCCCGAGGCCCCATGAATAGCTTTAGTAGTAGGGGAGCCATCTTGTCTTCAAAAGAAGAAATGGAAATTCACTCTAGATCTATGTCACCTGGCATGTCAAAAACATAGTCCCAAGATGAGAGAGATGACATGAAAATCAAATAAAACTTGTGGAAAAAAGAGATTGCAATAGGTGCAAGCTGAGTTGCACGGGGGATAGGTCGCAAGGTCGTAGGTTAAGGAGTGTGACTAAACGACTTGTACCCTGAGTCACGGATCACCCAGGGTCACAAAGTCGCATGGTATGGGGATCGGTCGTAAGTCACAACCCGACTGGGTCATGAGCTCGTGGAGTCTCGAGGTCGCAAAGTCATGAGGTCATGAGGAAAATGATATCGCAGCTTCACGTCATGCAACTCAGGCATAGTGAAGATCAAGGAAGATAAAAAGAAGGCCTTAGGAGGTTAGGGTCCCTCTTAGGTGAGTAAATTCAAGCATATAGATGAAAAAAGGGGGTCTAGGTTTAATCAAGGGCAATGTTTGAGACCAGGGAGGGAGAGAGTAACCAGGGAAACTGTTATGGGAAAAAGATGAAGAAAAGACCAAGTAAAGGAGTTAAAACCCCGGGGTGAGGGAAGGCTAGAGGTGAGGAAATGTAGATAGTGAGACTTGGAAGAAAATAATGATTGCTAGAAGGTGAGGGTTACTTACCCAGAGACAGCTGTGTGTGCAAAATCTAGTCGGATGATCTCCTAACTCTTCGTGAGAACTAGGAAGCGTTTACAAAATGAGGTTGGAGTGAACTCTTATATATAGCTTTGGTCACACGTGTGAGGTCACATGGGGCTCGTGTGTGATCTTGTGATAAATTCGACCACGTGACTTGGTACGTTGTAAGGTCGCATGGTCACATCCAAAGGTGGGAGATGGAGGTGCGACCTTGCGACCAATGCGACCATGCGACCATGCAACTTGGATGGTTGTAAAATCACAAAGGTCACATAGTCACATCGTGGTTTCCATGTGGACAATGCGACCTCATAGCCTATGTAGCTAAGATGGTCACAAGGTCGCAAGGGTCACAAGGAAACATGCAGAGAATGCGACTGCATGACCTGTACAACTTGTGAGTGACAGAAGTTGCGATAGATGCAAGGATTAATTCTAGTCGCGATCTGACTCCATGGCCAACTAACTAGGGCAGGAAGTAGCAACCTAGCTTTACATAGAAAAATTTAGACTCTTCCTTAGGTTCTTTGAGATTGCTGAGCTTTTGAATAGAACCTAGTGGGCCAGTGCTTCTGCCCAGTATAGGGGATCCGAAAATTTCAAAGTTTCCAGGAATTTGGTAGGGGTCGTTGCAGTAGCTACAACACCCTCTTATCTGTATTTCATGCATATTCAATGAATGAGTGTGGAGGTAAGGTAATTGGAATTTATTTTGGAAAAACTCTAAATATCAACTATGTCTTGACTCCTGAACACGAGGAGCAATTAATTCAGACATTGAAAGACTTTTTAGATACATTTGCTTGGGAATACACATACATGAGGGTTATTCACCCAGATACATCCATTCATCATATCTACATAGAGGGAAATTCCAAGCCAGTGAGACAACCACAAAGAAGAATGAACCCAACTTTGAGAGAAATTGTAAAAAATGAGTTGCAGAATTTGTTAAATGTAGGCTTCATTTATCCTATTTCAGAAAGCCAGTGGGTGTCCCAACTGATTATTGTCTCTAAAAATAATGGTAAATGGTGAGTGTGTGTGGATTACAGGGAACTAAATAAATCTACATTAAAATGTTACTTTCCTTTTCCTTTTAGAGACTAAGTGCTGGACCTTCTAATAGGGAAGAGGTATTTTTCATTCCTAGATGGGTTCAATGGGTACAACCAAATTAGGATAGCTCCAGAGGACCAGGAGAAGATGACATTCACATGTCCCTCGGGAACCTATTCGTATAAGGTAATACCATTTGGTTTATGCAATGCACCAGCCACTTTCCAAAGGGCAATACTTGGTATTTTTCTCTGATCTTTTACATGATTCCATAGAGGTTTACATGGAATATTTGACAGTAATTGGTAATTCTTTTGAAGAAGCTCTACATGATATTAGGAGAGTTTTGCAAAGATGTGGAGAAACTGTTCTTTCATTGATTAATGAAAAATGTTTCATGATTATGGCTAAGGGTATTGTTTTGGGCCATCATGTTTCTGTTGCATGAATTAAAGTTGATCCGAAAAAGATCAAAGTAATTGAAAAGTTGCTACCACAAACTAGTCAAAAGGGAGTTCAAAGTTTCCTTGGACATGTAGGCTACTACAAAAGGTTTGTTGAGAATTTTACAAAGGTAACCTCACCATTATTTAAATTATTTACCAAAGAATCTGAATTTCATTGGAGTGATGAGTGTCAAGCTGCATTCGATACACTCAAGAAAACAAATTCTTTAGAACCTGTCTTAAGAGGTCTAGATTGGAAATTTCCCTTTCATATTTCCATTGATGCCTATGTTTCAACTATAGGAGTGGTATTGGGCCAAAAGGAAAATATTGTAACCCATGCTATCTATTTTGTGAGTAAAAGTTTAACTCCTAGAGAACTAAATTACATTGTAACTCAAAAAGAGTTCCTTGCTGTAATTTATGCTATTAATAAGTTTAGACATTAGATCACTCGTTACGAAGTTTTTTTACATACTGATCATTCTATTTTTCTGTATCTCATAAAAAACCACTCACTAGTGGAAGGATTACTAGGTGTCTTTTGCTACTGCAGGAATTTGATGTCACAGTATTGGACATGCCCAGAAAAGAAAATCAGGTAGCTAATTTCCTATCTAGGCTCAACCATGCAGGTGAGGATATTGTTGTGAATGATAACTTTTCTTATGAGAATTTGTTTTTTATTTCTGTAAAAACACCTTGTTTTGCAGACATGGTCAATTACCTTGCTATAGGAAAGTTACCACCCTACTTCTCATCTAGTCATAAAAAGAGAATTATTAGAAAAGTTGTTGATTACTCTTGGATAAAACGAGCCTTCTTTTGCACGAGACTTGACTTGATTATTCGCAGGTGTGTTAGAGAGGATGAGACATATGATGTCTTGAGAGGTTGTCACGATGAACCCTATGGAGGAAATTTTGCAGAAAAGCAGGCAACCTATAAGATCCTCTACTTAGGTTACTACTGGCCAAGTCTTTTTAAGGATGCAAAGGAGTATGTTTGTAAATGTGATAGCTTCCAGAGACTTGGGTGACCTTTTCAATCAGATGAAATGCCTTGGCAGCCACACGTTCTCATAGAACCATTCGAAAGGTGCGCTCTTGATTTCATAGGTCCCTTCAATTCTATGTCCAAAGGTAAGAAGAATATTTTAGTTTGTACTGATTATGTTATGAAGTGGGTGGAAGTGAGGGCATTACCTAGAGAAATAGATAAGGCAGTGGTAGAATTTCTATTTTCTTATATTTTTATACAATTTGGAGTGCCAAGATAAAATATTATTGATCAATGTACTCAGTTTTTGTCAAATATTTTGGAGGGCATTATACAAAAGCATCAGATTACTCATCAGAATTCCACCCCTTACCATCCACAGGTCAATGGGGAGGTGGAATCAACAAATAAGGTGTTGGAGACAATCCTGACTAAGACAGTGCAATTACATAAGAAGGATTGGTTTTATCGACTTTCTGAAGCATTAAGGACCTACAGGATCACACAGAGAAACACCACTGGCTTCTCTCCATATGAATTGGTGTATGGAAAACAAGTTTTACTACCTATTGAATTTCAAATCAAAACTTTTGAGATGGCAACAGATTTGGGAATAAACATTAATGAATCATAGCATTAGAGAATCCTGCAGCTTAATGAGTTGGATGAGATTAGGCGAATTTTTTTTCAGCATACTGATCTAATTTAAAAAGAATGGGCTAAGTGGCATGATAGATACATTAAGAAAAAGTAGTTCAAAGAGAGAGACTAGGCATTGCTATTTGATTCGAAATTTAAGAATTTTAAACGGAAATTTCACACAAATTGGCTTGGCTCCTATGAAATTAAAAAATTTCTTGATAATGGATCTCTTCGAGTTAAAATAATTAATGATGAGAGTGTTACCTTCTTGGTGAATGGGCATAGACTCAAACTATATCAGAAGCTCCGATCCAAGGAGGAATTTGTGAAAGAGATTGTGAAGAAGAAGGAGCTGGAAATGGTGGAGAAGGAAGTCATTCTTTTCACTACCTCTTCTTGATTTTGTACCATAATAAAATGAGCTTACTTTTTTCCTTCTCATGCTCAATAAGCCATGAAAGGAAATTATATTGGGTATAGGTTTATTCCTTTTTCCGGCCCCAATAGACTAATTACAGAAAAGGAGCCCCGTTGGAGTTTCATTTTTTAGTATTTCAGACTCTCTAAAATTGAAATCTAGAGAACATGAACTGCCATGGGCTCGTTAAAATCACAAGAAAGTAGATCCTTTGGATCATAAAAAAAAATTCCATCTTCTATTAATTTTTGGTTTTCTCATGTTTGACTGTTGTGGGATCTCTTAAGGCCCTCCTTCCAACAATCTTGGCCCATCAACATCAACAAATGGGTTCGAGATTAGAGACTTTCTGATGCCTTGAAGTTTGTATACCTCAATGATAGGCTATCTCATCAACAACAATGGGGATTCATCATGGCTCCTTGACTGTTGGATCCTACAGGGGGTTTGACAATAGCTCATACATTTGAACCAGATAGGATGCATCGAAGGTACCTTGTTTAGGCTCACTGTCATTAATGGTGATGGACGTCGCAGTGGTTAATAGTTGACCTTAATGGTTGGTAATCCAATTAGATTACTACACATTCGACTTCAGAACCTATATTCATATGCAGTAAATTGTACAAGAAAAGGGGATAACATGGTTTCCCACAGAAGGATTTCCTGTAGAAAAGTTCGGCAGTTGGATTTCCTGCAGCAAAGCACTTATTTCCTGAAGAAAAAAGTTCCAGTAGAACATTTTTTTAAAGAATCTTGCAAGTACTGATCATCTTAATTATTAGTTGAGGCTACGTAATTACACGATCTTGCACATGATATGGTTCCGAAGGTGGTTTATGATTCCAAAGATAGTGCAGCCATCACCCAAGGTACTCGACCATTGTAAGGTAAGATCGAGCAGGTACGTTTGGCGTCAGAGTACTTAAGGTAAAAAGGTAATGGTATGATTTTTTTATGATTTTCATGAATATAAGTCATGGCCACCCTCGCGGAATAAGGTGGTGATGAGCTATTATGTCATGACATGAGTCCCCATTCCTTATTATTGTTTTGATTATCTTCCCAACATTTATCATGCAGAATTGATCATGATGTCAATCATGAACACATTCCATGTTTTTTAATGTTGCCTTATTACCGTACATCTTCCCTAAATAAACATTCTTGTTTTTATTGGGTTTGGATTATTTCACCTTCGTCTGAGAGGAATATCAATGAATTGATCAAACCTTGCTCTCTCCGACTCCTAGCCACTACTAAAAATGTGGTCCACCATCAGATTCAAACCTCAGGGTCTGGAATTACTTGAATCTTACCCACAAAGTAAGAAGAGGTTGGAGAAGGCAGGATGGATTCGTCCGTTCTTAAAGTTTAGCGGGCATAATTCAGAAGTGATGAAGTCTTTTTATTTAAACCTAAATGGTGATAGGGAGAAGGTGGGTAACATTAAGTTCATATTGATAGAGAAGGTGGTGGCCCAAACGTGTGGAATTTCATAAGAAGGAGAGCATTGGTTTTAAAAGCAATGATTCAATAAAGATAAGCTCACACCCTTCCTTAGAAACGAGCATGCAGACCTAGAGTGAAGAAAGGGGATTCTGCGGGATTACATTAGAAGTAAGTATCGACGACTCTTGTTCCTCTTACAGAAGTACATCACCCATGAAGATAATTTTGGGTTAGCTTTCCTATTTAATATTCATATCCTTGACCATTTTGGAGACAAACCCTTGATTTACCATATTATCTTAGAATGTCATTGTTGAAGATGGCTACTTCTACCAAGGAAAGGTTATCACATATAGAGGAGAACCTCTATCATTATGATCTTGTTAAAATTATCATGATAGAGGTTTTGAAGAAACAAGATAAAATGTGGGAGGAGTTTTTAGTAGAAAATTACTTCATGGATGACGAGAAATAGGCCGAATTACCAGAAAGCAAAGATGTAGAACCAATAGAGAAGCAGAGAAAGAAACCCCGGACCCGTGCTAAGCTGATAGAAGAGGTTAAAAAATATGAGGAGGTGATGGTGATAGGGGAAAGTAAGGGGAAGAAGCCAAAGCTGTCAAAAGGTACCCCTACTCCTGCTAGGCATTTTATGAGGAGCCAGACATTAAAGCTAGAGATAAAGGAAACTCCAGAGGAGGAGGTGCAGAAAATTAAAATTAAGATGAAGGATAATAATCTCCGAGACTTGTATAAGTGGAAGCAAGTAAAGATTGAGTCAGTTATGTTTGTTGACAAAGAGGAGTTGGAAGTAGCATCTTTCCAAGACCCATAGGAAAGTGGGGTGAAAATAGAGGAAGGTTGAAGAGAGTGGGAAGAACCAAGTCTGCCTTAGTCCTCTCAAGGGAACCATGGGGATGAGGAAACCTCTAAAGGGAAGCATTCTTTGAAGGATATGGAGGAAGCTATCATCGAGCTCACTCTATCTGAGCGGGTTCTTCATAGGGAAAATGAAACTCTAAAATATAACAACCTATGTCTGTAGAAATAACTGGAGGAGTGGAAAGCGAAGCATCAAAAGGAATGCCGTGTCATGAAGAACAACTGGGCTTAGATCAAGCACCTGGAGAAACATAATGAAGAATATCAAGGTAGGGTTCAGGAGGCTGAGTCTAGCAGGGTGAAAGTGGATCACCTGGCTACAGTAGCTGCAGCACAGGGCACAAATTGATTTTTTTCTTCCAATGTACAAAATGCTTTCTTGCATAAGGGACATGCAAGGAGTTATGTGTGGGGGAGATGTTGAGTCCTAATTCTTTCCATTTTTGATAATGTTCTAAGGCCTTGCTGAACCCTATTTCGAACTCTTTTTGACCCTTCATGACTCTCTTTTTTCCATATCCTATGCATTTTGACAAAAACGACATTGTGGGCTTTAAGGTATGAAAATTAGTCTAAAAAGTATCATTTCCCTTTATTCTTGATTATTTCTGAAGTTAAATGATACATAATCGAATTATCTACAACTACAAGAGTACTAACTAAATCCTATGCAGATCACTTATCTTTTGAAGAAGTTCCATGATTTCCTGCAGACAGACCATGATTCCCTGCAAAGTTCTTGATTTCCTCTAGATAAGCCAATTTCCTCTAAACGCTTTGATTTCCTACAATGACATTGATGGTTGAGTATGTTTTAGTTAGCCTTGAAGAGAATGAAAACATGGGGTTTTTCAAGAAATCCGTGTACATGGATGTTGTCCTATTGGATGCCTCAAAATGACCATCAAAACATTGAGATATTCAAACCTCTCATGGATGACCAAAGTGGGAAACAACCTCAACAACCCAATGAGATTAGTTTGATCGATGCTTGCAATCATGGATAAAACTCAACATGCTTACTTTAATTATTTTTTCCAGTTATTATTAGTAAACAATTGTAGTATTTAAGTTTTCCTAATTCGGGCAAGTTTATGCCTCTGTATTTGTATAAATACTTTCATGTCTCTTTTGTAAGGGGGATATATCAGATGTTGATATTATTATAATATTTGTGCCTATTAATACAAATTTCATGTTCTACTAATCCTGTTGTTTAAACTCCTTTAGCAGTTGAAGGAGTTGTGAGTAAGGGAGGACCCCCTTTACTCACAACTCCCATAGTTACAGATTGTGTTCTTTTAATTATTTTCATGAATTGATATAGTTTTTACACAACTTTTGATTCCTCTTTTCTAAATTATAGCAGCACATGTGTGATGATTAAATGGTGAAACTTATGTGATGAATATGTTTGGAGTATTTGAGTAGGATTTAATCTTACATTGAAAATTGTTGAATTGATTTAATTGTTGTTTGATTGATCTATTATCTTTTTCTGATTGACATCATCAATTTTCACATCTCTAGAGGGATGATTGAATCTACTCCATAGATTTTTCTTCTACGTTTTGATGGGGAAAAGGGACATTAGAGCTGTGTGTATGAAATTTTGTTTAGGAAAACAATGAAAGTATTAGCGTGCATATATTTTGCGCACCATCTCACAAGGTTACCTACCCCTGGTTGATAATTTATGTCTATCAAATTATAAGTTTATAATTTTCCCAAACACCAACAACATGGATTTTCAATATCCCAAATCTCGATATCCCAATAGATCAATAGTCTAACATCCTCATCACCTCTATCCTAGATACCACATAGCTACCCCCTCAATTCCATGTTAGATTTCCAAATCCAAGACATATTTCCATGTTAGCATGCCACATTAACACCACATCAACATGCCATGTCATCAAGGACCAATATTGGTGCCAAAATTTCATACATTGTCACCTCTCCATGTCAGGTACCACATGGATGACATGTGGCACTCCTAGTCCTCATAACTCACCACATCATCACCCTATCAGCCTAGCATGTCATCATGTCCTCCCACATAGACATCATATCAAGTTTCTTCAATATCAATATGGAATCCCAATCATTAGGCTTGGCATACCGAAACCTAAACTTTGAAAACCAAACACTTGATAGTCGATATCTTTTAGTTGACAAATTTGATCATTCACCTCTATCAACTGATATATGTTTTGGGTTTTGTTAGTACTAGGAATTAATGTGGGAAACCTTTAATCAATCTCTCTAATGGTTGAAACCTCGACTACCCGAACTCAATATCCTGAAATCCAATAACCAACTTCTAATGGGCCAAGGTTGATACACCACCACCCAATAACATATCTTTCTTATTGGTGAGATGACTTGTTGTTGAAACTTAAGGTCATAGGATGGTGATGGAAATTTCCTCGTTAGTTAATGACCATTGTCAGGATCCATCAATATTATGGTTTTATCAATAGTGACAGATGTCCAATGTCCCAACATATTGTACCTAATGCTGTAATAGATAATATTTCAACCAGTCTATATAAAGTAGTTAAGTGATCAGGGTACTCTCCATTAGTCCCAAGACTCTAATTGAATACTATTTGAGGTATGCTTGATGCTAATAGCCTGAAATTCGACCTCTTATACTTATACTCATTTGGATGAGTGATAGGTCATGCCCCCCTTGTCATCAATGTGACTAGGGGCTAAGGCTAGGGACACCCCAAACCCAAAATATCCTAGAAACTAAAGGGGAAATAGTCCCCAAATTTATCCAAATAAAATCATGCTTGAAAGGGTATTTATCATTCTATCTCTAAGGAATGGAAAATATTTTGATAGGGTGAGGGACTACCCCAAATATTTCTAAAATTGCAAGAGTCTCCACTAATAGTAAAGATATCAAAATTTTCACTGCTTTATTCTTTTTTCAAGCTCCTCAAAAGACTTCCATAGCCTTCATATTTCTTTAGTGAAATATTTAACACTTTCCATTAAATGTTATGAGAATACATTTTCCCCTTGAGTCTCCCATTTTAAATTAAGGCCCTTACCATTTCCTCTATGTCCATATAATCCACACGGCTCTCTAATCACTACAATAAACTTTGATGAGCCCCATAAATGGGTAATTATATGGGCTCATTTTGCCTCCTAACTTAGCTTAATCCACAATTCTCATTATTTTATTGCATGTTTTTTGATTATATTTATGCTAATAGAGTGAGTTGGGTTGGTCACTATGCCATGGAGTCTAATGTGTGTTTAATGCATATTTTTGGTCAATTTTGGAGATAAAGTCAAATATTTAATGGACAGTTGGCAGCAATAATTTGAAGTAGAAAAGGGAGAGAATTTATAGGAGGCTATCCCCTTCATTTATGACTTCCCACTTCAAATTCTCCATCATGCAGCTCAAAGCACAAGCAGCCACATCAATGCACCAAAGAGGCAGCCGAGCAAGTGGAGGATAACTTCTGTTTATCTCAAGTGTTTGGAGCCAAGCCTCCCTGATTTTAAGGAAGCTATTGGGAGCTTTAGTTGTATAAGTAGAGAGGCCTAGGACCTCATTAGGTTGTTGGAAGTTAACCAAATTTTCTAATTTTTGTTATAGCTTTTCTCTACTCACTTCGAGCTTACTTTTGTTAACAGTTTCATGTGATCCTATTATTATTTTGATAATGAAGATGAGATCTTATTCAAGCTAGCACTAAGTTACCTCAGAGGGCTGAAGCTCTTAGGTTAGGGCCCAATCCAAGCAGCCAAGCTCCTCTTGTTTTTTTATTTATATGCTTTGTTTTAGTTTATGAATTAGTTGCTGTTAGATAGATTTTCTTCTTAGTTAAGAATAGGTTGCTTTTGGTGATTTAAAATGTTGTTTCCATTTTAGTTTGTTGTAGAAGATTGAACAGTGATAGGAAAAAGATACAAAAAGGCCATCGACAGAGCCTTGGCCTCCTTCCATCCCTCTTGGACCATGAACTGAGGCCAAGACCCTCTTGCTACCACAAAAACACAGATTTTCCTTTTCCATAGGATTTATAGTGTTGCACTTTGTTAGAAGGTTAATGCTTCACTGTAGATCTATTTCACCATGCTCATTTCTATCTTGCAATAAGTTTCCTTCCATGCTTTCTCTCATTTCAGCAATCTTTAGCATTTCTTTCCATAACTCATGATCTAGATTAACTTGATGCAAAATCCAGTTTTTTTCATGTACTTAGTTTGCTTGCTTGCTTAATCTTAGTGTCTGATTTTTAGTTCTCTGGTAGCAAATATCTTCTCACAATAAGCTAGCCAATCAACCATCACCATTTATCTTTGATCTATGTTCCACAGGTCACCCAAAATCCCTCACAAATCTACTTTATTTTTCTACACTTTTCTCATAAACTTTCCTCTCTTTCCTTGAACAAGTCCAACCATCTTTCTCTTTCCTGATCCTTCTTGATGAACCATCACCATTTATCTTTGATCTATGTTATGAAACCAGCTCACAAAAAGATAGAAAAGAGAGATCCACGCCTTAGAATTCAGCCTCTTCGAGGGGGCAACCTCCTTTACATTACATAAATGAACAATTCTTGGATGATACAAATGACAAAACCTCCTTTCTATATATAGGAGTCTAAGGAGTCACAATATAATCCAGCCGACCTAACAATAATAATATAAAGCCACAAAAATAACAATAGAGGGATTCTATGGGGCACAGAAATAACAATATGGGGGTAATAGGGGCACAACAATATAAATAAGGGGTATAACTACAATAGTAATGGGGTAATCACTAGTATTATAGGGACCCAACATGCCCCTCTCCTTCAAAAAAGTGTTGTCCTCAACGCTTGAGTAGTTCTGGATACTTCTGCATAAAATTCTCATCCTCCCATGTGGAATCTTCAGCGGATAAGTTCTTCCACTTGATAAGATACTCTGAAATTGATCGATTTCGTAGCTGTCGAGTTCTTGTTTCTGTGACTGCTTCCGGTTCCAATATAATTTTTCCTTCCTCGTCAAGTTCTGGCAATATTGTTTGAACTGGGAGCTTGTCGCCTATAACCTTCTTTAAACATGAAACATGGAAAACTGGGTGCAATCGAGAAGCTGCAGGAAGCTCCAATTTGTATGCCATAGTACCAATCTTTTGCAACACCTTGTACGGACCATAATACTTTGGTGATAATTTATTATCCTTCTTAGCTTGCTTTAGGGACATTTGCTTATATGGTTGTAGCCGTAGGAATACCCAATCACCTACATCAAAACTTCTTTCACTGCGATGTTGATCTGCCTGTTGTTTCATTCTATTTTGTGCCAACACGAGGTTATCCTTTAAGAGTTGGAGGACTTGTTGTTGATGTTCGATGTGATGTTCCACTGCCTGAACCTTAGAATTTTCTCTTAAATATGATGTGATGGATGGTGGTTGATACCCATAAAGTGCCATAAATGGGGTCATTTTTGTTGCTGTATGGAAGGAAGTGTTATACCACCATTCAGCCAGAGGCAACCATTTGACCCATTGTGTCTGTTTATCAGATACAAAGCAACGAAGATATCCTTCCAAACATTTGTTTACTATCTCAGTTTGCCCATCAGATTGAGGATGATAAGATGAGCTATGAGCTAACTGAGTACCAAGACAAGAAAATAATTCTGTCCAAAAATTTCCAGTGAAAATGGGATCTCTGTCACTTACAATAATCTTTGGGTTTCCATGTAGCTTTTGAACTGTTTCCATAAATGCAGTAGAAACTGTACTGGCTTTAAATGGATGTGATAATGCACAAAAGTGTGCATACTTGGTAAGTCTGTCAACTACCACCATGATGACACTCTTTCCCTCAGACTTGGGTAAACCTGTGATAAAATCCATTGAAACCTCCTCCCAACGTTGGCTTGGAATGGATAAAGGTTGTAATAGACCTGGTGTCTTAATTGTTTCAACTTTATTTTGTTGGCAAACCAAACATTCCGCCACAAACTTTTGAATATCTGATTTAAGGCCATCCCAAAAAAATTCCTTCTTAACCCTGTGGTAAGTTTTTAAAAATCCTGAGTGCCCTCCTAAGGGAGAAGTGTGCAATTCCATAAGAATCTTTTGTTTTAGCTGGGAATTCTTACAGAGGTATAAGCGATCTTTGTACCATAACGAATCATTTTGCCAGCTAAATGTATCAGAAGTACTGGAATCTTGTTGTAGCTTTCGAATAAGTGCCCACACTTCTTCGTCATTCTTCCATTCCTCCTTTGCTTCGTTTATCCAATCTGGTTGGATAATAGAAATGGCACACAACAATGCTTCCACATCCTCATCCTTTCTTGAGAGTGCATCTGCCACCACATTTTGCTTCCCTTTTTTGTAGATGATTTCAAAGTCATAACCCAACATCTTTGTGACCCACTTTTGTTGCTCTTCAGAGGATAATCTTTGTTCTAAAAAGTATTTAAGGCTATCATGATCCGTTTTTACCTTGAAGTGTCTTCCCATTAGGTAGGGTCGCCATTTCTTAAGTGCATGGAGTATTGCCAACATTTCCTTCTCATAAATAGCTTTGTTTAAAAACTTTCCCTTGATTGGACGACTTTCAAAAGCAATGGGTCTTTCATCTTGCATTAGAACAGCACCAATTCCATTTCCTGAAGCATCACATTCCACAATAAAGGTTTTTGTGAAGTCCGGTGTAGCTAAGACCGGTGCTTGGCACATTGCCTCTTTAAGATGTTCAAAGGCCTTTGTTGCTTCCGGAGTCCATGAAAATGAATCTTTCTTCAATAATGTTGTTAGAGGTGCTGCTATTCTCCCATAATTCTTAACAAACTTGCGATAATACCCTGTCAACCCAAGAAATCCTCGCAGATGCTTTATGGATGTGGGGATTTTCCATTCCTTAATGGCTTTAATTTTGCTAGGGTCTACCTTAACTCCTTCATGAGATACAATATGACCCAAATATTCCACCTCCTGGACTCCAAAGAAACATTTGGATCTTTTTGCATATAATTGTTTCTCCTCCAATAGTTGTAGCACCTTGTCAACATGTTCAACATGATCCTTCCAAGACTTGCTGTAGATTAGTATATCATCAAAAAATACTAACACAAATTTTCTAAGGAATGGTTTGAAAATTGAATTCATCAAACCTTGAAATGTTGAAGGTGCATTGGTAAGGCCAAAAGGCATGACCAAAAATTCATAATGACCCTCATGAGTTCTAAATGCCGTTTTCGGAATGTCTTCAATCTTCATTCTGATTTGATGATATCCCGAACGAAGATCCAACTTGGTGAAGTAAATTGATCCATGCAATTCATCCAGTAATTCATCAATGACAGGAATGGGGAACTTATCTTTAATAGTGAGCTTGTTGAGCTCCCTATAATCTGGACACATGCGCCATGATCCATCCTTCTTGTGCACCAATACTACTGGAGCTGAGAAAGAACTTTGACTCGGTTGAATTATACCAGCCTCTAGCATTTCTGCAACCATACGTTCAATTTCACTTTTTTGGACATATGGATATCTGTACGGCCTGATGTTTGGAGGAACACTTCCTGGAATCAGATGAATAGCATGATCATGATCACGCATAGGTGGGAGACCTTTGGGAGTCTCAAATACCTTGGAATGATTGTCCAGGACTTTTTGGAGATCTGGAGAAATAGATGATTCCAATGTGGAAACATCTAGCGAACATAATTGTGCAATTACACCTCTTTGCTCCTTTTTTAGAAGCTTTGTCATGCCATTAGAGCTGATTATCTTTCCTGGTTTCCCTGCAATACCCCTTAATTCAACTTCCTTTCCTTCCACAGAAAATTTCATGAAAAGTTCTTGAAAATTAAAAGCTATTGTACCCAAGGATTGTAGCCATTGGACTCCTAGTACAACATCAGCACCTCCCATTGGAATGGAAAGCATTGGGCTAGTCAATACATATTCTCCCATGGATAGCTTGATATTATGGCACTTTCCAGAACAATTTATTGTTCCTCCATTTGCAATCATCACTTGACACTCTGGTGCTGGATATAGGAAGCAATTCAATTCTTTTGCTACCCTACAATGAATAAAATTGTGGGTGCTTCCTGAATCAATCAACACTATTACCTTTTTCTTCTTGATTTGTCCTTCTATCTTGATGGTTTGAGGAGTGGTAATTCCCGCCAATGCATTACAAGATATGGTCGGATTTATTTGTTCTTCATCTAGGCTTTGTTCCTGGAATATATCCTCTTCTTTTGACCTTTCTTGCTCCTTTTCTTCTTCCTCTTCACAATCTATGTAGAATAATTTCTTCTCAGCACACTTATGACCTTTTGTGTATTTGCTATCACAATTGTAACAAAGCCCTTTTGCTCTTTTTTCTTCCAATTGTTGTGGTGTCAACCTTGTAGGTTGTGGAAGACTATGGGCAACAACACTTCCGTCTTTATAGTTGTGAATGGTATGCTTCCTAGTTGCCATAATTTTGCTTTCCATTTTTCTTGCTAACCTGAATGCCTTCTCTAATGAATCAGGTTCCCAAAGGCGCACATCATGTTGGATATTATCCTTTAAAGACCCTATGAACACATCAATCCTATGCTCCTCTGGAATATCTTTTACCCTTATGTTCAATTTTTGGAACTCCTCAATGTGCTCCATTATTGAACCCTTTTGTTTGAGACTTATCAATTGGCTAAAAAAAGTGTTGCTTTTTGTATCCTCATAATGTGCTATCAATTCTTCCGTAAAAATTGCCCAAGTGATAAATTGTTTACGAGAACAAAGCCATTGATACCATACAAACTGATTTGGTTCCAAATATAAAGTTTCCATACGTACCTTTTGTGTGTTTTGCACATTATTGAGATCGAAGAATTGCTCCATCTGTAATATCCATGTGGCGGGATCCTTGCCATCAAACTTCCTCATATCGATTTTTGGAATATGGTGATTCTTCGATCCAACATTAGCGTCTATGGAATCATGATTAACATTTCTTTTGTTCTCATCATGAGTTTCCTTTACTACCTTTTCACCATTAGTGACCCTTTCTTGTAGCAACTTCTTCAATTCTTCCATCGAATCCTCCATCTTAGCTTCCATGCCCTTTATCTTAGATTCCACGCCATTTATCTTAGATTCCACGCCACTTATCTTAGCTTCTGTTAGCTTTTGTGAGCGTGACATTTGTTGCACTTGTTCTTGTAATTTTGATATATCATGTAGCATTTCTTCCTCTTCTTCATGAGTCATGCTAGAGCTTTCAGGTTCCTTACTAGGTGTTTGCATTTTCTTTCCTCGGGGCATCAGTTACCGATAATAATGCTTTACTATGCCCTTTGAATTCCGTTAAACCAAGCTTACACAAAAATTTAAAAAAAAAAACTACACACCTTTTTTCACTTTATAGAAGCCTGATATTGAATCTGATGTATCTCTGTAATTTCGGATCATCCAATTCTGAAATTGCTACCTGTAGTAGCCTTCTGCGTCCTCTTTCCAATGCCACAAGTCTGAGCCAAATTGGATTCTCCAAGGAAGAGTTATGTGAAATCTCCCACAGTGACTTGCTTTTAGACTGGTTCAGTAGAGCGAACTTGTACGACGTGCCACGAGTCACTGTTTCAACCTTTGAATCTGAAACACACATAAAAGAAACTACAGTCCGTCCTCTTTCTGTACTTTTTTACGAAATTTCAATCCGATCCTCAGAGAGAGAGTTATGACGATTTTCCCCAGGTCACCTGTTTTGAATGTAATTCAGGAGTCTGCAAAAAGACCAACTTCCTCAGATCATATCTCCGAAAATATAACGCGAAAAGCTCTGAAATTCGGACCCAAGGTTCAGCGCCAATTCTTCTCAAATGGGTTTTTTTTGCGACTTCTGAAACGTCACAGAAAAAAAGTTATAGCGAAAATTCCACGATGACCTGTTTGGAGCAGCGAAACCCTAGAATCCAAAGCTCTGATACCAAATGTTATGAAACCAGCTCACAAAAAGATAGAAAAGAGAGATCCAAGCCTTAGAATTCAGCCTCTTCGAGGGGGCAACCTCCTTTACATTACATAAATGAACAATTCTTGGATGATACAAATGACAAAACCTCCTTTCTATATATAGGAGTCTAAGGAGTCACAATATAATCCAGCCGACCTAACAATAATAATATAAAGCCACAAAAATAACAATAGAGGGATTCTATGGGGCACAGAAATAACAATATGGGGGTAATAGGGGCACAACAATATAAATAAGGGGTATAACTACAATAGTAATGGGGTAATCACTAGTTTTATAGGGACCCAACATGCTACCACAAAAACACAGATTTTCCTTTTCCATAGGATTTATAGTGTTGCACTTTGTTAGAAGGTTAATGCTTCACTGTAGGTCTATTTCACCATGCTCATTTCTATCTTGCAATAAGTTTCCTTCCATGCTTTCTCTCATTTCAGCAATCTTTAGCATTTCTTTCCATAGCTCATGATCTAGATTAACTTGATGCAAAATTCAATTTTTTTCATGTACTTAGTTTGCTTGCTTGCTTAATCTTAGTGTCTGATTTTTAGTTCTCTGGTAGCAAATATCTTCTCACAATAAGCTAGCCAATCAATCATCACCATTTATCTTTGATCTATGTTCCACAGGTCACCCAAAATCCCTCACAAATCTACTTTATTTTTCTACACTTTTCTCATAAACTTTCCTCTCTTTCCTTGAACAAGTCCAACCATCTTTCTCTTTCCTGATCCTTCTTGATGAACCCTAGACACCTTAACATATCACACTAGCCTTTATCTACCATTCCACCCGCTTTACCACCTTCAAAACCTCCAAAAATGCTCTCGGCATCCTCCTATAGAGCTCATGTAGATGTCCTGTAGATCCCCTGCAACCTCCTTCATATTTTCCTGTAGGTGTCCTTTTGAGGTCCGATTGCAGGAAAAGCCTCCAGAAGGCCACCTGGGACCTCCTAGGGGCCATAAAAACCTTCCTATACCTCTGTAAACTCCAAAGTCACCCTCCATCACCACCTAATCGTTGCCACATTCACAAATAAATAAATTACATGCATGACAATTTCACCTAAAAACACATAAAAATCCAAAAAATGTTTTTTTCTCATTTCCTTATATGAATAGCTTGAGTAGATGTTGTTTACTTCCTAAGTAGGTAATGGCATTCATTTATGGTTTTTCATCTCTCTTTCTTCAAAAGTAAGATTAGTTGGTTAATTAGGGTTTGCTAGGTTTACCTTACATTTCAGTCTTCTTCTCCTTTTTGCAAGTAGAGTAGCCTCTATAGAGTAAGCTCTTCGTTCCCTCATCAAATACAGAGCTTCTTCTGGAATCCATAGAAGTTTGTTTGAGCTCCTAGTGATCTTGCGCCAGCTGACCAAGGGGCAGCTTGCAGTAAGAACTAGTACTTGTGCATACAACACTGTCGCTTCCAAGTTTGTTACAAACCACCAGGTTGATAAAAGTAAAGTAGGAAGCCCAGGAGTTGTGGCACTATTGCTGCAATACTGGCGCTAACCACTTTTTGGTGCTGTTGTCGGGGAAGCATAAGAGTATTTTGTGATTACTTCTTTCTTCTATTTTCTATCACAACATTCTGTTTAGTAGTTTATTTCAGCAAAAGTAGAGTAGTTGTTCTTTTAGTTTCTGCATTTCCCTGCGTTCATTTTAGATTCTGCAAATTTCCATTTCAACAAAAGTAGATTAGTCAATTTCCCTGCTTTCATTTTCAATTCTGCAAATTTCCATTTCAGCAAAAGTAGATTAGTCATTTCCTTGCTTTCCTTTCTGTTGGGTTGTGTTATATTATTTCCACGACTAGCCCACGTAGTTAACTAGGAGTTAGTGGGGGGGAGGTCGCAAGGGGTGTGAGGGGCACCTGTAATCCCACTTTATGGGGTTCAGGGCAGTGCCCTGGAAAATTTTGGTTTTGGAACCTATGTTAGGTTGGGCGGACCCACCTATGGTCTTGTGCATGATTTTCGTGCATGTTTTTTGGACGCAATGGTTTTCGGTCCATGGTTTTGGACGCGATGGTTTTCGGTCCATGGTACTTCAGCATGTATAAATATGTATTGTAACATTGAGAGGAACATAATGAAAAATCAAGCTGGTAGTCCTGGTTTTGGGATCCAGGGGAAATCTCTGTGTATATGTGTTTTATGTGTTATGCTCTTGCATTTTTTATTTTCTATGTTTTAGAATTCGTATGCAGGTAATTTCTATATGGGGTTAAAACCTACACTTTTTGCATCTCATTTGCTTTCCTTTTCAGTTCTGCAATTTCATTTTAGCACGTTCATTTCAGTTAGTTGCAATTTGTTTGTTCAATCAATTTCAGTTTTGCAGGTACAAGGAGAAGAAAAAGCAAAAACCAACCAAAAAGATTTCCTTTCATGCCTCGTAGGAATATAGATAATTCAGGAAAATGTTTGCCCAACACCCCCACTGCTTCACACAACCAACCTTCTCTCTTCTTCGGTGGTTGCAATAAAGAAAAACCCTTAGGTAATAGCTATAGCTAGACATATTTGAAGAACCTATAGGGGAAGAAGAAGTAGAAAACATTCCTCTGGAGCCAATGGCTGAAAACAGAAATGTTGGGAGAAGTACCTTTTCTTCCAATTCATCCATTAAAGGTGAAATTGGAAGCATATTGGAAGACCTCAAGAGTGAGATGCTACAAATTCTTTCCATGAAAATGGATGCCTTACATATCAAAAGGAAACAAGAGGAAGTAGAGAGGGCTTTGGCCATCTTTTGCCATAGATGCACCAGGAGGCATCCTAGGAATGAATGACCATTGAACTCTATAAGGGTTTGTTTAGTCTGTGAACAAGATCATTCTATAGATAAGTGCCCTTCCTATCCCAGACTTAAAGCTGTATACCAAGGGGATGTAGGAGTCATTGAACAGATCTATTACATAAACCAAAGGGGGCTGCATGGACCTAGACCATACCAGCAGAGGATGCAAGGGACATCTCAGGCATACTACAACCCCAACCAAGTCACATCCATACCTTCTTGGACCCCCCTGCTCATCCTTCCTGGTCCACACCTCCTCCTTAGTCATTCACATCTCCATATCATGTCGAACCAACCACCCATTCATTTCAACCCTATCCGTAGTCGCAACTTCAGTGGAATGCATCTCATTAGGGGTGGAGGCCCCAATACATCTCTCTTCTCACTCTTCTGCCTCCACCACCTACCCAACGATAACCCCATCCACATCCATCTCAAATATACACCCCCACTCAACTACCCATACCACCATTTCCAAACCTGAACATTGAAGCAGCTCAACTCAATTGCAAAGCTAAGGTACAACATTTCCAAACAACTCCTCTTCAGCTCAATGACATTCACCATAGCTCAGGAAGAGTATTTCAAAAAAGAGATTATATTGATATCATTGAAGGGCCACATCCAGCAGAAGAAGATTCAAAAGAGAAGATCAAAGAACCATGGGCTACACTTTATGAAGAGAAGACATCAAAATCAGAAATTAAGAGAGCTCCCTCATGGTTACCATCAAATCCTCCATGTATTCAAGAGAAAAATCAGCAAAAAGAGGAAGATATGAAGGTCATGGTAGAAGAAGGCATGAAGAATGATCTAGATCAGCAGAAGGGCCAAGGACATCACAACTATATTGAGATATGGTTCCAGATAGTCACTAAGTTGTAGCATCACTCTCTTTCTCAACTATGCTTGATCCCTTCAAAGTCAAATCATTTTGTCTCTGAAATTCAGATATATGTCAAAGCATACATTTCTAGCCTCCACATCATTTTGTCTATCATCTCGATGTGCACATGGCTCCATTGGAAGTATTCTTATACTTGAAAATGATTTTGTTTTTCAAGTAGGGTAGGGTAGAGAGAAAAAAAGAAAAAATGAAAAATAAGAGAATAAAATAAAAATCTAAGGTGAAAACCTCCTTGGAGGTGCCTCAAATTGGCTCATTGATTGAAAAGATCCATGAGGTAGTCAATGGGTTCGAAAGAAGAAAAAAGAGGAAAAGGAATAAGATCCCAGGGTGAAAACCTCCCTTGGAGGCGCCCAAGGCAGGCAATTAGGGTGAAAATCTCTCTGAGGCACCCTAGTTGTTTTCAAAAAAAAAATAGAGAAAAAGAAAAAGAAAAATTAATTGCTAGTTGTATTGCAGGTGCAGGAGGACTATAGGAAGTAGCGGTGCCAAGAGAGCTCTGAAACCAATAACATCACCTATCCGACCTTCCCTCACCTTTCTCCATCATTCTTGACATTCTTTGCACCTCACTGTGCTTCTTTATTGAAGACTGTTTTTTCTAAAGGAGGCCAAGTGTTTTCTAAAGGAGGCTCTTGTAGAAATTACAGAGAGCTAGAAATGGATTTTAAAGGCAGTTTGGGGAACAAGGAGGCTTCATACAAGATTTTTAAATCCTCTTGCAGTCTTCAATCCTCTCTTCCATCATTTTGAAGCCTACCTCACACCCCAAGCTCATTTTCCTTGCTGTCGAAAAAACTATAGGATGCAAAAATACATAAAGTAGAAATTTGCCTTTTCCATAACCTGAAAACCGTGCATCCATTTAAAAAATTGTTTCATGGGGAGTTGCATATGGATGATGGTAACATGCTCAAGCAATTTCAGCAACTTCCAATGCACAGTTACCAAGAAATTGGCCTCCATCACCTTCAGCCATTTTTGCATTTTCTCAATATCCATGCATCCATTTAAAAAAATGTTTCATGGGGAGATGCATATGGATGATGGTAACATGCCCAAGCAATTTTAGCCAATTCTAGTGCATGGTTTCCAAGAAATCGGCCTCCATCACCTTCATCCATTTTCAATTTTTCTTGAAATCCATGCATCCATTGACCAATTTTTTTATATGGGAGGTGCATAATGATGATAGAAACATGCTCAAAAAATTTCAGGTCAATCTAGTCTACCGTTTGGGAGATATGGATAAAAAAAGGCACTATCCCATTAAAATCTAGCATAAGTAGCATGAGGGTGCAAATCTAAAGGTCAAAGTAGACTCCTAAAGATCAAATCCAGCTAGAAAGTAACTTTACAAAAAGCACATCCACACATCAAATAGCAGAGAGCATGCATCCAAGGAAATACAGGCATGTAGCATAAGAAATACAAGCATGAAGCAGCAAAAGGAGCCAAAATACATCACAGCACATACATTCGACTTACAGGTAAGTGACTAACTTGCTCCTTTGTTGCATTTGTGTAATTGAAAGATATGAATAAGCGAATGAGATGGTTAGGGTTGAACGAGAAAAGGTGGCCAGTTAAATGGGCCACCTTCATCTAGTTGACTGCACTCATCCAAAGATGCCACCACATGTGCATGTAGTCAAACTCAAAGAAAAATCCCAAGGACAGGTAGTGGAGGGTTTGAAAACTCCGATGCAATGATGGGAGGTGATTATGGGAAGAAACCATGATGACAAGGCAAGTGGGGACCAATGGTACAAATCTGGTAACGTACATTTTTCCCAGCTCACCCCATTACCAGAAATATCTCAAAGAAAACATAAGTACTCCTCCTCGAATCTCCTTCACCAACTTTTCTTCCATTTCATCCTCATCCACTTAGCTGCAAAAAGCTCTATACCACCTCCATAGCCACGAAACCATCGTTCTCTATTGTTTTCAACCATCCTTCTACTATCGGCGTTCTACAAGAGCAGTAACAGGTTCTACAGGAACACCTACAGCCAGTTCTACAAGAGGGGAAGTAAGCAGTTTTTAAGGAGAAAACACAGGGTTTTTTCTTGAATTCTGGCTTGACGAGGTAGGTTCTCTACATACCCACCTTGATTATTAATAGGTGTAAGGAATGATACAATTTTAAGGAGGAATTGACCCTGTGGAAGAAGAGGAATTCCATAAAAAAATTTCTGCCTGTTCTCTTAAAAAAACATAGTTTTTCTCTGTTTTCCTGTTCCTTCAAAATTCTTGTCTCCATCTCTATTTTGGGTGTTCAAAGGGGGTCTAAGAAAAATGATAGGGGGATTCACGAGGAAGGAGCCCACAAAATCAGCTAGGATCCATGAACATCCTGAAGTAGTAGCCATTTTTATCAGAGAAAATTGGATGCCATTCTTTGAAAAATTCCGAGGGTTTGACGAAGAAGTGGCTCAAGAGTTTACCCTTTCTTTAGTCCCTCACTCAAGGAACCATGCCACTGTTACTTTGAAGGTTCTCTCCATGGAAATCACCCCAAAATTTATCAGTAGGATTACCACCCTTCCTCTTGGATTACCTTGGAGCAAAGATGAGAAGCCAATTAGATAGATTGCCAAGAAAACCTTCTTCCAACCCAATGAACATCCTGTAGAAGACAAAAATTGCATTAGAAGAACAAGCATACCTTACCCTTGGGATGAGGTCAGTCAACGAATTATCAAGTATATTTCCTATGAAGGGAGGTATAACATAGTTTATGGCTACCATTTTAGACTTCTCCATGAGCTGAGATATGGCATGGACACTCCAACAACACAGAAACTCAACATCCCCTATTTTCTCCCGCAATCCCACTTTTCTTTGAGTTGGAAAAAGAAAGAATAAGGAGCCATAGATGGATGCAAATCACCAAATCCAAGGGGGTAGAGGATATTGGCCACATGGAGAATAAGCTTAGAGGAATGAGCAGGGAGTTAAGTGCTGTAAGACATAGAGAGGCAATCAAAAGAAGTCACTTGGAAACAGAAAATGAGCTGCTAAGAAGACAGCTGTAAGAAAAGGAAACACAATTGGCATGCATGGCTAGCTAGTCTATGGATGCACTATACTGTAGAACACTAGAAAAATCATATGGAGTATACCTCAAAGGCCAATGGCTGCAGTTTCAGATCAAGACTTTGGCACAGAGAGGCACAATGCCTTTCCAAGATTATAGACAGTTTACAGACCTATGTGACCAAAGTTCAGCAAAAGACAAGGCAAAGATAACAGAGTTCTATTTGCATAACATGGCCCTCGCTGATATGAACCTATGGGACCCCAATGCTAGGCTAGGGGACTTGCAACTAATGGCCATGGAATCATGGATGAATCATGAGGAGAAAAGGGCAAAAGGAATAAAAAATTTGATGGAAATGGAGCAAAATGAACCCTTAATGATTAGAGCTAAGCCATCACACCCCATGGCTCTCATCAGCACACACCAGCTTCTTGTAAATAATCCTCAAAGTGCCCCTAAGTATACCAATGATCAGGCTCAGGCCATTGCACATTTTGAGGACATGGAAAGATTACTTGGGGAAGACTATATTCATGCTTGAATGAGGAGGTGGAACACTCTCCCACATAGTCTGCAAATCAGGTAGTATCACTCCCCAACATGGATGAAAGAAGCATTAAGGAGAGTAACACTATACAAGCGCTCTATGCAGAGTTTGAAGGCCAATTGGATTGGCCTCAAATTGAGTCCCCCACTGCTGCTAGGCCTGCTGGAAGGTAGAAAAGAGGAAGAAGAAAAAAAACAGTTGGAAGAGGTGGACAGAAAGGCAGGATTCCATGACAAAGAAGAGGACCTCACATCAGAGGCATGGGATGTTGGGGAGGCCATCAGGGCCATCAAAGATGAGGAGATGGACTAGTTTCTCAGAGGATGAGCAACACATTCAGTAGGGGGGTGATGATGAACCCCATAAATGGGTAATTATATGGGCTCATTTTGCCTCCTAACATAGCTTAATCCACCATTCTCATTAGTTTATTGCATGTTTTTTTATTATATTTATGCGAATAGAGTGAGTTGGGTTGGTCATTATGCCATGGAGTATAATGTGTGTTTAATGCAGACTTTTGGTCAATTTTGGAGATAAAGTCAAATATTTAATGGACAATTGGCAACAATAATTCGAAGTAGATAAGGGAGAGGATTTATAGGAGGGTATCCCCCACATTTATGGCTCCTCACTTCAAATTCTCCATCATGTAGCTCAGAGCACAAGCAGCCACATCAATGCACCAAAGAGGCAGCCGAGCAAGTGGAGGATAACTTCTGTTTATCTCACGTTTTGGGAGCCAAGCCTCCCTAATTTGAAGGAAGCTGTTGGTAGCTTCAGTTGTATAAGTAGAGAGGCGTAGGACCTTATTAAGTTGTTGGAAGTTAGCCAAATTTTCGAATATTTTTTGCATCTTTTCTCTGCTCACTTCGAGCTTACTTTTGTTGATAGTTTCATGTAATCCTATTATTATTTTGATAATGAAGATGAGATCTTGTTCAAGCTAGCACTGAGTTACCTCAGAGTGTTGAAGCTCTTGGGTTAGGGCCATATCCAAGCAGCCAAGATCCTCTTGTTTTGTATCTATATGGTTTGTTTTAGTTTATGAATTAGTTGCTATTAGATAGATTTCTTTCTTAGTTAAGAATAGGTTGCTTTTGGTGATTTAAAAGGTTGTTTCCATTTTAGTTTGCTGTAGCAAGTTGAACAGTGATAGGAAAAAGATACGGAAAGGCCATCAATAGAGCCTTGGCCTTCTTCCTCCCTCTGGGACCATGAACTAAGGCCAAGACCCTCTTGCTACCACAAAAACATAGATTTTCCTTTTCCATAGGATTTCTACTGTTGCAGTTTGTTAGAAGGTTAAAGCTTTGTTGTAGATCTATTTCACCATGCTCATTTCTGTCTTGCAATAAGTTTCCTTCCATGCTTTCTCTCATTTCAGCATTCTTCAACATTTCTTTTCATAGCTCATGATCTAGATTAGCTTGATTCAAAATTCTTTTTTTTCATGTACTTAGTTTCCTTGCTTACTTAATCTCAGTGTCTGATTTTCAGTTCTCTAGCAGCAAATCTGTTATGAAACCAGCTCAATAAAAAGATAGAAAAGATAGATCAACGCCTTAGAATTCAGCCTCTTCGAGGGGCAACCTCCTTTACATTACATAAATGAAAAATTCTTGGATGATTCAAATTACAAAACCTCCTTTCTATATATAGGAGTCTAAGGAGTCACAATATAACCCAGCCGACCTAACAATAATAATATAAAGCCACAAAAATAACAATAGAGGGATTCTATGGGGCATAGTAATAACAATATGGGGATAATAGGGGCACACAAATATTAATAAGGGGTACAAATACAATAGTAATGGGGTAATCACTAGTATTATAGGGACCCAACATGCCCCTCTCCTTCAAAAAAGTGTTGTCCTGCTTGAGAAGTTTTGGATGCTTCTGTATAAAATTCTCATCCTCCCATGTGGAATCTTTAGCAGATAAGTTCTTCCACTTGATAAGATACTCTGAAATTGATCGATTTCGTAGCTGTCGAGTTCTTGTTTCTGTGACTGCTTCCGGTTCCAATATAATTTTTCCTTCCTCGTCAAGTTCTGGCAATATTGTTTGAACTAGGAGCTTGTTGCCTATAACCTTCTTTAAACATGAAACATGGAAAACTGGGTGCAATCAAGAAGTTGTAGGAAGCTCCAATTTGTATGCCATAGTACCAATCTTTTGCAACACCTTGTATGGACCATAATACTTTGGTGATAATTTATTATCCTTCTTAGCTTGGTTGAGGGACATTTGCTTATATGGTTGTAGCCGTAGGAATACCCAATCACCTACATCCAAACTTCTTTCGCTACGATGTTGATCTGCCTGTTGTTTCATTCTATTTTGTGCCAACACGAGGTTATCCTTTAAGAGTTGGAGGACTTGTTTTTGATGTTCAATGTGATGTTCCACTGCTTGAACCTTAGAATTTTCTCTTAAATATGATGTGATGGATGGTGGCTGATACCCATAAAGTGCCATAAATGGGGTCATTTTTGTTGCTGTATGGAAGGAAGTGTTATACCACCATTCAGCCAAAGGCAACCATTTGACCCATTGTGTCTGTTTATCAGATACAAAGCAACGGATATATCCTTCCAAACATTTGTTTACTATCTCAGTTTGCCAATCAGATTGAGGATGATAAGATGAGATATGAGCTAACTGAGTACTAAGATAAGAAAATAATTCTGTCCAAAAATTTCAAGTGAAAATGGAATCTCTGTCACTTACAATAATCTTTGGGTTTCCATGTAGCTTTTGAATTGTTTCCATAAATGCAGTAGAAACTGTACTGGCTTTAAATGGATGTGATAATGCACAAAAGTGTGCATACTTGGTAAGTCTGTCAACTACCACCATGATGACACTCTTTCCATCAGACTTGGGTAAACCTGTGATAAAATCCATTGAAACCTCCTCCCAACGTTGGCTTGGAATGGATAAAGGTTGTAATAGACCCGGTGTCTTAATTGTTTCAACTTTATTTTGTTGGCAAACCAAACATTCCACCACAAACTTTTGAATATCTACTTTAAGGCCATCCCAAAAAAATTCCTTCTTAACCCTGTGGTAAGTTTTTAAAAATCCTGAGTGCCCTCCTAAGGGAGAAGTGTGAAATTCCATAAGAATCTTTTGTTTTAGCTGGGAATTCTTACAGAGATATAAGCGATCTTTGTACCATGACGCATCATTTTTCCAGCTAAATGTATCAGACATACTGGAATCTTGTTGTAAATTTCGAATAAGTGCCCACACTTCTTCGTCATTCTTCCATTCATCCCTTGCTTCGTTTATCCAATCTGGTTGGATAATAGAAATGGCGCACAACAATGCTTCCACATCCTCATCCTTTCTTGAGAGTGCATCTACCACCACATTTTGCTTCCCTTTTTGTAGATGATTTCAAAGTCATAACCCAACATCTTTGTGACCCACTTTTATTGCCCTTCAAAGGATAATCTTTGTTCTAAAAAGTATTTAAGGCTATCATGATCCGTTTTTACCTTGAAGTGTCTTCCCATTAGGTAGGGTTGCCATTTCTTAAGTGCATGGAGTATTGCCAACATTTCCTTCTCATAAATAGCTTTGTGTAAAAACTTTCCCTTGATTGGACGACTTTCAAAAGCAATGGGTCTTTCATCTTGCATTAAAACAACACCAATTCCATTTCCTGAAGCATCACATTCCACAATAAAGGCTTTTGTGAAGTCCGGTGTAGCTAAGACCGGTGCTTGGCACATTGCCTCTTTAAGATGTTCGAAATCCTTTGTTGCTTCTCAAGTCCATGAAAATGCATCTTTCTTCAATAATGTTGTTAGAGGTGTTGCTATTCTCCCATAATTCTTAACAAACTTGCGATAATACCGTGTCAACCCGAGAAATCCTCGCAGATGCTTTATGGATGTGGGAATTTTCCATTCCTTAATGGCTTTAATTTTGCTAGGGTCTACCTTAACTCCTTCATGAGATACAATATGACCCAGATATTCCACCTCTTGTACTCCAAAGAAACATTTGGATCTTTTTACATATAATTGTTTCTCCTCCAATAGTTGTAGCACCTTGTCAACATGTTCAACATGATCCTTCCAAGACTTGCTGTAGATTAGTATATCATCAAAAAATACTAAAACAAATTTTCTAAGGAATGGTTTGAAAATTGAATTCATCAAACCTTGAAATGTTTAAGGTGCATTGGTAAGGCCAAAAGGCATGACCAAAAATTCATAATGACCCTCATGAGTTCTAAATGTTGTTTTCAGAATTTCTTCAATCTTCATTCTGATTTGATGATATCCTGAACGAAGATCCAACTTGGTGAAGTAAATTGATCCATGAAATTCATCCAGTAATTCATCAATGACAGGAATGGGAAACTTATCTTTAATAGTGAGCTTGTTGAGCTCCCTATAATCCAGACACATGCGCCATGATCCATCCTTCTTGTGCACCAATACGACTGGAGGAGAGAAAGAACTTTGACTTGGTTGAATTATACCAGCCTCTAGCATTTCTGCAACCATACGTTCAATTTCACTCTTTTGGGCATAGGGATATCTGTACAGCTTGATGTTTGGAGGAACACTTCCTAGAATCAGATGCATAGCATGATCATGATCACGAATAGGTGGGAGACCTTCGGGAGTCTCAAATACTTTGGAATGATTGTCCAAGACTTTTTGGAGATCTGGAGAAATAGATGATTCCACTGTGGACACATCTAGCGAACATAATTGTGCAATTACACCTCTTTGTTCCTTTTTTAGAAGCTTTGTCATACTGTTAGAGCTGATTATCTTTCCGGTTTCCCTGCAATACCCCTTAATTAAACTTCCTTTCCTTCCACAGAAAATTTCATGAAACGTTCTTGAAAATTAAAAGCTATTGTACCCAAGGATTGTAGCCATTGGACTCCTAGTACAACATCAACACCTCCCATTGGAATGGAAAGCATTGGGCTAGTCAATACATATTCTCCCATGGATAGCTTGATATTATGGCACTTTCCCGAGAAATTTATTGTTCCTCCATTTGCAACCATCACTTGACACTCTGGTGCTAGATATAAGAAGCAATTCAATTCTCTTGCTACCTTACAATGAATAAAATTGTGTGTACTTCCTGAATCAATCAACACTATTACCTTTTTCTTCTTGATTTGTCCTTCTATCTTGATGGTTTGAGGAGTGGTAATTCCCGCCAATGCATTACAAGATATGGTCAGATTCATTTCTTCTTTATCTAGGCTTTGTTCCTGGAGTATATCCTCTTCTTTTGACCTTTCTTGCTCCTTTTCTTCTTCCTCTTCACAATCTATGTAGAATAATTTCTTCTCAGCACACTTATGACCTTTAGTGTATTTGCTATCACAACTGTAACAAATCCCTTTTGCTATTTTTTCTTCCAATTGTTGTGGTGTCAACCTTATAGGTTGTGGAAGACTAGCAGCAACAACACTTCCGTCTTTATAGTTGTGAATGGTATGGTTCCTGGTTGCCATAATTTTTCTTTCCATTTTTCTTGCTAACCTGAATGCCTTCTCTAATGAATCAGGTTCCCAAAGGTGAACATCATGTTGGATATTATCCTTTAAAGACCCTATGAACACATTAATCATATGCTCCTTTGGAATATATTTTACCCTTATGTTCAATTTTTGGAACTCCTCAATGTGATCCATTATTGAACCCTTTTGTTTGAGACTTATCAATTGGCTAAAAAAAGTTTTGCTTTTTGTATCCTCATAATGTGTTATCAATTATTCCGTAAAAATTGCCCAAGTGATAAATTGTTTACGAGAGCAAAGCCATTGATACCATACAAACTGATTTGGTTCCAAATATAAAGTTGCAATACGTACCTTTTGTGTGTTTTGTACATTATTGAGATCAAAAAATTGCTCCATCTGTAATATCCATGTTGCGGGATCCTTGCCATCAAACTTCCTCATATCGATTTTTGGAATATGGTGGGTCTTTGATCCAACATTAGAGTCTATGGAATCATGATTAACATTTCTTTTGTTCTCATCATGATTTTCCTTTACTACCCTTTCACCATTAGTGACCCTTTCTTGTAGCAACTTATTCATATTTATCTTCAATTCTTCCATGTATGTCTTCAAATCTATCTTCAAATCATCCATCTTAGCTTCCACATCATTCATCTTAGCTTCTACACCTTTCTTTAAACAATCCATCTTAGATTCTACACCTTTCTTTAAACCATCCATCTTAGATTCTGTTCCTTTTTGTGCAAGGGACAGTTGTTGCACTTGGTCTTGTAATTTTGATATATCATGTTGCACTTCTTCCTCTTCTTCATGAGTCATGCTAGAGCTTTCAGGTTCATTACTAGGTGTTTGAATTTTCTTTCCTCGGGGCATCAGTTACTGATAATAATGCTCTACTATGCCCTTTGAATTCCTTCAAAATAAAATTTCAAACCAAGCTTAAGCAAAAATTTAAGAAAATCTACACACCTTTTTTCACTTTGTAGGAGCTCGATATTGCCTCTGATGTATCTCTGTACTTTCCAATCATCTAGATCTGAATTTGTGACTTGTAGTAGCCCTCTGTGTCCTCTTTCCAATGCCACAAGTCTGACCCAAATTGGATTCTCCAAGGAAGAGTTATGCGAAATCTCCCACAGTGACTTGATTATAGACTAGTTCAGTAGAGCAAACTTGTAAGACTTGCCACGAGTCATTGTTTTGACCTTTGGATCTGAAAAATGCATACAAAAAACTAGAGTCCGTCCTCTTTCTGTACCTTCTTACAAAATTTCAATTTGATCCCCAGAGAGAAAGTTATGATTCTTTTCCCCAGGTCACCTGTTTGGAATGTAATTCAGGAGTCTGCAAAAAGACCAACTTCCTCAGATCGTATCTCTGCAAATATAGTGCAAACAAATCTAAAATTCATACCCAAGGTTCAACACGATTTCTTCTCAAATGGGTTTTTTTGTAACTTCTGAAACATTGCAGAAAAAAAGTTATAGCGAAAATGCCACAATGACTTGTTTGGAGCAGCAAAACCCTAGAATCCAAAGCTCTGATACCAAATGTTATGAAACCAGCTCAAGAAAAAGATAGAAAAGATAGATCAACGCCTTAGAATTCAGCCTCTTCGAGGGGGAAACCTCCTTTACATTACATAAATGAACAATTCTTGGATGATTCAAATGACAAAAACTCCTTTCTATATATAGGAGTCTAAGGAGTCACAATATAACCCAGCTGACCTAACAATAATAATATAAAGCCACAAAAATAACAATAGAGGGATTCTATGGGGCACAATAATAATAATATGGGGATAATAGGGGCACAAAAATATTAATAAGGGGTACAACTACAATAGTAATGGGATAATCAGTAGTATTATAGGGGCCCAACAAAATCTCTTCTCATAATAAGTTATCCAATTAGCCATCACCATTTCTCTTTGATCTATGTTCCACAGGTCACCCAAAATCCCTTACAAATCTGCCTTATTTTTTTGCACTTTTCTCATAAACTTTCCTCTCTTTCCTTGAACAAGTCCAACCATCTTTCTCTTTCTTGATCCTTCTTGATGAAACCTAGACACCTTAGAACATCACCCTAGCCTTCAACTACCCTTTCCATCCACTTTCCCACCATCAAAACCTCCGAAACTGCTCTCGGTATCCTCCTATAGACCTCATGTAGACCTTCTGTAAATCCCCTGCAACCTCCTGTAGATTTTCCTGTATGTGCCTTTTTGAAGTCCTATTGTAGGAAAAGCCTATAGAAGGCCACTAGGGACCTCCTACGGGCCATCCACACCTCCCTACACCTCTACAAACTCCACCTAATCACTGCCACATTCACAAACAAATAAATTACATGCATGACAATTTCACCTTAAAACACATAAAAATCCAAAAATATGTTTTTTTCTCATTTCCTTCCAGAACTAGCTTGAGTAGATGTTGCTTACTTCTTAAGTAGGTAATGGCATTCATTTTATGGTTTTTCATCTCTCTTTTTGCAAAAGTAAGATTAGTTGGTTAACTAGGGTTTGCTAGGTTTACCTTACATTTCAGTCTTCTTCTCCTTTCTGCAAGTAGAGTAGCTTCTGTAGAGTAAGCTTTCCTTTCTTTCATCACATATAGAGCTTCTTCTAGAATCCATAGAAGTTGGCTTAAGCTCCTAGTGATCTTGCGCCAGCTGACCAAGGAGTTGCATCATTATTGCTACAAAACTGGCGCTCACCAAACCTATGGTTTCTACATTCTATCGAATAACAAATAATGAAATTAGACACAACCATGGATAAAAGTCTATCAGTCCTGGGCCTTTGTGAACCATTAATTCCTATTTATAATCATGAAAAGAACATCACAAAAGCATGGTAAGGATTGAAAAAATAGGGATATGAATACAATATGGCCAATATAGCAAGGTATATTATTTCACATCATACTTATGTATCACATAAATCATAATATCCACTTTGAATACAAGCACATAAATATAAAATTTTCATCAATCATAATTTATTTCTCATTAACATGGTTTAAATTATAGAGATGAAGTCCACATGAGTACTTACCTAAACTAGTTACTAGTTTCCTCCAACTGATAAAGGATGAGCCATGTTCCACTGCACCATGGGCTCACCTATAGTCTAGTGTTTCTTGTATTTGGCCACCCTGAAGCCATACCATGAATCCATGATGTAAGTTTGCATTCAATGTTATGGGGTGGAGTCATGGAGGCCATTCTCCTTCATCATATCAAGCTCTTCAAATCCTTTAAGGTCACATTAAGCCCAAAGTATACTGAACTACTTTACTTGTGTTTTCATCCCTTGCTTCGATTATCCACTCAAGTTTGATAATAGAATTAGCACAAAGAAATGCTTCCACATCCTCATCGTTTCTTGAGAGTGCATTTGCAACAAAATTTTGCTTCCCTTTTTTGTAGATGATTTCAAAGTCATAACCCAACATCTTTGTTACCCATTTTTCTTGCTCTTCTAAAGATAATATTTGTTCCAAAAATTATTTAAGACTATCATGATATGTTTTTACCTTGAATTGTCTTCCCAATAGGTAAAGTCACCATAATTTCTTTGGTGCATGTAGTCTTTCCAACATTTCCTTCTCATAAATAGGTTTGTGTAAACACTTTTCTTTGATTGGATGACTTTCAAAATTAATTGGTCTTCCTTCTTGCATTAAAACAACACCAATTCGATTTCCTGAAGCATCACATTCCACAATAAATGTTTTTGTGAAGTCTGGCATAGCTAAGACCAATGCTTGGAACATTGTCTCTCTAAGATGCTCAAAGGCCTTTGTTGCTTCTGGAGTCCAAGGAAATGCATCTTTCTTTAGTAAGGATGTTAGATATCCCGCTATTCTCCAATAATTATTAACAAACATTTGATAATACCCTATCAACTTGAGAAATCCTTGAATATTCTTTATGGTTTTGGGGATTTTCCATTCCTTAATGGATTTAATTTGGTTAGGGTCTACCTTAACACCCTCATGAGATACAGTATGACTCAAATATTCAACCTCTTGTACTCCAAAGAAACATTTGGAGGTTTTTACGTATAATTTTTTCTCCTACAATAGTTTGAGAACCCTATCAACATGTTGAACACGATCCTTAGAAGTCTTGTTGTAGATTAATATATCATCAAAAAATACTAACACAAATTTTCTACGGAAGGGTTTGAAAATGGAATTCATCAAACCTTGAAGTGTGGAAGTTGCATTAGTAACGCCAAAAGGCATGACCAAAAACTCATAATGACCCTCATGAGTTGTTGGGCGCGGGATCCCTGAAGGGAAGTTTTAGGGCTTAGAGCCCAGATTTTTGTCAATTTTGTAATTCCAATGTAAAGACACCGCATTTTGTGGGCACAAAGAGCGTAGTTTGTTAAAGATTCATAGGGTTGTCTTCCCTTAATTTTGATAATCTAATGTCGGTTGTAGAAGATCTACCCATGGTCTGCAGACCATGGGATTGTATAAATAAAGTGAGGCTCTAAGTAGTTAAGGCATCAATCAATCAACAAAATAATGTCTAAGGAAGAATGATGTATGCAAGATAGTTCTAAAGTGTAAAGTCTAGTTTTGGGTTGTAGCGTAGGAAGAGGCTCTGCAGCTAAGTGCGCAGATGCCTAGTAGTCCACATATGAGTGCACGGACCCCTGCATATTAGTGCGCAGGGCGAGTTGAGTCCGTAAACAGTAGAAGTATTAATAAAGATAAGTTTCTATCAATTCTGTGTCTTTATTTCATAGTTTTATGGATCTGTTATTTTTCTTTTTTTTTTTATGTGTGGTTCATGACCACCCTTGGTCATTGGGTGGCTGCTACGTCCACAATTCATTAGACTAGGTTGATCAGCCAGGATCAAACCTTTTGGCCATCACAGACCTTACCCCAAGAGCTTTCGGGAATTGACCCTATGACCTCCCATCAAGCGAGGCCCCGACTTGACCGTTAGAGCTAATTCTTGGGGCTTTTATGCATCTGTTATATTGGGTATGAATTTCACTTTTAATGCTTATATGATGCGCAAATGTGTATAATTGTATTGGCTAAATGAACGCAAGATAGAATATCCATTTACATGAAGATAATCAAGACCTGTTAATAAGATATGTAAGATACTTGGCACAGCTTAGGAGATATCACAGTTCACTTCCTTCGCAATGCGAAAGGACTTCAGCCCCTGGTTAGGGCTATGCGAAAGTTGATTATAACAAATCATGAAGGTACTGAAGGGTAGAACAATGTGTGAAGTGACCTGTGTGAAGGAATATTTAGCTAGACTAAATCAGCATCACATCCATCTCAAGGGTGCAAAAACTTGGTTCCATCATCCCGCCATACTACTTCGGGTGGGACTTTAGCCCGCGCTCCATGGGCTGATGTCGCAAGGGCTAGTAGTGTAGGGATTTGTTTGGCTAAATAACTCTGAACTTGGGTTAGGCCCCCATAAGACAAAAAATGGTTCCATTGCGGGGTTGGAATTCACATGAGAGATGTATGATTTCGTATCATTGGAATCCAACTACGAAAGAAATTGAAGGCTGGTTGGACAAAATAATTCATGAATTCACGATGCAGGAGAACGAAAACCCGTGACTATCAATAGAAGAGTGGCTAGATAACTACTTTTATACAGAGATCCCTGAAGTCTTTTTCGTGTCATTCCTTATTGAGTTGTACGAGTGGATCGCGACGCTAGTAGATAGCCAAGGAAGGTGGAAACTTGATGGTCCTATTGCGTGGATGCCAGAGCTAGTGTGAAGGTTGGAAGCATCAGAGGATAAGATCGCACAAGCTGTCGATGATTAGCTCAATCGTATTATAGGAGGATTCATTACTGAGTTCGTGGTTGACACCTCAGTCAGCTACAGTGAGGCAGAGAGACGCTTCCTCAAAGGACCACAAGGTAAGTACATAAAGTCTTTGAATACTTGGATTAAAATGTTGTTGTGCAAAAAGTGGGTTATGAAGTTACCTTGATGTTCAGGGCTACGGGAAGTGGAAGGGTTTATAGGAATGAAGGAAATAAGGGTCTATAAAATAGCCCCTTGATTTCACCTCTGTGAGGAGACAAGGAAGAACTCACGAATGACTCTCCGTGATGTGCTATTCATCTGACAACACAAATAATTTTGCGAATACCACCTCCACCCACACCACCACTGGCTTCACCTCCATCACCTACATCTTCACCTGTACCAACTCCACCACCACCACGATTCAATATGGTAAGCATAGTGAAGTTGCATGTGTTGAAAAGTTTGGTAAATGAGGATCTAGACCAATTCTGGTTCGTTGTAAGGGTTGTGTGGGAAGCGCAAGGTGTTATAGATGACCATATAAAGAAAGCAATGCTAGTTAGTGCCCTGTAGGATTGCACACTGACGTGGTATATTAACTACTCCAACGATAACCCAAATGTGAGAGTCACAGATATGCAAATAACACTAAATAGAAAATTTAGCAAGCCTAAATTTGAAGCGCAGTCAATCGTGGGATTTAAAGAGATCACAATGCTACCAGGCAAGACTCCTTGGGAACTAGATCAAAGGTTGAAATGTATGATTCATGAAGGAAATATGAATCTGAGAGATGGACAACATCACGAGTGGTTTGTAGCTTCACTACTACCACATTTAAGGAGTGTGCTATCGTAGCAAAAGATAACAACTCAGCCAGAGGCCTTAGAGATTGTTATGAGGCTACAGGAGACCCCGATGCAAGATCCTAATATAGGAGTTTAGCAGATCCACATGCAGCTGAAGAATCTGTGCCTTGAGATGCAGAGTCTAAAACATGATAGGATGGTTTGACCAGAAGTGCGCGAAGAAGTGTGGTGCATAAAATTTAAGAGTCAGGGTCATGACAAAGACCATTGCCTAGTTTTTACAAATTACCTCGTAGGAGGAGGATCGATGCCTTTAAGGCTAGAAGCTCAAGTAGGACCTAGTGCGGCGCCTGCTCTGTGGTGTGCGATCTGCCAAATAGTTGGAAAACATGCCATAGACAATTGTCATTTGTTACAGAAGTATACACAAAATTTGCAATAGTTGTTCTGCAAGATTTGCAGGTTGGTGGGATATGATGAGCGTACCTGTAGAAGTTATGAGTTGATGATGGATAGAACCCCAACCTAGAGGGTTCAGGCTGAAACACGACCGCTTGACCAAAATTCAAGAATGGCGCAAACAAGATTTCAGTGGTGCAGACAAGGCCGAGGCGGAGGAGGACTTGGGAGAGTTCGTAGATAGTTGATTTGCTACAATTCCAGAGGGCTAGGACACTATGCCCATGATTGCACCAGTCCAATGTGCCCATCGTACAAGTATTTCACGTTGTTTGATCATGAGACAAAAGATTGTCTTATGCTGATAGCTAGGATATGTGACAAAGGAGCGCTACTTCCTCCCCCGTATCAGAACCTGCAGATGATGAGGTCTAAGCCGTGTGAGGAGGACCCAAATGTAAACATTGTGCTCCAAAGTGGAATTGCGATGGGAGATGACAAAGGAAAACAACCAGAAGATAGTAATTGGGTTCACAAAGCTCCAACAAAGGAAGCAGAGGTTGATTTGTAGCGCGCTCGAGGAACCTTCATGGAAGCTAAGAAGAGCTTCACTGACACCTCAACTTCAGGAAGCAACAATAAACCGGAGCCGAAAATGGACCCATCCATGCTGAAACTTTCCTTGAAACATGTATGAAGTTACTGCACGACAGTAAGGCTGTGAAAGGGTTACAGGAACTCATCAACGAGCACGTTAGGACCGTGCTAGGAGAACCATGCATAGTCCAGAAGATCGAAAAACATAAAACAAGAACAAGACAAGAAATGAGACTTACCGCACAGATCAGAGAATATCAGATGGATCAACTCATTCTGGATTTGGGATTAGATGTGAATGTTCTACTGAAGCAGACAAGGGTGAAAATGGGAAGACTTGCACTGCAATGGTCTCTAATTCAACTGAGAATGGTGAATGAAAAGAAAATAATACCTATGGGGCGATTGTGTGGATATTAAGGGAGAGAGTGCATTGATAGATTTCAAAGTAATAGAGATTATTGATGACAACAATCCGTACCCCACGCTCCTAGGAATTGACTCAGCCACTAACATGAATGGGGTAATTAATCTGAAGAAGCGAAAAATGATCTTTGAAAAGAAGTCACTGCGCATAATTGTACCCCTAGACCCTGCTGAAGGATCACATTATATGGATCTGGTCCGTGACTATGAAAGTGATGATGATCTGGATTGCATCTACAAGTTAACAGTGTGAGACCAAGACTGCGTGAATCCCACCGTGGATGGACAAATAATATGGGAGCGTGAAAGTTCCTGCACTTTGGATTCTGATGAAGAAGTAGAAGGATGAGAATGATGGCAGAATCGGTTACACGAAGTAACTACACTGAATTGCAATATGATGACAAGGTCGCTGCACTGTGTGTCGACGAAAGTAAGAGATTTGCCTACTTATGATGGTCTAAATTAGGTAGATACCTTCTTGGATTCCTTTGAAAGGGAGGTGCCAGAAAAGCAACGCTTCTAGGCCTTGGACTGGGTACTTTGCGCTATGCCCACGAGATGGTGGGGTACACACAAAGGAAGCTTTGATGATTGGTGTGAATATAGGAGAATGATGCGAGTATGATTTGGGAAGCCTAAGGTGTGACCAACAAACAAGTATGATTTACAGATGATCTGCATGCACATCTGGCCAAGTGGACGCAGGCCTATGGAGAGAAGCCCCAACCTATGCAGATGCACATGTACTCCATGCTAAAATACATGGTCAATAAGCATGTGTTGGGGGGGCGACATTACAGATGGTTCCTAATGTTGGGAAGACATTATGTAGGAAGAGAAACCACACAGAATATTCTACACACAAAAGCATTCAACAAGGTATGAAACACACTCACCAAGGTATGCAATGCACAATGAAGTGATTAGGACCTACGCATACCTGCAATATTATGGGCTTATCGAATGATATGCAATAAACTGACGGGACATACACCTTTTAGGCTTATCTATGGAGTGGAATTCGTAATGCCTATGGAATACATTGTGCATATTCTGTGCATAGCAACTCTCATAGGTATGACGAATCATGGAACCCTGGCGGAGAGGCTCACGCAGCTAGAAGATCTCAAAGAAGAATGATTTTTGGCTAGATTCCACTAGCAGGTCCAAAAGCAACATGAAAAGCCATGGCATGATTGACACATCAGGTTGTGCACATTCCAGGTAAAAAATCTGGTGTTGTTGTATGATAGTAAGTCTAATAAATTCCCACGGAAATTCAGAATGCATTGGCTAGGGCCATATGCTATTAAGGAGATTACAGATGGTGGCACGGTACAGTTGGTCAAGTTAAATGGAGAGCCCTTCCTAGGAAAAGTGAATGGTAGTCATTTGAAGCCATACCAGGGTGGCCCGACCACTTGACTAGCTGACCAAAGCAGAGTCTTAGCACTCCAGGCAGCTCAAAGGAGGAACGATACTATAAACTATATTGCCTGGGAACTACGTGATTTCAGGACTATGTGTAGTAGCGAAGTGACATAGGGTCAGCGACAACACAAAGATAGCTGCATTGGCATGCAGGTCTACTGGAAAGTGATCGTTACAATCACTATTCATGATGTGATGCTTGGTTTGAGGCCAAATGGAGTGGGCGGTAGGAATTTAAGGTGAACTTTATGGGCTAGACTCTTGAAAATATGCCATCAATATAGCATTAATGGATCGAATGTGGGGGGAACGTTGGAATTCAAATTCAAAGGGCGTTATAAATTACTAAGGGCCGTCGAGGAAACAACACTTGGCAATTTGAAAACTGAGTTGTTGCGTGCTCAGATATTCATGAACTGAGACTTGTTCGATATTATGAAGGAAAATTCGTTACTTGAGCAATTACCAGACACTGAGAGAACTATGGAATCACACTATGGTAGCAACTGAATAAGTCATGGATATCAGAGGAATGACCTCCATTGAAGCAGTGCAGGAAATTATGGAAGTGGAAGCACCAGAGAACGCCAGGATAGTTGCTGAGATCCCTAAATCACCGTGCACACCGAGACCTAAGAAGGATAAGCAGACCATGATACTTGTGTGTGTCTCTCTTAGAAATCCACTGAGGGCCAAGCTCATAATGGAGGAAAAGGAGAAGGCCATTAATTTGGAGGCTGATGAGGAGGAAGAGTTTGAAGAGATCCTGGTGGAGGAGGATGATGTAGAGATGGAAGTTGAAACCCAGGGTGCAGACCCTCTGACCAAGTTGCCTGAATATGTTCCTCCATTGAAGGTTAAAGCCAAGGTGCCCAAGGATATAGATGAGAGCAACATCTCTTTACAAACTACGTTGCTCCCTGACGACATTATTTTTGAAGGAGCGCACTTCGGATGGGTTCTAGTATTAAAATTTGAAGATTGTGACCTCATGGATCACGAAAAGTTCCCACATTTAGTGACTGTGAAGCTAATGCTCTAGAATAAAGACACATTGGATAGAATTAGAGCTGGTGCCACACAAATGGCTTAGAGGTGTTGAGAAAGCACGATTGCTAAACCTTCTCTAGCTGTCGCATTACCACCGTGGCCTAGTGACCATTTTTGTCATCAGGCAGCTGCTTTACTTGGTGCATGATGGGTGGTTGTGGCTGGAGGAGCCCATACCCATTACAAGCCATCTAATTCATAGGATTACGTATCTCCCTTACACAGGGGAGGACCCGACGAACAACATTTCAGAAGGAAAGCGTGACAATTTGGCCAGCGTAGAGGCCATGAAAAATAAATTTAAGTTGGAGAAGAATAAGTGAGAGTACACCATCTCTAACATAAACAACCTTGCAGTCAAGGTCTTGAAATAGATATTGGTAGGAAAGGTGATGTGAAAGTGCCATACCGATGAGCTGCTCATGGCAATGGTTGCACTAGCAGTGCAATGCGTAGAAGGAGTCCGCATCAACTAGACAAACTATCTATGCGGTGAGTTCCTTGAGAACTACCGTGAGGCACAAGAGTAAGGAAAAACATTCCATTATGCATGGTTCCTACTATCAATAGTATTGGTGGCATTGGAGTTTCCTAAAGATAGCCAGTTCCTATTGATCGCGCAGGACCTTCCAGAGGCAGTGAAGTACATTGTGTTGTGGGCAACCAGGGACACACAGAGGATAAGGGAGAGAAAGATCTTTTTGGTGCTAATGGAGATGAACATGAGAATTGGGATTAATCACAAGCTGTGGTTATCACACACAGTCTACAATAGTTTGCAGACATTCGCAGAGTTTAAAGCAGACTTTCACCATGTCTTCATTAGGGCATGAAAGGACCCTACAAAGACGTGGCACGAGCTACCTTACTTAGCGACTGACAATGTAATTGTCGTGGTCTCTGAGCCTTGGTCGTCAGAGTGGCACACTCTAGCTAGCTCTGTGGTGGAAGTAGAGAAGTCTGCCACATAGCGGAAGAAGGAAGAAATGAAATTGCAGATGGCACATTTGGCGAAAAACATAGGAAGGAAGAAGTAGCAGCTAAGGCCTAGGCGACACTGCGAAGTTGGTTGAGGAACAACAAAAGACAATAGAAGAAGAGCACGAAGGACAAAAGTCACCTTTTCCTGAGCCAAAAATAGAGATAGAACAAGGTGGTGTGGACCTGCAGACAATGTCCACCCATCTAAAATGTCCATGCCCAAGAGAGTAGGTAGCGTTGTGAAAGAAGACAAAGGCCCCAAAAACTTCGTTCGACCCAATCACCCTCACTGAGGGGGATCTACATGATATCAGTGAAATGGTGCGAGACATCACCGTGGAGGCCCTCCAACAGTTTGAGGAGCAACACCAGATGGTATTGGGGGCTCTCTGGACACAGATAAAGGAGTTGCAGGTGTGCACTCCACAGGCTGGCACAGTGTCAACCAGCCTTGCAATCGGCACTTCCGCGGCCAAGGAAATGATGCGCACCACGATGACTAACACAATAGTGCTACCAGATGGAGCACTCGTTATAGAAAATGAGGTCGATAGGCCTATGGTCAGCACTTTGAAAGGAATCGGGTTAAACATGGTTGTGCTGCCTCGGGATATGCTCTATATTTTTCAAGATGGAGTCATTGTAGAACTACGTGTCAGGGAGAGTCACGCGCTATAGGTAATGAGCGAGCAACACATCAACATTGAGCAGTTGAGCCTGTAGCACAACATGGCAGTGGCGTAGAATAGAGAGATAGTGTAGGTGGTGGAGGAGCCTTCAAGATGGTCCCGGAGTTGGCCATCCAAGTAGAGGAATTGATGGAGGTGCGCATCCGAACATTAGCAGCAGGTGTACGTGAAGCCATAGTAGAAATGGCCAGGGTTCAGCTGGAGCTGAACCTTCAGATAACAAAACTATAGTTGAAGGCACAGCCTTCAACTCCACCAAAGGTTAAGGAACAATGCACCATCGCGATCACAATAGCAATGGCAGCGGTTAATAGTGAAGTGTCAGACTACACAAAGCCATTCGAGTAGACGTTCAAGGTCTCACCACCCTACAGGAGGGCCTAAACATAGAGCACCTAGAGACTCAGGTGCACAAGCTACAACAAAGATATGACAAGGTATAATGGACCGTGCAGATAGTTGCCCTTACACAAAGGCTCGCAAGGATGTAGTAGGCAAATGCGCTCAAGGAGCAGGTCGATGGTGCTCGGCATAAAGAGGTAGTTTTGAAAGTGCGCCTATAGTCATGGATTGATGAGGCATATACCATTACAACCTACATTGAAGAAAATCTTGCACAACTACAAGGAACTGTGGAGAGGATTCAGGGTAGTAGTTTGATGACAATGGTCACTGAACAATGTATAGAGGAAGTTTAGGAGGCAATCATTCAGTGCAGTACCGAACTTGCAGCAATCCAATTAGAGTTGGGAGGTCTTCATGCAAATATCTCTGCACCTACAGGTTGACTCGAGGGTGAGTCATGATGTTTGTGTTAGTGGCCTGTTGGGCGCGAGATCCACCAAGGGAAGTTTTAGGGCTTAGAGCCCAGATTTTGGTCAATTTTGTAATTCCAATGTAAAGACTCTGCATTTTGTGGGCACGGAGGGTGTAGTATGTTAAAGAGTCATAGGGTTGCCTACCCTTAATTTTGATAATGTAATGTCCACTGTAGAAGATATACCCATGTTTTGCAGACCATGGGATTGTGTAAATAGAGGGAGGCTCGAAGTAGTTAAGGCATTAATCAATTAATAATAGAATGTCTAAGGAAGAATGATGCATGCGAGATAGTTCTGAAGTGTGAAGTCTAATTTGGATCATAGAGTAGGAAGGGGCTCTACAGCTGAGTGCACGGACCCTTGCAGCTAAGTGCACAGGGTGAGTCGAGTCTATAAATAGTGGAAGTATTAATAAGAGAAGTTTCTATCAATTCTGCGTCTTTATTTCCTGGTTTTATGGATCTCTTATATTGGGTATGAATTTCATTTTTAATGCTTATATGATGCGCGAATGTGTATAATTGTATTGGATAAGTGAATGCAAGATAGAATATAAGTTTATCCGAAGATAATCAAGACCTGTTAATAAGATAAGTAAGATACTTGGCGTAGTTTAGGATATATCATAGTTTGCTGCTTTAGCAACGCGAAATGACTTCAGCCCCTGGTTAGGGTTGCGCAAAAGTTGATTATAACAAATCATGAAGGTATTGAAGGGTAGAACAGTGTGCAAAGCGACCTGCATGAAGGCAGGTCTAGTTGGACTAAATTGACATCACATAACACAAAGGTGGGATGACAACCCCTCTAATGCTAAACACCTACAACACATGAATAAATGCATAATAGGCATAGCTTGGAACAAAGAAGAAGAAGTGGGCAGTGAGTAATTAATAGCAAAAGAAGCTTGCATTAGCTAAAAATGAAGACCAAACGCTGCAGGTATCATAGCAGTTACAATCTCCAGAAGTTGAACCTTACAACAAATTAACATTCATCAACCTCTTACATTCAGTTTCGTGGTATATATTGAGGTTGGCTTACAAACAGTCTGCTAAACTATGCGTGTAGGAGTCAATAATTACCACCAACCACATTTACAATTAGATATCGTCTTTGCTACACGCTGCTGATTTTAATGGACAAAATCAACCTTTTTAGATAATCTGATGTCCTTCTCTGGAAGCTGGAGTGAATTATGGATTAAATTCCATCCCTGATAATGCTCTTCACTGCTCGAGGTCGTCCTGTTTGTCCTTTGGCCATTCTGCTCTTTAAATATAGTAGCTGAGGTTTTATTGTGTAGGTACAGGGTAGCAGATCGTTGCTTTCTCCTCGGGAGCTCAAAAAAATCAACAGGGTTAAAGTTTCATGGCGGAGGAATGAGCAGGCCCAGAAATAAATCTCAGTCGTTGGACTGCAGAGATTAATGATGGAGATCGCTGGCTGGAGGAATCGGGAAGAAGAAGGTGGAGTTAATATTAGCCGTTGGATCCTAGAGATCAACGACGAAGATTTAATTAGAGGAGCTATCGAGAGAAATCACGGCTGAATGAATATGGACTGTCAGATCATGGGCAGGGATGATCGGACGGCCATTGCACGAGGAAGATTCACGAAGTTTAAATAGAGGGAGAGAAGTTTTGGGAGGCGGGCAGTATTCCCCGCACCGCCTTACGATGTCAAGTGGTTTACATACAAGAAGGCACGATCGAATGATAATGCACTGCGTGGCAAGCAGGTCCACGGGATACTGCCTTCCCCGCGGGCTATCGCATCCATGGCTTGCGGGGAAAGGGCTAGCAAATGGCATTGGATTGTATGGCGGGCGCGATCGAGCAGCGGAAAAAGGTCAAGGGTTAATGGGGGAGATATGACAGGTGAAAGTCGTGGGCCCGGGCTTTATTAAAGCTTGGGGTTATGATTTTATTATATGCACGGTTAAATAATAATATCATATAGACTTTGGAATTAAACGAATAAAGGCTTTAACCGCCTAGAGGGACCTACATGGAACTTTATAATGTTAAAAATTTAATGCCTGGGAGTTAGTAAAAACAAGGTTTAGGTGGGGTTTACAAAGGATAAAGAATAAGAAGAAGGAAATAATGAGAATTATGGGAAATAAAGAGAATGGAAGAGGATACAGAAACAGAGGTGGGGAAAGTTATAATGTCATAATGTAAATGAAGGAGGGAGGAAGAAAAGACCACTACCAACACCTTTCTCGGCACAAACCTACCACCAGTCCTGAATTCGACCCTTTAAGCAGTGAAGTTTATAGCAGAGCTAACAGTATGCATTAGTGTAGGGTGTGAAAAAGTGGAAACATTACCCATTGGGCAAAGAAACAATTATACATACAGATCATCAACCACTTCAATATTTGCACTCAAAAACTAAATTGTAGCAATCAAGACACTATAGGTGGATGGGGTTTCTAAAACGGTTTCATCTTGTCATTAGATATAAGAAAGGCATACACAATAAGATTGTAGATATGTTATCCAGACCAATCATAAATGCATCTACTATACTTAAGCATAACTCAGTATTGCATGAAAGCTACATTGAAAAATATGCTCAAGATGTAGATTTTAAAGATGTATATTCAACTTTAAGTCATGGAAAACAAGTAGAAGAATTGGATTATCATGTTAAGGACCAACTCTTGCATCATTTGGGAAAGTTATGCATTCCTCAAACTGAAAGAGTTCACATAATCCGAGAAGCACACACTTCTCTAATATGAGGTCATTTTGGTGTAAGTAAAACAGTTGCATAGTTGCAAAGGTTATGTTATTGGCCAAGAAGGCATGAAACCATTTCTAGTTATATTAAAGGGTGTACCATGTGTGCTACAAGCAAGCCTAGTAATAGAAAATTAAGCTTGTACACCCCACTCCCAGTTCCTTCTCATCTTTGGGAAAGTGTTTCCATGGACTTTGTTGTGGGATTGCCAAAATCTAGAAAAGGTCATGATTATTTATATGTTATCATGGACAGGTTCAACAAACTGTTTATTTTAATACCTTGTAATAAGCAGATTATAGCTGAACAAACAACACAGTTGTTCTTTCAGCATGTATGGGTTCATTTTGGGTTACCCACTTCCATTGTTATAGATTTAACCCAGAAATATTATAGATCTGATATAAAAATATAAGACAATGCAAATAAACCCAGAAATAATATGAAATGATTTTTTATTGATCAAACCCTTAAGGTAGGGCAACACTAAACATTCACTCCTTAAGGAAGGAGAACACTCCACAAGCCATATGCATGTTCATACAATATTCCTTCACACTCTCCATGTGGAGTCTCTAGCCTCTATATAGGCCTCATACATACAATACCATGGATCATTACCATGGTTCCCTCATACCATCGAACTAATACCATGGGCCCATTACATTATTACTAACTACTTATGGTCCTTTACATGATATGGATTAACCACCTTATTTATTACTATGGCCCATCCCATTATTACATTATTAGCTTGGGTACCTCCATTAATACCCCATATTATCCCCCCTAGGTATATAAAATTCCACCCCCTTAGCATGTTTCGTCCCCGAAACATGGGAAGAACAAAAATAATAAGATCTACTCAAAAGAGTAGTCCACTGGTACCATGCACGTGCATCTAGCCATCCAAGAGAGAGGTGAACCCTCGATTTCGCTGGTGCCTCGCTCGCTTGAGATGGAACTGGACCGTGGTAGCTCTTCTGTGTTGATGTGTAGTAGGTGGATCTTCGCTCCTCTCTATCTGTCTTGCGGGGGTTGTTGTCCTTGTGACTAATTGGTTTCCATCTTGATGGTTGTCTTGCTGGGTGATGATATGTTGAAGTTTTAACCCACGATGTCTTTTTCTTTAATTCACCCCTTAGTGGAGCCTGACTGTTATGTTGTGGTGCCTGCTGTGGTGTCTTATCTTCCAATATTACTTCCACCACTGAGCCCTCATCTGATGTATCAACACCTGTAACCTTTTCTACTTCTACCTCTGTTTGTGTTTGATTTCGACCATTAACTACTCATCATCTGATATGTCAGTCCCTGGAACATCTTCTGCGTCAACTTCTGTGGACTCTACCTGTTTATTGATGGAAATATCCTATAATGTAATTTTCTTCTCTTTATACCAGAGCTTTAGGAATTTCTTCTGCACATTAATATTTATAGTACCCACTAATTCCATCCAAGAATATCCTAAAACAACATCCATATTATCCATCTTTGAAGTATAAAAATCACCATGCAACACATACTTATCCATAGAAATCTTCAAATCCTTATACACTTGAACATCCTCATCATCCACCTGTGTGTTTTCAATGTGTTTTACAGGAACTTGCAATTTTTTTGCCAAATTAACATTGATGAAATTATGCTTGGAACTAGGATTTATAGAAACAATGATATTGTCTTTCTGAATCAATCCATGAACCTGTAATAAGGAGATACGAGCAGAAAATAACCCTTTAGGTTCCTTGGTTTCCTTCTTTTCTGTAAAAATAAAATCTTTGCTAGGCTGTGTGTCTTTCTGTGTGAGCTTATACACAAGATTAGTTTTAAGATCAAAGTGGTCAATAATAGCTTTTGTGAATATGTCCTAAGTCAAGGGCCTTCGATAGCAATGTTGATGCCTCTGCCACCATTGCCATCTTTCATTGTCCACGTAAATTTTTCCCATTCTCAGCTGAGTCTCATCATCCATGATGTAATTTAAACTAAAACATTTCTCCATTTTTGCTAGCCATTTGGCTAGATGAGAGCCATCAAATTTATACAAGTCCCTCAAACTCTGATCTTCGCTCGCCATCACAAAAAAAAAATTGGCGAAAATTTGAAATGGCCACAATTCTGTCAATATTTCTCAGAATCCCTATTATGACCTATTTTCAGAAATGGAACAATCATTCTGCATCTTCCCATGTGACAGAAATCTTGATCCAGGTAGTTGGAATTTCAGATCTGCGTTGCAACTCTCCCACCGTCACCAAAATTTCTGCAAAAAAGAGTTGATTTTAAATTAGCGATATCTCTCTCATCTGGACTCCGATTCGACTGATTTTTTTTTTTGAAATTGGGTATTTTTTCACAAAGAATCCAGATATACATTTATATTTTGTATATCTTGCACCAGGACGTTCAGATATGTGCCACAAACTCGCTTCCCTAAAAAATTGTCTGCAACCCCACTGATTTTTAGATCAGCAATATCTCCTTCATCCGGACTCCGACTCAACCGATTTTTTTTTTGAAATCAGTTATTTTTTCACAAAGAATCTAGATATGCAATTATATTTTGTAGATATTGTACCAAAACATAAATATCTGATTTGCAAACTCGCCGCCCTCGAAATCCTGCAAAAACCAAAAATAAAAAATTCTCCACTCTTTCCCAAGAAAGTGCTCTGATACCACTTGTTATAAATCTAACCCAGAAATATTATAGATCTGATATAAAAATATGAGACAATGCAAATAAACCCAAAAATAATATGAAATGATTCTTTATTGATCAAACCCTTAAGGTAGGGCAACACCATACATTCACTCCTTAAGGAAGGAGAACACTCCACAAGCCATATGCCTGTTCATACAATAATCCTTCACACAATTCCTTGACATCTCTCCATGTGGAGTCTTTAGCTTCTATATAGGCCTCATACATACAATACCATGGATCATTACCATGGTTCCCTCATACCATCGAACTAATACCATGGGCCCATTACCTTATTACTAACTACTTGTGGTCCCTTACATGATATGGGTTAACCACCTTATTTATTACTATGGCCCATCCCATTTTTACATTATTACCTTGGGTACCTTCCTTGGTACCCCATATTATCCCCCCTAGGTATATAACATCCATTGTATCTGATCGAGATTCCCGATTTGTTGGGAAGTTTTGGTCAACTCTACGGGAGTTGATGGACACCAGATTGAAGAAGAGCACAACATTTCATCCACAAATAAATGGTCAAATAGAGGTGGTCAATAGGACATTGATCCAGTTGCTTAGAGGCTATTGTATCAAGCATCCCAAGCTTTGGGATGAACATTTGTGTTTTGTGCAACATGCTTACAACTGTGCCAAGCACTGTTCTACACAGAGACCTCCTTTTGAGACTTGTTTTTCTTTTACACCAAGGTCTCCATTGGATTTTATATTCAGTAAAGACATAGTAGTTGATGAACATAGTGATGTGGACAAAGCAACCAAGTTCATTGAACAGATCCAAGAAATTCACCAGGAAGTGCAGGAACAACTTGAAAGAAGCCATGCCAAGTACAAGGCAAGGCATGATAAGCATCGAATTGAGCATGGCTTCCAAGTTGGTGATCAAGTCTGGCTATACATTAACAAAGAAAGAATGCAAGGTGAAGGTAAGAAGCTGAAGCCAATAAGGCATGGGCCTCTCAAGATACTTGAGAAAATTGGTGAGAACACTTTTCGCCTTGATTTTCCAACTTACATGCACATCTATTTAGTAGTTAATGCAGAGAACTTGAGACTATTTGAACCTTCATTGATTGAAGACACTGAAGAGAAAAGTCATTTGCCTTCTATTGATGATCTGTTGCCTGAATATCTCAATGATTTGCAGGAAGATACAGTTCTAGACAGGAAGGTGAGAACTACACGCAGAGGGGATGTTGAGTACCTTAGAATTGGACTCAAAGGTTTAAAAGCAAGCAGTCCAAGATGGATAGAGATTGGACAAGTGAGGAAGTTGTATCCTCACTTGATTGATGCTTAAAAACAAACTTTTGGTGGTCCAAAAGCTTTTTTAGTGGGAAGGCGTGATCCACAATGGATCTAAAGCACCCTCTAAGTCTTCAAAGATTGAAAACTATCACTTGAGAAGAACCTTTTAAAAAGGCAGATTACACTATCGTGTGGCAAAAACATGAAGAAAGCAATGAAATAAGGCTTATCAGAGGTCAAATGAATGATGCACAGGAGCCATCGGATCTGGCCGACCAACGGTCCAGATTCGATCGGCATATCACAATTGTCGATGGCAGGTGGAGGATATCAGAGCCTATCATATGACAATTGTAATTGTCTTGCCTCCATTGCAACCAGTGCATTGGCTCGGCTCCTTCATCCAACTTGTCTGCTAACATGTGCATGGTCTTCTTGGGTGCAGTTGAACTGGAAACACACTGATGCATAATGTCTGTGCTAATGCTCAACTGTGTGTTGGTGGTCATGTGCATCGACTTGCCGATGTACATGTTCAGCTTTAGCTAGACTTGCTTCTTTTCTTCAGCTTGGTGAGTGTGCTAAATGGGTTGGATCACATGTGTGCGCATAATGGCATGGATGTTGTTTAATCCATTGCATGTGATCAACAAAACTGATCACCATATCTGCTCCATGTCAGCTACTAGGATGGATCTTTAACATGTACAGGCGTAGTTTCATTCGTGAGTGCATGTTGCACCCACTATTGTTCCTGTTCCTGCTGCAATTCATTCATTTGTCTATGAAGCTTCATGTTCTTCCCTAAGTTGTTGCTTCAACACATGAAACTCCTTTGTTCCCTTCTCTGTCTTCATGCGATTTTCATGTCATGTCGCTACCTCATGACTTGAGTCTCTAAATTTGCGTTTGTCGTCCGTGGATCTTCTTGGCTCACAACTTTGTACCACCTCTGTGTTGTTAACAACCTTCCTCTTGCATACATTGCATTCATTTGTTCATTTCATTCATTACATTCGTTGCATTTTTTGCATTTGGTATGCTACCTTCAAATTTTCTTCATGATGCTGCTTGTTAGGATGTTTCTATTGTCATATTTTGATGTCCTTACCTACAAACAACTTGAGATCTTTGCGACTAGGCAAGCTCATATACATTTGATCAATTGCATCTCCAATTGTGCTCTTAATGGTGTCTTCAAATATGCTCTCTTGGAAACCATTGTACCTATATTGCTAAGAGGTAGATGAATACCTGCAATACCTGGAGACATGGCAAAACACAAGGCAATCAATATGTCATTCAAAAATCAAAATGAACTTGAGAAATGACTTGCAACATACCTGTGTGACTAATCATCGCGGTTGTGCAATTTCAGCTCGGAGGTCGGGAGACTGAATGCAAAGACAAAACAAGGCATAGTCTGGGCTACTGGGAGACTGACTGACTACTGGAACTACGAAATGCACAATCGAATCTGGCTGCTCACTAGTGTAATTGCGCAATGTGCAATCTCAGTTGGAAATGGCAATAGGCCTAGTGACTGCATTGTGCAATTGTCTCGGTCACCAGTCATGGTCCCTCAGAAATGCACAAAACAATCCTGTAAGATAGTTCCTTGGAAAAAATGCACATTTCCTAAGAGGAAGACAAAGCCTTCCCTCACAAGATCGCACAATGTTGTCTTGGTGTGGCTCTTAGTGAGGTAGAGTCCGAGCCAAGGGTGCCTAGACTCGCCGATGGTCAACTGAAGGCAAATGTGGAAGTGAATTCATGGTGACACTAAGTGTAAGCATAAGTGAATGATCATGAATGCAAATGGTGAACGAAAAATTCAGAAAATAGAACAACATGCATGTGGGTGAGGCAAGTTTCTGAATCTTCGATTGTTCACAAAAAAACAGTTTCATGCATGCGACAATAGTGAGATGTTAATGAAAATTGAAATGGTGCTAGTACAAGCTAGTATGTATCAAAATGATAGCAAACACTCACTGAAATCAAGTAGACATTGTTCATTCGAGAGAAACATAAAAAGCGCCAGAAATGCAACACAAGTCATGGAAAGTGGGCTTACCCCAAAAAAATTGAGTTGCATGTGCTGACAACTCCTACATGTGATGTGGGATGTCAAATTTGTAAGGTTGTTGTGAGGAATGATCTCTGCACCATCAAGTTGATGAGTTTTGATAACTGAGGTTGTGCCGCGCATGCCACAAATCTAGGGAAAGCGACACTTGGTGGGAGGTTTATGAAATGATCCTTGCATGTAACCTCCAACTTCTAAAAATAGATCCTTGAAACAATGGATGCATTCTCATGCTACCTTGGGAGAAGCAGCCCATGCATGCAAGTCAATTTTGAGAGATCCCGGAGGGAACCGGTCAACTCAGGTGCACATGCAAGAGGTTGCTCAACTACTGGGAGAAAACACACTTTTTTGGCTAGGAGTTGGGCTGGCTGTCCAGGGGATTTTTGCAATTTCTGGGAAGAGTAGCTAACTATTGCCTAGATTTGCGCAAATTCTGGGCCGAGCAACCATGTTGGGTAAAACTGCACAATATTCACTGTGAGTGTTGACTCCTAGAATTGCGCAATTCTGGAGCTAAGTAGGCTGCCAGTTAGGATTACACAATTTTTGGAGGGAAGGTTAGTTTCCCTCCATAATTTTACAATTTCATGGGGAAGTTTCTTAGCCTATAGCTGGACCAAGTATGGGTGATCATCCTATGAGGGGAATGCATCAAGCTGTGATCGACAGGCTTCCTTTGTGCAAGAAAAACGCTGAAGCTTTTGAACTTGATGAAGCAAGGTAAGATGCTGTGAAAAGTTGGCAGGGAGGGTCCAAAATGAAGCTAAGGAAAAATTTTGGAGGGTGATTGTAGCCCCGCTACAACACCTTCATTGCATCTGGGTGCACTGGTATGGATCCTTCATCCAACTCATTAGCTAGCATGTGCATGGTAATCTTGGTGCAATCGAATTGACAACACATTGATGCATAGTGTCTTTGCTGATCTTCCAGTGTGTGTTGGTGGTCATGCACATCAATTGTCAACTACATGCTCAACTCTATTTAGAATTTATTCTTGTCTTCGACTTCATGAGTGTGCTGAATGGGTTGGATCACATGTGTGCACACAATGACATGCATCCTGTTGAATCCCTTGCATGCAATCAACAACACTGCTCACCATGTCTACTCCGCGCCATTGCTAGGATGGATCTATAACTTGTACTAGTGCAGTTTCATCCATGAGTGCATGTTGAACATCCTGTTGTTCCTGTTCCTGCTGCAACTCATTCACTTGTCTGTGCAACTCATGTTCTCCCTTGAGTTGGTGCTTCAGTGCATGAAACTCCTTCTTTGTTCCATTTTCTATCTTCACGTGATTGTTTCGTCACCTAATAGCCTAAGTCTCCAAAGTTTCTTTCATCATCAGTGGATCTGCTTGAGCTTGGAACTTTGTTCTGCCTCTATGTTGTCAACAACCTTCGTCTTACATTCATTGCATTTGGTATTCTGCCTTTAGCTACTGTTCATGATGCTTCTCGCTATGGTGCTACTATCGCCATATCTTGATGTCCTTATCTATGAAAAACTTGATGTCTTTGTGAGTAGGAAATCTCATAAACACTTGATCGACTTCATCCCCAAGTGCGCTTTAAATGGTGTCTCCGACTCTGCTCTCCTGTAAACCATTGTACGTATACTACTGAGACATAGATGAAAACTTGCTATACCTTGAGACATGGAAACACTCTTGGAAACCAATCTGTTAGTTGAAAATAAAAATGAACTTGAGAACTGAATACCAACATACCTCTGTGACTGATCATGAAGGTCGCGCAATTTTTGCCAGGAGGTTGGGAGACCGAATGCCAAAACCGTGCAAGGCACAGTCTAGACTACTAGGAGGATGAATGACTGCTAGAACTTTGCAATGCATAGTCTATTTTAGCTCTGATTACTGGAATTGCGCAATGCACAATCTCAGCTCGCAATGGTTGGAGGCTCAGCGATTGCATTGCGCAATTCTATGGGCCAACAGTCACTGTCCCTCAGATTTGCGCAAAGAAATCTGGAAAACAACTCTTGGGGAGAAATTCACATTTTTGTAGAGGAATATAGAGCCTTCCCTCCCAGGATTGCTTAATGCTATCTTGGTGAGGCAGAGCCCTGGCCGAGCCTGCCCAGACTCACCGATGGGAAATTGGATGCGAATGTGAAAGCAAATTCATGGCGATCTTGAGTGTAAGCATAAGTGAATGATCATGCATGCAAATGGTGAATGATAGATTCTGAAAACAGAACAACATGCATGTGGGTGAGGTGAGTCACTAAATCAGTGACCATTCATGAAAAACAGTTTCATGCATGTGATAATAGTGAGATGTTTATGGAAATTGAAATGATACTAGTACAAGCTAGTATGTATCAAAATGAGAGAAAGCACTCACTAAAATCAGGTAGACAACATTCATCTGAAGCAAAACACAAAAAGCAACAGAAATGCAACAGAAGACATGGAATGTGGGCTTACCCGAAAACAGTTGAGCTAAATGTGCCAAAAGCTCCTAGATGTGATGTGGGATGATAGAGCTACAAGGATGGTGTGAGGAGTGATCTTTTCAGCTTCCCGGTGATGCATTTTGATAAAATCGAGGTTGTTTCGCTTATGCCAAAAATCTAGGGAAAGTGACACTTGGTGGGAGGTTTCTAAAATGATCCTTGCATGTAACCTCCAACTGCCAAAAATAGATCCCTAAAACAAGGGATGGCTTTGCATGCTACCTTGGGAGAAGTAGCTCATGCTTGAAAGTCTGTTTTGCTCAGTCCCATAGGGAACCAATCAACTCAGCTACACTTGCAAGAGGTTGCTCAACTGCTAGGAGAAAATGTGCATTTCTGGCTGGGAGCTGGGTTGGCTGCTCAGAAGGTTTGCACAATCTCTGTGAAGAGCAGTTGATTGCTGCCCAGATTTCCTTAAATTTTGGCATGAGCATCGAAGTTGGGAAGGATTACACAATTTTATGCGAGAACCTTGCTCAGCAGAATTGCACAATTATGGGGCCGAGCAATCTACAAGTTAGGATTGCACAATTTTTGAAGGGAAGGCTAGTTTCCCTCTAGATTTGCATAAATTCATGAAGGAGTTGCCCAGCCTACTACTGGACCAAGTTAGGATGAACAACCTGTGAGGGGAATGCATCAAGGTTTGATTAACATGTCGTATTTCTACAAGAAAATCACTAGAGCTTGCGTACTTGATGAAGCAACACACGCTACTATGACAGTTGATAGGGAGGCTCCAAAATAGTTGTTAAGGAAAAATTTCAGAGGGTGGTTGTTGTAGCTACAACATAACCTTAACAAATATTCGGTGCATAAGTATGGGATACATAGTTTTCATCAATGAGGCTCATGGATAGGTTGTGCTCTCACCTTGTAAGAGAGTAAATGACTTCATAACTTGGACTAGGCAGTAGGAGCAAGAAGAGCTCCAAGATGGCTAAGTGTGGGACTAGTATAGTACGAGAGGGAAAAACATCTAAGCAAGACTCAAACATGAATCGCACACATGAATGCCATCAATACAAGCTAGGGGAATGCACATGACTCATGAACAATGATCACCCCTTGAAACGATAGCAAAGCAACACTTATTTCTAAGTGTGATAGTAGAAATGGATCATTGCGACACTTTGAACACAAGTTGTGACATAACTGTGGAATCTGACCAGAAAATGTGTTAAGTTGTATGAATTCCTTTAGCACATATTCTTATGATATATAGGACCATTTAATGCAAACAAATGCACTAGATCTACCTCTAGTGATGTGCGAAAGTGTGACGCATACACGATTGAACGTGAAAACGACACTTGGTAAAGCTAAAGAAATTAAATGTAACATATGTCATAGAAAAGGTAACATGAGAAGATCACCTGTTAAAGTGAAATAAAGTAGAAATAACATCTGTAGATGTGAAAGTGACACTTGTGAAACCAAAGGTCACCGAAAGCAACATCTAAGACAACTCACTGAAATAGAAGTACAATTACAATCAATTTGAGAGGCCCTCTCAATGGATAGTGCACACTGACTGTCGGCATGTGTTAAAAATTGCATAGAAACTGTTCTCATGGATTGCATAGTCACTACCAACAGTGACTGCGCAAACACTGTAACTAGGCATTGTGTAATCTTTATTCCTAGAGGCTGCATAGGCCTTACCTTTAGGAATTCCACAATACATATTTGAGCTTGCAAAAGAGAGACCTGCTTATGGATTCATAAAGGACTCAACCTGTTTTATCAAGTAACTTTGACACTCAGAACCTGATAAGAAGACTTGAACACTTTGCACAACATTGACCGAGCATGAAGTGACCATGGGACAACAAACCCCAAGATACTAAGTATGCTCCAAAATTTAAGCGTAGGAAAAATTTTGGAGGGTTTTTATCATAGCAACAACACATTTCTAAAAGTCTAAGTGTAAAAAATCCTAATTTCCCACATATCTACAGGATTGATTCATTGGATTTCATTAATTGCAGTTTCAACAATCTGCAAAAATATTAACATGGTTTTATAATGAATATTAACATTTTTTTTCGTTATAATAATTAGGTCTATGCTAATAGATAAGGGAGGCAATGTGTTTGAAAATAATGTTAGGTTTTTATATTCGATGCTTTTATGTTTTAGGTTTAGGTTTTATGCTAATGAAGGATATGAGTTTGAAAATAGTGATGGGTTTTCAGGCTTTAGGTTTTCGTGTTTTAGGTTTTGGTTCATTCATTATATTATTAAATATTAACATTAAATTGTAATATTAAATATTGGTATTAAATTATTAATTTAGTGTTAATTTTAAGTTTAAAGATTAATTAATATTAAATTATGGTAATAAAAATATGCAATATAATATAATAATGTTATTATTAATATGAATATTAATTAATAAATTATCATTAAATTAATAAATTATTTTTAATTTGTGAGTGGGGTCTTGGATAAACAATGATCAAGTCTGTTGTTAAGGCACTCCTAGATATTAAGTTATCAGTTCAATTCCCTACCCTATTATGGTGTTATTCTTGAGCATGACCATGATGTAAAGTCACCATTACATAACATTTAAAAAATAAAATAATTTGTAATGTATCATTTTAACTAATATAATATAATGTATATTATGTATATTAAGTAATATAATAATAATAATAATAATAATAATAATAATAATATATTATTATTATTATTATTATTAATTAATATTAACATTAATATGAAAAATAATATTACACAATATTAATATTAATAAAAGTATTATTAATGACATGTTAGTGTTAATATTGAAGATATTATATATTAATATGTTATTAATAACTTTTATAGTATTAATGATATTAATAAAATCTTAATCATTATTGATATTGATATTAAATTATTTTTTGTATTAATTTTAAGTGACGATGAAATTTATTGATATTAATATATTAATATTAAATATTTCAATACTAACAAATGATTTTAAATTGTTGGTTCAGTTTTTTTTTGTAATCTTGGTGTTATCACTACGTAATTTCCCAAGGTTGTGAGAGAAACCTAGAGGAAACCACAAAACCACTTGCAAAGTTGGGATCTAGACCTTCTAGCTTCAGAGAGGGATCTCTCTATTGGATTTAGATTTGTTGTTTTGAGATATTAGGCTAGTTATTGAGTTATAAGTTTGGTTTTTTCAAATATTTGGTTGCAACTGCAAGGAAGGTCCATTGGGAAATGGAGTCATGAGTCTTAGGGTGATCAAATACAAAAATGAAATAACAAATGTAACACAGAAAGGTAACAAGATTTCAAATGTTTAGAGCATTTGTTGAGTGAATGGGATGAAAATATTTAGATTCATTTAAATATAGACCCTGCTCAAATGAATTCGATACTTAAAATTATAAAACATGGATATTGTTTATAGGCTAGAGCAAAGTGTACTTCAACAAATTCATCCCTTTATCTTCTTTAAACAATAGAGACAAGAAATCTTATGAAAAACAGGAAAATAGCAATTTCAAAAGGGAGGAAACTTCACCAATCGCCTGACACAGGAATCCCAAAAGAAACTTTGTGTATTAATGAAAATGATCACTTCAGTACATGTACAACTTTACATCAAAGTTCTACTTTCTTCATCAAGTTCCAACCCTTTGTACTTCAAAATATGAAATATTTATACAAATTTATTAAAATATCTTGATTTAAAGTATCAAGATGTTTCTACAAAATTTCCTAAAAAATTGTTTACAAAAATAGTACAAGAATATAGGAGAATTAAAGTACTAAAGCTCCGTGGTACTAATTTCGAGGATTCTGGTAATGATTTGTACTAAAAAGGTTGTTGCTTTGTTGTTGATCGCTTCATGCCCTTGAAATCTAGAGCTACTGATTTTCTGCCGTTCGTCTCTCAACTAATAATTTTGTGCCTTAAAATCTGGGGCTTGTGAAGCTACCCCTAAAAATCTATCAATTGCTTGAATTTACTAATGATTTTATGTCACTCTTTGATAATTCTTCACGAATGGCATATAATATTTTGGAAGGAAATATTTTATAAAAAAAATTCAAATATTCCGTAAATGATTTCCATATTTATCTATTTTCATGAATTTACCAAATGAAATCCTCAAAATATCTCCTCAAATAATTTCCTCCTCTAAATCCATCCATTATTTGAATTATGTCTTGTTTTGAAATCTTTTAAATCCATGCCTTCTTTTTCCTTCTAATGCATTTTCAAAACCATGTGGTGTTTTGTCTTCCCATTGATTACCAAAACCATGTGTTGTTTATCCATGTGTTTTTGTTTTTACTCTACCTTTTACCCCTATAAAATATTTGGATAATATTTATCCCAATCTTATGTTCCCATACATTTTTCATTCATAATTTATTTTCCTTCCTCATCTCTATAATATAAAATTGTTGTTGGTTTTTCTCTCATGGTTTTTATTTTAAAAATAATTAAAATTATTTTCAATCTCTAAATAATTTAAATATTTCTTTGTGCCGACATATTTGAAAAGAAATGAACATAAGTGACTTTTCACTCTCGTTCAATTCCTTTTGTCAAAATTCATTTTTTCTAGGCCTCCTTTTACTTTCATTCATAATTCGTTTTCCTTCCTCATCTCTGTAAAACAATTGTTAGTTTTGCTCACATGGTTTTGATTTTTAAAATCATCAAAATTATTGTCAATCTCAAAATAATTTAAATATTCCTTTGTGCCAACATACAGGAAAATAAATGAACATAAGCGACATTTTTCTCTCCTTCAATTCCTTTTGTCAAATTTCATTTTTGCCGACCCTCATTTTACTTTCATGTATAACCTAATTTCACATGTGTAAATCTCCTTTTTACATCGGTCTTATTCTTACTTAGCCTCACATCTGTAAAGTTATTTTATAAATATATCACCCAAGCTTTAGAGGAATACAAGCTCTAACCCCAGAATTTTAGTGGCGACATGGAAATGGAAAGAGATAAGGTGGAGTTAGGATATGGTAAGATGAGTATCAGTAATATATGCAAAAAATATATGAGAGAATGAGTGGGAGATGAGTGTAGTTTTATTTCATAAAATATTACTTTATTTAAAATCTAAAACCAAAATAATATTTAAATATAATGATTTTATATCCCAAATAAAATTAATTTAAACTTGAATAAAATTTTGATGAGGGAAATTGAAAATTGGGTATAAAAGCCAATTTTGTTTATTTTGTCAAACCCTCATAAATGAGCTTGAACTATGCATACCAAAATAAGCATGTCGAAGGCATAAATTTTGCCAAAATTTATCATGTGCTAACACTTTGTAAGAATGCATCTTCATCATGTCCAAAGTGTCACCCCAATTGAGGAGATAACACAAGATTTGAACCCAAGACTTTTAGTTTGGCAAGACATCATTTCCATGACCATTGCCAATTGAGCTACCCCAAGCACACAAATTGTTGATTTAGTTTTGATTTTAATATACAATATTAATTTACCATTTAAATTACAGTATTAAAAGAGCTTTATTATAATATAATAATGTATTTTTTCTAAGGAAAATATGGGCGGATTGAACCAAAGGGATCACATCTCATTAGTAGAACTACTGAGATTCTAACCCTGAGGGCGTCAAGGAGAATTGACCCCATGACCTTCCAATCAAGCTAACCCTCAGAGATAATATAATATAATAATGTTATTATTAATATTATTATTAATTATTAAATTATTATTATTATTATTATTAGTATAGTAAATATATAATATGTTATTTTAACTCATATAAAATAATATATAATATTAATGTTAATATTAATAATATTATATATTAATATTGAGTTATTATTTTTAGAATTAATTTTAAATTATATCATTAATTAATATTAAAATATAATATCAATAACTTTCTATAATATGAAAAACTTAATATGATATGATATAATATAATATAATAATGTTATCATTAGTATCAATATCAATATTATTAAACATAATGATATTATTATTATTGATATTGTTAACAATAATATTAATATAAAAAATATATAACAAAAATTTCTAATATTATTATTAATATGAAAAACATAATAATAAACATTAATAATATTAATAAAAGTATTTCTTAGTTCTTACTTTTGTGATACATATTACATTAAGAAAAGTCTTTCTCGTAGAAATCACATAGGAGAAACGTTTGCCGACACATTTCGAACCAGCTAGTGCGGTTCATCATCAAAACGAGATGAAGATGCACATCATGGCACATGCTTAAGTTGAGGGTGATGTAGAGAGAAAAAGATCATATAACGGCTAGTTTATGAAAATTAATATTTTAATAATGATAATATTCCTATAGTGATTAATATAACGACTAGTTTAAGAGACTGAAAAGCTAGAACCAATATGGGATCTCAAACATTTGGAAAGTGGTACTGAAATCATTGTCACTAATTCGTGACAGACTTACATGGAGAATTTATAATGGGACATCTGCCTGTATCGTCTTTGACCCATGGATAGGATGCAGGAATGCACACTTATTACCTAAAGGACTAATCCAACATCTCAAAGAGATTGTCATCACATACATCTGTCACATTGTTGACGAAGAGAGATCTACCTTCCTACACCAAGCTTGGAAATCTTCCCACAGCCTGCACATACCTCATCATTGGCACCAGCTCTGGAGGGCATACACATCGGCTCTTAATGAGTCTCACATATTTATATTGGAAGGGGAGGATGAGACTATATGGGAAATTACAAAAAATGGCCGGTACTCTCCCAAAGTGGGATATCTTCACCTTGCCAATGGACATAGACCATAACATATTGATATATGGTTGAAAGGAATGTGGAAGCTCAAAGCCCCCCCATAACAAGATTGTTCATGTGGTCAATCCAGAAAAAAAAGTCCCAACCAGAGACAACCTAATCAAAAGGGGTCAACATGGGCACTTTTAGTGTTGCCTATGTAAAGACAGCTCAGAAACAATGGATAACCTATTTCTCTCTTTGCCCCATCATCACTGAACTCTGGAACTCTATTATCTCACAGACTCCTACAACAAGCTCATGGAGGGGTCAAACTATCACAGAGGCTTGGGCAAATTGGTGGACAACAACATCCCCGCAGACAGCAAGGAACCTCCCCCCTCCTCATTAGCTAGTAAATTTGGATTGCCAGGAACCACATCACCTTTCTAGACACCACCCCCACTAGCCATCCATCATCACCTGAATCCTTGTTGACTACATTAACATAGCTGATGATGATGATAACACTCCATCGAGACATATCATCCCTAAAACCATTGATCACTGCCAACCTTGGACTTATTTTGATGGATCATCTTAAGAGGCTCGATGTGGGGAGGGTGTCATACTATACTTAACTAAGTCCCATTACTATCACATTCAAATGGGACTTGTAGGAGGAACAAACCACTATCCAGAGCTCATCACAGCCAAATATCTCATTGAATTTGCTATTGAAAAAAACTGCAGGAATCTACAAGTATTTGGTGACTCCAAAATTATTTGCAATTGGATTAAGAAAACAACAACATGTCATGCTTACACTTTGCAACACATATTGGATGAGGTATATAGATATATATCATTTTTTGACAACTTTGCATGTCATCATATCTACAGGGAACGAAACTCACTCACTGATAAACTTTCCAAAGAGGCAGCGACCCGGCCACGTGACATGTGGATGATACAGGAACAAAGAGAAGAGCAACACTACCAGTATTACCACCGCCCCTACATGGACCATGCTACGCTGGCTCACTAGGAGCCTGATATCATCTGATATGCGATCTATTTATCTGTTTATATTTATTTTGCTTATACATATACAACTACATTTACAGGAAATACTCTCTGTGTAAAGTAATTTGATTTTTGAGAACTAAACAGAACATATCTATGGAGTTGTCTCCATGCATGGAGAACATATTTATATCTGCTTTTAGGCTTTGACAAGCTTATATCCTATCAAAACTGCATATGTACACAACATCTACAACATGTAATTTTCCTTAATATTAAAGAAAATTATAATTTTTTCAAGGGGAAAAAATGACTAGTTTAAGAATAATAATATTATAACTGTTCGGATATTCTGACACATAGGAAATAGTTAAGTATAACTTTGTCTAGTATAGAGTTAGGTAAAGTGTGTTTCTTTACTATGTAGATTTTGTAACTTACAATCCGACGGTCACAATATGTAGTGATCTGACAGTTCATTCTCTCCTCGGTATTACCGACACTTGATATGTGGCTTAACACCCGATTGGTCCATGATCTCTATTTAAAGAGCATGGAGGGTCATTTGTAGGTGAAATGTCCATGAGAGAAGCTTATGTAAATTTTCATTCTTTTATTAATAAATTGCCTGAAGTGGCCGCGTTGGCTCAGGCCGTGGACTGTTTCCCTCTTTGAGGGTTTTAACCACGTCAAAATACTGGTGTATTGATCTGTGATATGTGTGTCAGCAGTGTCCTTTGGTGTTCTATCTGAGGAACTTACCCTGTAAATTGATACATGGTATCGGAGCTATTTGAGGGCCGCGTCCGTTGGTGATCCAAATATGAAGCTGGTAGAACTGCATCCGACTGACGTTTCCTAGATCTACTATTTCTGACTACTTTCAGGCTGAGAGGACTACTCTATTGTGTTGGGAGCATCTGTTCCAGTGAGGAACCCCTTTCGTTTCATGCGAAAAGCTTTCCGGTAGCCCTAGCTGCATCATTTTTAAGATCTGGAGGTATACAGTGTTTATTTGTAGTTTCAGTTTCGGTTTATTTAGCCTTTTTTATTACCAGATCTATACCTTTCATTTCTGCGTATGCTCTTTGCCCCGCGACTCTGTGCGATCTAGGAAAATCAGAAACAGAAAGGAAGGATTTTCTCATGCGTATGCTCTTTTCCGCTGCGCCTTAGTGTGATCTCGGAAAGTCAGAAACATTGAGGAAAATATTTAGTTTCCAACTAAAGCTAACTTTGAGCTGTAAGGTTCATTCTTTTTGTATGTCCGTGTTGCGTTTTGTGTTTTTTTTTTGTAGGGAAAAAGAGCTTTCTCAAAGCAAGCACACAACCCAAAGCTTCAACCTCTCTCTCTCTCTCTCTCTCTCTCTCTCTCTCTCTCTCTCTCTCTTGTATAGCTCACTTGGTCCAAAGGTAATTTATGAGAGTAGAGGTCTTGAGTTCAAGTCTCCTTTTTGTGGGGGTGGATTTTTCATTTCCGCACATTCCCGCACTTCGTCGGCATATTCATCAAATTTTCTTCAAAAAGCCATAACTTCTTCATCCGGAAGCTGTTTTCAGAACTGTTTTTTTTGAAATAGCCTAATTTTTCGAGATCTTTCCATTGGAACACTTAGTTTCAGCATCTATAGCTTCAATTTTTGTTAAAATGGAATGTCCATGCCAAGTTACTCTTGACAGCACCAACTACTTCCAATGGTGGTCCTACATTGTGGATTTACTTAGAAGTAAAGGTCTCTACAAAATAGACACAGGACAAGAAACCAAACCGAAATATGAAGATAAGGCAACTAAATGGGAAAATAGGAAAGATCAAGCACGTGGGTTGATAGGGATGTCTATTTCTCCAGATCTTAGATTCCATATTGCAAAACTTGATACTCCTAATGAAGCATTGAAACAGATTACTAAAGTCTTTGGAATAAAAAATGAACTTAGAGCCCATCAACTTGAAAATGAGTTGCTTACATTGGACCGCAATAATTTTTCTTGCATTGAAGATTTTTTGTCCAAGTTCAAGACCCTTAGACTTCTCTTGGAAGGTGTTAAGGTTAAGAAAGAAGATAGTGACATTATCTATTCCATTCTCACTAAGTTGGGACCAACCTACTCTGTGTTTGTTTCCACCTTCCATTCTACAAGAGAAGCCTTCATTTCTCAAGGACAAGACTACAAGTCCCCTTCCTTTGATTCCTTTTGTGATTCTTTAATAAGAGAACAAGAAAAACTCTTACACCTTGGTCTTCTTAATCTTGGAAACTCTTCTAAGAAAGCGTTAGCCGCCCAGCAGCAACCAAATCCAAACAATCCTAAGAAGTTGTATCCTAAAAGGAATGGTCCTAAACCAAACAAGGGTCCTAAGAAATTTCAGCCCCAAAATGAAAAATCATTTCAACAAAATGATAAGACAAATAGAAACAAAAGGAAGAAGACTGATAGACATTGCAACTTTTGTAATCGAGATGGCCACTTAGAATCCAAATGCTTTAAGAAGATGGAAGACTTGGAAGTAGCAATGAAGAAGCATAACATCCAATTGGAGCACTCTTCATCTTCAACTTCATCTTCAGGAATGGCACTTTCTACATGTGGTTGTCAAGCATCTCGGTCTGGCTATGCACTAAATGTATCTTCTTCTTCTCATTCTCATGAGTGGCTCATTGATTCTAGAGCTTCTTATCACATGGCCAAAAACAAAGCCATGTTTTCTTCTTTAAATGATTGTAACACCAAAAATATATATGTTGGGGATGATAGATCTCTTAGTGTTGTAGGGACTGGAACTGTTCATATAGACAATGGTCAGTTTAATTATGTATTATGTGTTCCAACCTTATCCTACAACCTTCAATCTGTATATCAGATAACTCATTCAGGTGAAGGTAAAATCATTGAATTTTCACCTCACGATGTTGTAATTAAGGACCTAAGAGATCCTAGACAGATTTTAGCTACTGGCATTGCTGATGATTCTACAAGGTTGTATAAGTTTCACAACTTTGGGTCATCAAATATTCCCTCAATATTTGTTGCTCATAACGATGAAGTGAGCAAACTTTGGCATGAGCGATTTGGTCACTTAAACTATCGCTCCCTTCAAAATCTATGTAAAGAAAATATGGTGACAGGTCTTCCAATGGTATCTTGCAGAGATGGTGTTTGCTCTGGATGTGTACTCGGAAAACATCATTGGGACAATTTGAAAAACGTGCCCCTTGGCATGCCTCAGCCCCTTTATAGCTTGTGCATAGTGATTTATGTGGTCCACTCCCAGTTGTTTCATTCTCTGGCTACAAGTATTTCTTAACTTTCATTGATGATTTCTCCAGACGCACTTGGGTATACTTCTTAAAACTCAAGAGTGAATTATTTAACATGTTCATGGCCTTTAAGGCCTTTGTTGAAAAACAATCTGGACATCAAATCCTTAAGCTAATATCTGATAATGGCAGAGAATATGTTAACAACAAATTCATCAACTTTTGCACTGAGAATGGAATTCAAATACAGCATACTGTTCCATATACTCCACAACAAAATGGTGTAGCTGAAAGGAAGAATCACACCTTAAAGGAAATGGCTAATTGTATGCTTCAATCTAAAGGACTTAGTCTTAATTATTGGGCAGAAGCAATTAACTGTGCAAATTACATAACAAATCACACTCCTACTAAGGTTTTAAAAAATATCACTCCAGAAGAAGCATGGAGCTTAATTAAACCAGATGTAAGTCACTTTCGTGTTTTTGGAAGTGAAGCATGGGCCCATATTCCAGATGAGAAACATAAAGCTTTAGGACCTAAGAGCGAAAAATGTAATTTTGTTGGATATTCTGAAGATGTCAAAGGATATAGACTTACTCCAATTAAGTCCAAAAATGTTATCATTAGAAGAGATGTAAAGTTTACTGAAAATATATCGGCCTACGAGCCTAGTTCGGCGGATGTGCCACCTCTCCCTATCTCTTCTACTTTTGAAAATATTTCTTCTTCAGATGATGAAAGCGAGGATGAAAATCCTCCCCCACCTTCTCAGGATCCTCCTTCAGCTCCTCAGCTTCCAAAATGGGTCCGTGCTACTCGGGATGCAGCAGGTGATCTTCCCGGTGATCCTATAGATCAGCGATGTACACATTCTCAGTTTGATAGAGCCTCTTCTTTACTGGCTCAAGCTTCAGTGAATTATGATCCTGACACCTTTGCAGAAGCTTCAGGCCATCTAGATTGGGAAGCAGCTATGAATGAAGAATATCATTCATTATTGGCAAATGATACATGGGATCTTGTTCCTCTACCAAAGGGACGAAAACTTGTTAGATGCAAATGGGTTTACCGAACCAAGTATGGACCAGATGGGAAAGTTGATAAACAAAAAGCTCGTCTTATTGCTAAGGGTTTTTCACAAGTTGAAGGCATTGACTACACTGAAACCTTCTCCCCTGTTGCCAAAATGAACTCTATCCACCTTGTTCTTTCCCTTGCTGCCTCTTTCAAATGGGAAGTCCATCAGATGGATGTTAAATCTGCCTTCTTGCATGGGGACTTGCATGAAGAAATCTATATGGAACAACCTATTGGCTTTATACAAACAGACTCCAGCCTTGTATGTCGGCTTAAGAAATCCCTTTATGGTCTCAAGCAAGCTCCTCGAGCTTGGTATGCCAAAATGGATAAATTTCTTGTAGAAAATGGCTTTTCTAGGTGTCATTCTGACAATACTGTCTACACCAAGAAAGTGGGCAAGTCTCTTATCATTCTTGTTCTTTATGTTGATGATCTTATCCTGACTGGTAGTGATCCCAACCTTATAAACCATGTGAAGTCTAGCCTTAAAAGGAAGTTTGAAATGACAGACTTAGGACACTTACATTATTTTCTTGGTCTTCAAGTCTTGCAATCCAAGGAAGGTATTTCCCTTTCCGAGTCCAAGTATGCCTGTGATATTCTACGCCATTTTCACATGGAAGACTGTAAGCCAGCCCCCTCTCCTTTTCAGTCTGGAGTCAAACTTTCAGTCACTTGTACTTCTCCTAAAGTTGATGCTACCTTATACCGTCAACTTATAGGAAAACTTTTTTATCTAACCCATACTCGTCCTGACCTTTCCTTTGCTGTTATCCTTGTTGCTAGGTTTATGGAAAACCCACGTGAAAGTCATTGGAAAGCAGCTAAAAGAATACTTCGTTATGTTCGAGGTATAGTTCAGTTTGGGATTCATTACAGTGCCGAAGCAGCTCCTCTATTGGTTGGTTTCACTGATTCCGATTGGGCTGGTGACCCTGATGATCGGAAGTCTACTGCAATTTATGTGTTCACTCTTGGTTCAGGACCTATTACATGGGCTTGCAAGAAACAAGGTGCCATTTCTCTTTCTTCAGCAGAAGCAGAGTATCGTGGTGCCGTAGAAGCTAGTAAGGAAGCTATGTGGCTTCGCCAGATCCTATCAGAGTTTGGCTTTCAGCAGCAACATCCGACTATAGTTTGGTGTGATAATCAAAGTTCCATTTAGCTATGCAAAGATCAAGTCCAATATCAACACAGCAAACACATTGAACTGCACATGCACCTCATCTGAAAGCTCATCCACTACCATGTTCTTGAAGTGCAATATTGTTCAACAGATGATCAAGTTGCAGACGTCTTTACAAAGTCTCTCACAGAGGCGAAGTTCACTAAACTTAGATTTATGGTTGGAGTTCAGGAAGTTGTCACTAAGGGGGGATAGGCTCTAGTGCCTCCTTCCTTCTCCTACTGTGTCATATTTGTCAATCATCCAATCCTATCCCAAGTTGTTCTTAAGGGGGGATGTTAGGATATTCCGACACATAGGAAATAGTTAAGTATAACTTGGTCTAGTATAGAGTTAGGTAAAGTGTGTTTCTTTACTATGTACATTTTGTAACTTACAATCTGATGGTCACGATATGTAGTGATCCGACGGTTCATTCTCTCCTCGGTATTACCGACACTTGATCTGTGGCTTAACACCCGATTGGTCCATGATCTCTATTTAAAGAGCATGGAGGGTCATTTGTAGGTGAACCGTCCACGAGAGAAGCTTATGTAAATTTTCATTCTTTTATTAATAAATTGCCTGAAGTGGCCGCGTTGGCTCAGGCCATGGACTGTTTCCGTCTTTGAGGGTTTTAACCACGTCAAAATATTGGTGTATTGATTTGTGATCTATGTGTGAGCAGTGTCCTTTGGTGTTCTGTCTGAGGAACTTACCCTGTAAATTCCTACAATAATTTATAATAATAATAAAGATATAATATTCATAATAATATTAATAATAATAATAATTAAGAAATATCAAAAAATGTAAACATTAATAAGAAAAAACAATCCAAGTCAACCAAATACATGGAACAGAGTTAAAAAATATAGAATAAAATAAATAAATAGGAGTCAAGACCTCATTCACGAGTCAAGATCCTATAACAAGAATAATAATTAAAGGAGACTAAAATTAAAACAAAGCAATCAAAAGGGAGGGTAAAATTATTATTATTATTATTATTATTATTTAACGGCTAGTTTATCAAAAATAATATCTTAATAATGGTTATTAAGATCAAATAATATTCTTGTAATGGGTAGTTTAAGATTAATAATATATATATATATATATATATATATATATATATATATATATAGATATAGATATAGATATATATAACGAATCAAGATCTTATAACAAAAATAATAATTAAATGAGACTAAAATTAAAACAAAGCAATCAAAAGGGAGGGAATTTTTTTTTTTTTTTTTTTGAAAGGCGAGAAAATAGATCAAAATAATATTAACATTAAATGCAAATACCTATATAGAAAAAAAATCATAAATAGAAACGTCAAACCTTAAAAAAGAAAATAATCCGCAAACAAAAGCAAACTAGGAGGACACGACAGGGACCCAACTTCTACTAATATTCCAACCATCGTCTCTATTTAAATTATTGGGCCTTTTTTCTATTTCCATGGCCTCCCTGAATTTACGATGATGGAAATGACTAACCTTGGAAATGACATGGGCTTCCTCAATGTAGATGTGATGCCTAGATTTTCTACGTGTTCTGTCAAAGCAGAGGAGCGGGTCCTGCCATGCTTGATGTCAGTTGCATGCTCATGAATCCATTCATTAATCGAGCAACCAGTCTCACCAATGTAGGGAGTCCCACAAGAGTAAGGGATAACATAAACACCTTTCATATTTTTGGAATCCACAGGCTCTTTAACAAATCTTAGGGAGCTTCCAATGGTATTTAGAGGCCTAAGGGTTGAAGGAACCTTACACTTCTTTAGGATCCTCATAATATTGTCCATAGTTCCTTGGATAATAGGGAATGAAGATGGGTCTTTTTCTCATCGAGTCTTTCGGAAGAAAACTCACACAGAGAAATACCTTCATGCTAATTCTCATTATTTCTTGGCTCAAAATCTTGGTGTTCTCAATACTTTAGCGACTAGAGCTTTAAGGGTTCCTCATGATGACCATCTCAATAAGGAGAAAGCACACCTATTGAGTGTTTTCTTTCATAAGGGGTATAGTAGACACCAGTGTACTAAGGCTTTCCTCAAAGTTGAAAAGGGTCCTAAGGCTAAGAAAGAAACCAAGGATCATTTTTGTAGGGTTCATCTCTCTTTTATCCAAGGAACTACAGACAATATTGCAAGCATCTTGAAGAAGCATAAGGCCCCTTCAACCTTTATGCCTATAAATACCATCCAAAGATACCTAAGATCCATTAAAGACCTTGTGGACTACAAAAATATGAAAGGTATTTATGTTATCCCTTGCTCTTGTGGGACTGCCTACGCTGGTGAGATTGGTCACATGATTAATGAATGGATTCATGAGCATGCAACTAACATCAAGCATGGTAAGACATACTCCTCTACTTTGGAAGAACATGCAGAAAAATCTAGGTATCACATCTACTTTGGGGAAGCCAATGTTATTGCCAAGGTTAGTCATTTCCATCATCGTAAATTTAGGGAGGCCTTGGAAATCGAAGAAAGGCACAAGAATTTAAATAGACACAATCGTTGGAATATTAGTAGAAGCTGGGTCCCTATCCTCTCCTCCTAGTTTGTTTTTGTTTATGGATTATTTTGTTTTTTAAGGTTTGATGTTTCTATTTATGAATTTTTGTTTCTTATTTTTCTGTTTCTATATAGGTATTTTCATTTATAGTTATATCCTTTTGCTATATTTTCTCACCTTTCAAAAAAAAAACCTCTCCCTTTCGATTCCTTTGTTTTAATTTTAATCCCATTTAATTATCATTTTTGTTATAGGATCTTGACTCTTTAATCATGTCTTGACTCATATATATATATATATATATATATATATATATATATATATATATATATATATATATATATATATATATGACTTTGTTCCCTATCTTTGGTTAACTTGTATCATTTGTTTCCTATTATTGTTCACTTCTTTTCGTTGTTTCTTAATATATATATGAAACTACTTGTTATATAGATATTATTTGATCTTAATAATCATTATTAAAATATTTTTTTTCATAAACTAGGAATTAAAAATAAATAAATAATCATAATAATAATAATAATAATTTTACCCTTCGTTTTGATTTCTTTGTTTTAATTTTAGTCTCGTTTAATTATTATTTTTGTTATAAGATCTCGACTCATTAATCAAGTCTCGACTCTTATTCATTTATTTTATTTTATTTATTTATTTTATGGTTTTTGTCTTTGTTTTGTGTATTTGGTTGACTTGGATTGTTTGTTTCTTATTAATGTTTACGTTTTTTTATCTTTCTTAATTATTATTATTATTTTTTTATCTTAATTATTATTATAATATTATAATATTATTATTCTTAAACTAGTCATTATAGGAATAATATTTGATCTTAATAATCATTATTAAAATATTAATTTTCATAAACTAATCGTTATATGATCTTTGGGTCTCTACATTGCCCTCTATCTAAGCTTGTGCCATGATCTGCATCTTCATTTGGTCCTGATGATGAACCACACTAGCTGGTTCGAAATGCAATCATTTTTTTCTCCTATCTCATTTCTACCAAAAAGACTCTTCTTAATAAAAATATTGTTAACCACATATTATTGTTAACATTAATGATATTATATATTAATATATTATTAATAATTTTTATAGCATTAATAAAATTAATAATATGAATGTAATTTATATAAATATATATAATTTATACATATAAATATGTACAAATTTATCATGTTATTATACTATAATAATGATTATATTAATGTTAGTAATACTATTAAATCTTTATTAACATTATTGTTATTAATAGTAATAATAACACTGACATTCATATTATAAATAAAAAAAATGATTGATTATGGTCAACATTGGTCAACCATGATCAACCATGGTGAACCTTGCTCAAACATGATTATGCTAAACCTATCACCACATTAAGAAAAATGAACTAATGTGACAAAGAAAAACGTCACACATTTTAACAAGTTGCAATATTCTATTACATTGCAATTTATCTAACGTCACAATGTGACATTACAAACTGTGGTCAACCATGTTTAATAATCTGGTTCACTATGTTCGACTATGTTTGATAATCAATAGTGTTCAATTTCGGTGAAAAGTAATTGCCTATTAATATTATTGATTAATACTAACAATCAAACATGTGATGTCACAATCGTATATAAATTTATTCAAGATCACTATGTGACAAACATGGTCACAATGACACATTACATTGCAATTTATTCAATGTCACAATGTGACATGACATAATTTGTCAATTAATGTGGTTGACAATGTTAGACTGTGTTTGACAGTTAGCACTTGGCAACTTCAGGGAAACATAATTTCCTATTAATATTATGAATTAATATCAATAATTAAACTTAGTGAACCACATTAGTCAAATATAATCAAATAAAGTCAACCTTCATCTTCAATGTTTAAATAGTTGACCATGATCAAACTTGGTTAAACTTATGTTTACCATGTTTAACAATAGTCAACCTTGACAACCACATGGTTGAAAATGGTTTTCAACCATTGTCAACCATTAACAATCGTTGAATATGGTCAAATATGGTCAACCATTATTGACTATTCCTAATATCATTGTGACCATGATTTGATAGCCAAACCATGGTCAAACATGGTCAACCATTTTCAACCATTCACAATTGTTGAATATGGTCAACGATGGTCAACCATTGTCAACCATGGTCAACCATCCTCAAGCATGGTTTGGTAACCAAACCATGGTCTTCCATTGCCAACCATGGTTAACCATTATCAATGGTTGAATATTGTCTACCATGGTCAATCATTTTCAACCATGGTCAATCATTGTCAATGAGAATATGCTAGCACCAACCATTATCAACCATGGCCAACCGTGGTCAACCATGTCAGTCATGGTTGGTCATTGTCACCCATGGTCAACCATTCTCATCCACGGCGAAGCCTATTGTTACCATACTTAACAATTGTCAACCTCCTTGAAAACCACGTGGTTGACCATGGTTGAATATGGTTGGCCTTTGTCAACCATGGTTAATTATCATCAATTGTATTGTTGACTAATTAATATTAATAATCAAACATACTAAACCACATTAGACAAATATAGTTAAACAAAGTTAGTCTTTATCTTCAATGTTTAAATAACTAACAATGATCCAATTTTGTCAACACTATGTTAATAGTTGGATATGTTCAACCATAGTCAACCATTGACAAGTGTTCTGAGTATCGTTATAATCACGTGGTTGACAATGGTTATCAACCATGCTCAACCATTGTCAAGATCATTGGTGACCATTGTTCACTAATAGATACTAATAATAAAATGTAGTGAACCACATTACTTAAACAAAGTGAATCATTATCTACAATGTTTAAATAATTAACCATGATAAAATTTGGTCAACATTATGTTTATGAATTTAATAAAAGTAAATCTTGACAATCACATAATTGACAATGGTTGTTAACCATGGTAAACCATTGTCATCAATTCTCAATACCATTGTTGACCATGATTTTGTGGCCAAACCATGGTCAACCATAGCAAATTATTGCCAACCATGGTCAACCTTCCTCAACTATTTTTTATCATTGTATACCATGGTCAACCATTATTGACCATGGTCAACCATTAGTTACAATTGACAATGGTTGAATATGGTTGACCATTATCAACGATGGTTAACCATTGTCAACCATGGTCAACTGTAGTCAAACATGGTCAACCACAGTGAAGTATGTTCATCTATCATCAAACATTGTCAATTATTGTCAATGATTCAATATGGTCAACATGGTCAGCCATTGTCAACTATGGCTAACCATTGTCAACCATTATCAATGGTTAAATATGGTCAACGATGGTCAACCATGGTCAACCCTATGTTACCATATTTAACAATAGTCAACCTTATTCGCTGTCAAAGTTCTCGAATTTAATTGTGTATATATTTTGAATAGTCGACCTTGACAACCACATAGTTGACAATGGTTGACAATGGCTATCAACCATGGTCAACCATTGAAAACCATTGTAAGTATCATTGTTGACCATGGTTAGGTAGCCAAATCACTGTACATCAGTTAGCCATTGAACCATGGTCAAACATTGAAATTTAATTCAACATTAGCATTAACGTTAATATAAACTTGACCATGGCCATCCTTGTCAACCTTGATCAACCTCATCCTCATCAACCCTCATCAACCATGGTCAATGAATCTTCCCGACGCTAGTGAGTTGTAACTAGCACAACCACATTTACTAATGTGGTTGAAATACCTTGATGGGTGGCATAATGCCACCTTTTATATGTCCATCCACTTATATCAACTACATTAGTAAATATGGTTGTGTTAGTTTATATAACTACAATATTTTATAAGTTTAAGCTACAGTTTAGTGTTCTATCTATATTTTGTAAATATGTTGTGTAACTCTTCCATGTTTTAGGGTTTAGAATTTAAATAAAGAAAAACAATTTTTGTGTAAAATTTTTCATTAAAAATATATTTTGTGTATTAAAGAAACCATAACCCTAATTATGTGATTCCAACCAATCTGCCCTTTGTAATTCCAACAAATCTGCACTTTGTAATTTGGTACAGATTCTCCCAAAATATATGCCGCAAAGATCCCAAACGCCTCCAAACTACTGGCCTACGGCTTTTAGAATTAATGCACTGCTCCAATCTACTGGCATACGGCTTTTAGAATTAATGCACTGCTCACAAGTTATTCTGCAGCAAGTAACTTTCTAAACTGGTGAGTTTACTATTGTAACTGACGATCACTGAATACGTTATTAGTGTGCAGCAACCTGGTCTGGCAGAAGAGAGCCGAGCTTACGGTCAGTGTAACCGTTGAATACGTTACTGTGCAACTTTAAGATGTTTGGTGTCTTTAAAGGCGGATTCCCAACACGTGAACACCATGACAATATTATTAAAAGAGGCCAATTCTAGGTGATTTTGAAGTCATCTTTTCATAGTTTTTGTCTTTGTAGTTTATTTTATTTTTATAAAGTAGGATCATATTAAAGGCTAGTGTTTCATGAAGTTTTATAAAATTTAGGCAGGTTAAAAGTTAGTGTATTTTATGAAATCCAGTTATGTTAAAAACCAATATAAATAACAGAAAGATTTTAAAAATTTTGAAAAAAATTAAACATATCATGACTAAATACCGAATGGATAGCCTCTATCTGGTTGATCAAATTCAATTCTTGCGAATTCTTGGCCATCCTTGGTCAGTGACAATGAACAGGTCCTCCGAACGATGTGCAGGTGCTCATTATGACATGTCATGAATGCGAACACTAAGAGCCCTACTTCCAAGCAGGTGTCGACTATCCTTTTGAGAAAAGGTACAAAATAAACAGTTACTGCCCTTCATAAGATCGTGGGTTACCCTGCCACCAAGCAGATGTTGACTACCCTTCTCCAAAAAGGTACAGAATATAGAGCTAATGCCCTCCCTAGGATCATGGCTTCCTTGGACCAGTTGATTTCGACCGATTGATTGCATTGATTGGATGACAGTAGCTAGAGAATTGGTCGTGTGTAAAGATACGGTTGTTTTGTTCCCTGAAACTAATTAATATCGTTTTTCCGTCTTTAAATACCTTATATTAAAGGTAAATATAATAGACAAAATCATAATTACCCATAATCCTCGAACCAGAAACCACATATAATTGGTCAAATCAAATTTACTCGGAAAACCCTAACATACACGAGCCCATATTTGCTCTCTCATTTGCTATGATAATATTTGCTCTTTTGTTAATTTGTCCACAAATCATACACGGATCACATTTGGTTGGTCGATATTGTCAATATGCCTTCGGCTTTGTTTCCAATGGCAAATTTGTTGCAATGGTATACGTCGATCTGCAGGCTGCCGCCTGAGCTGCCTACTTTAAATGCTCGTGCTAAGCAGGGGGCTTTGGATGTGATGGCAATAATAGAAAAACCCTAATGGCAAAGATGGCCACTCTCATTGTAAACAATGAAAGCATTTCCTTACCCACAAGGTGGTTGTGCTTTAATTCAAACTCTTTTTCAAGTACGGTTATAACTTTAAGGCATCCTCGTAGGATTTTTGAGTAAAGTAAGCATCAATAGACAAATAAGTATGTCACTGTGTTATTCTGTTAAACTTTGTAGGTTTATGTTTCATCATCCAAATTTTTATAATATCATTGTAAATAAAGTTATTGGCATCTTTCTGTAGTATTGTCTATATTAATGAAATTTCACATATTAATTATTTTGTATTTTTAAATTGATATTTTTTTTTTATTTACTTAATATAGTTATGAAATTAAAATGCAAATTATCTATAACAAACTATATTATGTAAATGTATATTTAATATTTATCATTTATTTAATATAATTATTAAATTATCAAATAATATGAAAAAAAATATAAAATTAATAATTTAGTTTATGAAAAAAACAGTTGTATTATAGTTACAAGGTGAGAAATTATGAAAATGACATATTGATTAATGTAGTTCTATTATTAATATTTTGTAAGAATATATATATATATATATATATATATATAGATTTATTGATATGGTTGTATTATAGTTACAAGGGGAAAAATTATGAAAATGACATATTGATTAATGTAGTTCTATTATTAATATTTTGTGAGAATATATATATATATTAGCTTTATTGATAGAAAATTTGAATTTTGAATTTCATAATTTACATAAAATTTCATGGTAATTTACTGTAAATCATAATAGATACCACCAATGTTTTGTTTGTTAGTTAAGTTGTATGAATTTTTCAAGGATTACAAAATAGTAACCCATGGACCTCTAATTCATAAATGGTAACATAGATCTAAGTCAAATCACCTCACATCCCATTAAACCTTCACCATATCAACTTTAATATGAATAAATTTTTACCCATAAAATTTTAAACTAATAAACTTGATACCCATAAAATTTAGAAACACTCACTTCAAATAGTAAACTCTATACCCACAAAATTTAAAAATAACAACTTTCACATCATAAAACCACTCAACAATCAACCTCTATCTACCTCAATAAACAAATTATCCCAAAACCTATTATTCACAATATATAAACTATTACTCCCCATATATTATTAATTATAAAACATCTCCATAAATTGAATATCATTATACAAATAAAGTATGTCCATGTGTTATCAGTATTCACTGTATTTAAATAAATAGGCGTGCAAGTATTTCTTTTTAATATTGATTTACGATAATTATATGTTGTTTTTAACTTTGTACTTTATATGCTGTCGTTAACATTAATAAATATCATTTGATTATAATATCTATTTTTTATAAGCCTTATACATTATATGCCTTTCATTCTTAAGAAATCAAGTTATTTTTTATCTATCTTCGACGAATTTTATTACCCTTTCTGGCTTAGAGACATAATCAATTTAAATTTTATCTATTTTCGACAAATTTTATCACCCATTTGGCTGAGAGACCTATTTAATTTATTTTAGTTTTTATAAAATAAAATTTTAATTATAATAATCATTTTATATTTAAATTAATTAGTTAAAAATATATTACATTTATAAATTTAGAATAAAAACGATTAAAAAAAATTAATAATATATAATATTTAAAATATATATTAAATTTCAAATATTTAATTCAAGAAAAGTATTTATAATTATAATATAATTTAATAATTTATATAGTTTATGGGTCGGTAATAGTGGTGTTATGAAGTATTAGGTAAGCAATGATATTTAAATATCAAATAATTCAAATCCCCATACGTCACGTCAACAAAGAAACAAAATAATAATTTTTTTTGATATAATTTCAATAACTTATTGTATCAATATAATTTATTTTATAATTTGAATATATAAATGAATAATTATTAACAATGTGTTTAACAAATATTAATGAAGACTTAAAGGGTGCATTGTTATAAGGTGAAGAGGTAGAAATATTTTTTAGCTTCAACTAAGATTAGAGTGAGTATGAATTACTAATGTTACTAATGTTCAAATTCATTAATCTATTTGAAATATTTTCTAAAGTAATTCAAATATTAGGAGAATTTCAGAGATAATAAATTAATCTTTATGTAACTATGTCATCAAATAGATAAAATTAAGAAGAAAAAAATTACAATCTTTAACATGAGCAACATGCAAAGGTAGGTCCCCTCCAGAAGGATCTAAGATGTACAAATTCCAACAGAAGCTCCGATTCCTAAAATTCCAGCTAAAGCAATGGAACAGAGAAACCTTTGGAGACATATTCAAAGCGCAGCATGATCTCAATCTGGAACTAGCGGATTTCCATCAAAAAATTATCACAAAAGGACACACAGAAGGGACACTGGAACAGGAAAGGCGCATACACAGGCAGATTGAGGAAAGGCAGAAGCAGGAGGAAATTTACTGGATGGTTGAAATAAGGAGAACGCAACACCAAATTCTTCCATAGAACCACCATACAAAGAAGAATGCACAACAACATTCCGTTCATCCAGAAGCCAGGAGGAGAGAGAGTGGAAACGCATGAGGAAATTGAGGAAGAATTTCGCAATCACTTCAACCAGATCCTTCGAGAGCCGGAAGGAGATCGAAGCCAAGCAATTGAAAAAATCACTAACAATGTGCCTAGAATCATTACAGAGGAGCACAATGAGCTTCTCCTCCGTCCGATTCAGCTTCAGGAGGTGGATGAGGCAATGGCCCAGCTCAAGGATGGAAAAGCCCCCGGACCAGATGGATTCACCACTACGTTCTTTCATACCTTTTGGGAGATGATAAAACAGGAAGTATGGCAAATTGTTGAAGAATCGAGAGCAAGCCACTGGATACTACCTTCTCTCAACACCACTTTCATCGCCCTCATTCCCAAAGAGGAGGACTCTATCAAGCTCGACAAATTTAGGCCGATTGCACTCTGCAATGTAATTTACAAGGTAATCTCCAAAGTTGTGGCTAACAGGTTGAAGCCCTTATTGCCGCTGCTCATATCCCAGGAACAGTCAGGTTACGTGGAGGGCAGACAAATCCTCGACGGCATTCTCCTTACGCACGAGATCATTCACTCCCTCAAACAATCTAAGCAAGTATGTATGATTCTCAAGCCTTATCTTTCAAAGGCTTTTGATAAACTCAGCTGGAACTTTATACAGAAAATGCTAAAAGCTTTTGGTTTCAATGCTATGTGGATACACTGGATAATGAGTTTAATAAGTTCAACTCAATTCTCCATCCTGGTTAATGGCATCCCTTCTCGACCCTTCAAGCCATCAAGAGGAATAAGGCAGGGGGATCCCCTATCCCCCTTCCTATTTGTTCTCATGGCAGAAGGGCTTGTCCGTCACATAAAGCAAGCTCTCGAATCCCACCTTCTCAAAGGTCTCTCTGTTCATAACTCCCCTGCCACCTCTCATCAGCAGTTTGTTGATGACACTATGCTGTTTGGTTATCCTTTAGCCCAGGAAGCCTCTTGCCTCAAATCCCTACTCAATGACTTTGCTGAAGCATCTGGCACTGATGTAAACTGTACCAAATCACAGATTTTTTTCTTTCACACGCCCCCCAGATTAAGTGAGCCGTCACCTGAATTCTTGGCTTCCCCTCAGCTTCTCTCCCCTCCAAATACCTGGGTGCCCCCCTCACTGCCTCTGCTATCAAGCACTCCTCATGGCGCTCTCTCCTTGAGAAGCTTGAATCTCGACTCAACCTTTGGACGCATAGATCTCTCAACCTAGCAAGCCGGGCTGTGCTCATTAAGTGAGTTCTCCAGACAATGCCATTATACCTTTTCTCAGTCCTTGCAGCTCCCAAATGGGTCTTAAAAAGGATCAGGAAACTCCAGCGCAGTTTTCTATGGGGCGGATCGGCTACAAATAGGAAATGGGCGCTTGTTAAATGGTCTGCGGTATGTCAACCTAAAGAAAAAGGAGGCATAGGGTTAAGAGATCCGGAGCATAGTAATTCTATTATGAGTGCCAAAATATGGTGGAACTGGATCACTCATCCAGAAAAGCCCTGGGCAAGAATCTGGATGGCCAAATATGCCAACAACCACCCCCAGGAGGAGCTCATTAGGTTCACCCCCAGAGAAAAAGGATCACTAATCTGGAATGCGGCAAAACAACATTTCCAATTAATACAACAACACAGCTTCTGGGAGGTCAGGAATGGAAAAACGACGAGATTTTGGACAGATGCATGGAACCAAATGCCAAAGTTGACCCACACAATACATACACCGTTGGACCAAATAAGGCAGGAGCAGCAGCAAGGAAAAATCAATCACTACTGGACACAGGAGACGGAGCATGGATTCAGGAAATGGATACAGGGAGATCAGTTAACCAACCTCACAAATCTACAGGATACAGGGGAATTGGAGAGGGGGCTGGAAAAAAGGAGAATCAGATATGATGAAGGCAATGATATCTTAAGATGGGGATACCGCCCAAAAGGTAACTTTTCAACTTCAGAGGCCTACAAGATTATATGCAACCACAATATCCCTTCGGACCCAATCTGGCGCACAGTATGGGATCCCAACTCATGGCCGAAAATCTCTTACTTCCTGTGGTTGGTAAGTCACAAAAGAATCCTCACCTGGGACAAATTACGAAGGAGGAATTTCCACGGACCATCGATATGTCCTAACTGCCAGCAAAATGAGGAAACGCTCCCTCACCTGTTGGACTCATGCCCCCTAGCCAATCATTTGTGGGAAAAGGCTAGTTTCAGATGTCAAATAAGGTGCAGAATAATGAATGACATCACTGACACCCTCCGACATTGGCCGCAACATCCATACAAGAGCGAGCTCCTCAACTGCTTATGGAAATTACTACCAGGTCTCATTCTATGGGGTATATGGAAGGAACAGAATAAGAGGATATTCAAAAATCAGAGCTCTAAGGTCGATGACATATGGATCAGAATATGTGGGAACCTCAAGGAAATGCTGGCTCTCCACTCCTGGACACAGGAAGATCTCCCATCTCAAGACAATGAGAAAGGCATTCTAAGTAATTGAAATTTATCTCTACCACAGACCTCTCAGAAGAGCAGTTCTTCCACAAGTAGCAGCACCATTGAAGGCACTTGGAAACCCCCCCCGAGAACTCTTACAAGCTCAACTTCGATGGGGCCTCCAAAGGCAACCCGGGAAAGGCAAGCTTTGGAGGCATCATTAGGAATCAAGAAGGCACACCCTCACAGTTATTCTTTGGTTCTTTGGGATGGGATACTAACAACTCGGCAGAGATCGAAGGGTTATGGCAATGAATGCTCCTCGCCAGGAACCTAAATCTGCATCCCCTGATCGTGGAAGGAGATTCCCAGATACATATAAACATGGCCAGGAGACTTCAGAATGGCTCTCAAGCAGGAAAAATCACTAACAGCTGGAGACTTGTAGCTAGACTAGAAGCCATTGAGCAAGCTCTCCGCAGCAACAGAGCTATCACCTTCACTCATACAAAAAGAGAAGGAAACAAGGTTGCGGACTTTCTAGCTAATATAGGTGTAGATAACGATCAGTATCTTCTCACAGGCACCATAGCCATCATATCAGACATTTCAAAGGCTCAGAAATTAGATAGGCTAATCCAAAATGAGGCTGCGTCGCCGGATGCGGGTGCCACGGGAGAGGAAATGGGACCGCCACCTGGTCACCATGGGCGGTACCAGGATTAAGGCGAGCATTCACTGCGAGCAGCCGTCGAGGACTGCAAGCGTGGGTGCTGAGAAGGGAAGGGACGGTAAATTAATGCCTGGTCTGGAGCAGAGTCTTGGTTGCTGTGTGCAGTTATGGAGGGAGAAGGCCGAGACTTGGCAGAGAGGCATAAATACAATGCAGATAAGGAATTTTTTGCTGTGGATCTTTTACAGTGGGGGGAATTGGGATTTCGGTGGTCATTTTTTGGAGGTCTGGCTCAAGGCGCCCCTGTTGCACTTGGATTTGGGGGCAAGCCTGCTAGCGCAGACGATGGGTGTATGTCTGCTCACCCAACTCCGTTTCGCTATCTTGTATCCAAGACCACCATGGTCAAGCTCAGACAACACGTCATCAGCCGTAGAGGCTCAGGCAGAGGCGAAACTTCACGCCCATCTGTGGATAATGCTTCTTCTCGCTACTGCCGCTGTTTATGTCACCGAGTGGAGGAAGCCAACCCCTTTCAATCGCGCCAATTCATGGAGGCTGGCAATGTTGAAGCGGGTTCCAATCCTCTCCCAGCGTTTGGAACTACGGTTTTTTCCATCAACAGACCCCAGGCCAATTCACGCATCAATGCTCATGTATCTGTTCTTTTTCTGGAAGAACCGGTGGAGGAGGTCGGGGAGCAGCCCCGCCGACAACCGCATCAGGCTGAAAGTTCCAGAGCTGCTGAAGGATTGCCGGAGGACTGCCGAAAACCAGACACGGACCCTCCAGCGTCTCAGCCAGAGCCCTCGTCAAAGAAAGCTAAGGCAGATTGGGGACCCCCCCGGAAGGATTGTGCTGGATATATGAGGAGGAGCCGGACGAGGAGCCGGACGATTAATCGACCGCTCACTCACTCTCCTCCTTGTCTTCGTGGCTCTGATTTTGTCTACGGCAGCTGGTATGTTCTGAATGTCTCTGTTTTGCATGTGAATTCTACTGCTCAGTGTGTCTCCTCGCCCCTGCGAGGGAGTTTGATGAAAATTTTCTTTTACTTGTCCACTTCTGCCCTCACTGATGTTCCAAGGTTTACAGCCCCTGCGTGGGCTTTCAATGTCTGTGGTAGCGCCCCTGCGCGGGCTTTCAATTTCTGTGGCAACGCCCCTACGTGGGTTTTTGGTCTCAAGGTTGCTGCCCCTGTGTGGATGAAAAGTTTTCAGGTCAAGGCCCCTGCGTGGGCAGTCAATCGAGTGGTATGGACCCTAAACGGGTGGTTTTTTGAGAGCTGTAAGTCCAGAGTGCCATCCATGGCCTTTGGCACATGACTTCTTGGCTGTAACCATTTTTATGTTTCTAATGTAAATAATAGCGTAGCATAGTGTTAACGAGAAAAAAAAAAACATGCAAAGGTAGGTCTAATGCATGACCATACATCATTCACGAAAAAAGAATTTAAAATGTGCAAAAACCAATAGTAGTGGAAATTAATAATACATCAATTTACACATTACACATTGTTAAAACATTAACTATGCATTAACATATATGTTAACATGGTCAACCATAGTCAACATGGGTGCCATGGACAAATACAGTCACCATGGGCATCACTGTCTATCTAGAGGTAAACACTCACAAATGAAATTCAACTGTAGTCAACCGTTGTCGACTTGGTTGACTATGAATAACTATGGAAGACTATGGCTAACATGGTAAACCATAACCAACCATAGTCAATATGGGAATAATTTTTAGGCATAGTCAACTGTAAGCATCACGTTCAAGATGCCCATAGGAAACCATACACATCATGCCCAACATGCCCATAGGCAACATGTTCAACATGACCACAAGTATCCATAATCAATCATGTCAATGATGGTTGACATGGACAGCCATAGTTGACCACATCCAAAATTACCATCATGTTCAATGATAGCCAGCCAAAGGCATGACATTCAAGATGCACATAGTCAACCATAACCATCATTCCTTAGTCAACATGGGTTCCATTCTGAACTATAGTCACCATTGGGAGCATGGTCTATCTATATGTAAAAGAAAGCAAACAAAGTCAACCATTGTAAACCATAGTCACTTGATTGGGTGTGGTTGACTCTAGCTGATTGTGGTTGCAATGGAGCCATAACCAACCATATTGAATATGGGCATCATGTTAAACATGCCCATATTCATTGATAGGAATCATGCTCAACATGTGCATTCACATCATCTTCAACATGATCATAGGCATGTGTAGTCAACCATGTGAACTATGGTTAACATGGACAACCATAGTCAACATGGGCCACATGTTCAACATACAAAAAGTCAATCATAGGCATCATGCCTATAAAAATTGTTTGAATATGCATTATTATAATCATTAAATTTTATAACTTTATATAATAAATTTAATACTTATTATTTAATATTAAACTTTTTCAATATTTAATATTTAATATAACTGTTATGATTGTGTTATTACATTAATGAATATATCATAACATGGTCATATAACTTTAAGATTACTTTCTTTTTTATATTGTTTGCAATATAAATTTAATAATTTTTTTGATTTGACAAGCAACAAAAAGTGTTGCAATGTGACAAATAACAAATGAGACTACAATGTGATGAACAATAAATGATGTTGTAATGTGATGAAAAATAAATGACGTCATGATGTGATAAACATCCAATATTATCATAATGGGACAAAAAATGTCACAATGAGACAAAGAAAACTATTGCTAACCATAACCAACCATGTTTAAATAATTCAACCATAACTCTACATTAGTCAAATATTATGAAACATGGTTAGCTATGGTCAGATGTGGTCAAGAATATCCAAGCATAGAAAACAAGATCAACCATGGTGAATATACTCAAGATGGCCAACCATGTTCAACCTAGGTTAAAAATGTGAAAATTACATTCAAAAATGGTATGTATTGTCAATATGGTTAACTATGGTAAACCATGGTCAACATAGCCAACCATGGTCATCATGGTCAAACTTGCAAACATTTACTAGTTTTATTAGGTCAATTAGGTTTGCTAGGTTTATCATCGATTGAGATGGCCAGCCATGTTCAACCAAAGTCAAACATGGCCAAACCACATTTAAAATGTTTACATTGTCAACATGGTTGACTATGGTAACCCATAGTCAACATGGTCAAGGTAGGAACAATGGTCATCTTCGTCGAACTAGTCAATATTTACTAGGCCTCGGTCGACTATGCTTAATAGGTTGACGTAGGTTTATTATGATAGCCTAGGTTTACTAGGTGGAGAATGTTTCACTAGCATAATAAAAACATTGATTTCTCATGTTAGGAGTAAAACAATAGCATCACAATGTGATGATCAAAAATCAACATTACAATTTGAAGAGAAAAATCAATGTCACAATTGATGAACCAAAATCAATGTGGCAATATTACAAATAGAAAAATGATGTTGCAATGTAATGAACAATTACTAGTCTCAATATTTCATGAAAAAAACATGACATCAAATATGGTTATCATGGTTTACCAGGTATGACCATGGATGACTATTGTGTTTATGTGTGACTATGGTTGATGAAATATGGCCATGGTTGATCATGGTTTACCATGTAGACCATGAGAACTTATGGTTAACCATGGTTGATCATGGCCAACTAATGTTGATGATACAATACCATAGTCAACCATGTGAAAACATAGTTATCCATAGACAACCTTAGTAAGAATGTTCATCTTTGATCAACCATAGTCTCCTTAGTCAACCATGGATAACCATCATCAACCTTGGTTAGTTATAGTCACTATGTTAAACCATAGTCGATTATGGTCACCATTGTTGACTATGGAAAAATATGGTCGATCACTGTGAACTATGGCAGCCATATTAATCGGTGATCAAATTAACATCATTTTAGTACTCATTCAATATATTTTTTCATACGTTTTCCCATTTTCATATCATTAAAATACCTTTCTCATCCATAATGGTGCATTTTGTGTCAAGGAATACAACTACATGGATTCCTTCCAAGTGTAGGTGCTGAATCACTCTCAATAATTGTTGCAACTCTCTGTGGGACACAGGTGCTACAACTCCCAAGTATTAGATACTACATTTATCTAATTAAGTATAGTTGTTGCAACTGTGAGTTGTCGCCACTTGTGCTATAAATTTAGGTTGTTGCAACCCTTAGGTCCCATTCTTATGACTCTCAACTCCCAGTTGCTATGAATTTCACCTCTTTGATTATGCAACTCTTTCTTGCAATAACTCTGAACACTACTATGACTTGCAGCACATGGATGTCTCTACAAATCACTCAAGAATGTTGATGCAACTTTGATTAAGAGTGTTTTAATGCCATGCCATTTATAATAGCACATCAATCAACTGAGCAATTTTCATTTATGGATTAAACAAGAATTCAAACAACCATTTTCCTCATGAAGGAAAATGATAAAGGTAAATAATCACTTAGAAAGGAGTGACTTACTTTCCCTTTTTCATACAACACATTGAGTGAAAATGTCGTGGAGTTTGCTATATTTTGAAAAGTTTGTGTAATAAGATGGAACAATGAGATTCTCATGGTTGTTCATCAACTACTTTGGTTAATTTAGATAGCAACATCATGTATAAAAACCCAATCTCTCCTAAATGTAATTACACATTAAGAAAATAATTAGCTAGTTGGTTGATTAGGATTAGAACTAAGTGCCTTATTATATTTCCATTTTCTTTCAATATAAAGTTCATTTTCATTTTGGTTCAATGAACAATGTGTTGACGACCTCAGAACTTACTTATTTCAGAAGCTAGTGCCTCAGATAAGGAGATAGCCCCCGTTCCTTAGCCAAGTACAATATATACATTATAATGTAATTGTAATATAATTTTACATATTTCTTTTATTTCCAAAAATTCTTCTAACTAGTACTTAGTTGTAACAATGAGATTTATTTATTACAACTCTAAATATCAATTTTCATAGCTATGATATTTTATTAACTAGTATTATGAAGTGTAATTACTATAACATAGGTATCTATATTCTTATAACTCTAGTTTTCAATTGTTGTAAGTTTAATATTCTTTATTATTGTAACTCTACATTACAGGTTTATTGTTGCAACTCTGAAAATTCATAGTGCTATAACTTTGTAGTGTAGATTTATCTCTATAATTTATTCATTAATAGTTACATTAAACATGGATTGATCATTGCCATGGGATTTACAAAACAGTTTATGACTTAAGTAATTGCTAAAAATTCATGCTTACACTAGAACACTCTATTTTCTTCCACAATTATGATTACTAAATTTTCAATTAGGTTCTATTTCTAGTATCAAATTTGTAGGTTTATTTATTTATGAACAAAGTGTGATTTTATGGTTTGTGAGATATTGCATCATGTTTCATGTGAAACTACATTCCTATTACCACAACCAAGATCATATTAACACTCGAACAAGCCACCTTATATTCCTCTGTGATTTATATTCTACAAGAGTCATTTATTTCCTACAATCGTGATATTTACTTTCCTGCAAGTGTCATATTCACTTTCCTACAAGTGTGCATTTAATTGCAAGTAGATTCCTCCTAGTGACTTGTGAAAGCATTCCAATATATTGTTCTATAACACTCATTTACATTACTAAAACTTCATATTGTACTAGGACAGACAATGCATGGTAGTTCACAAGTTCTATAGGAACCTAAAATTGAAATTAAATGTAAAATATTTTGGTTTCTCTCTAAAAAATTAGAAAGATAATTGAAATTTTCCAACTTTTACACCATTTCCATGGAATTTTGCAGAGTACAATCAATTGTTAATAGTATAGCCATTATTTTATTACCTTATTTTTATCTTTGACTGATTGTATCATGTTATAACACCATTTACCACTCTTGGTAGATTTGATGCTCTGATTATGGCCTAGGGCAACCCTTCCTTCTAGACTCGGTTTCACCCGTAACATATCATTATAAATAATTTATTTTCTTGTATATAATAAATCATTTCTTTTTATAGATAATTACCTTAAAATTCCTTTTTAGCATTTCATGGACAAAACTAGAGAACAATATAGTAGATTTACCAAAAACACATAAAAAACTAACAATGTAGGACAATTTTAGAACAACAAAGGGAAAAATCAACCAAATTATTTGTCTCCCAAAGTCATCTCTCTCACCAAAACGAAGCTTGAGTTCCCTAGCTAGAAGCGCAAGGTAGAACAAGCTTCATCCTCCAAACTAATGATAACTATGTTTCTCTAAGGCTCTAGTGAGTTAGTGGTTCTGCTTTAAGGAGTTTACTTTTCTAGATTCTCCCAAAGCTCCTTTAGATGAAGAATGCAAGCCTTAAGTAAAGATTCCCCATAAATTTAAGGAAGAAATAATAACCTTTGAACTACCCATCCTTGATTCAGATAAAGAAACAAAGCTAAAAAGGGTTCTTTATTTAGCTTTTCCAAACTTCCATAGTTTTTCGATAGAAGATCATCATACCTCTCCTTTCAAATTTAATGTAATAAATTGAAGCTATGATTATGTGTCATATGCTTAGAACATAAATGTATTCCCTACCACACCCAAGAATCTAGCAATACATTGGTTCATGAGCTTCGATCAAGGTAGCATTTGCATGTCGGATTGGATGAAAAATAAATTCCTAGAATGACACCAAGAAAATTGTAAGGATAAGGAGATAAGGTAATATGAATTTAGAATTACCGAAAACAAATAAGAGACCATAAAATACAATATCTAAATGTTCAATTAAAGTCTTCACAGGGAAAGATGAGAAAATTAGCACCTAAGACAATGCATTTATTATGACTATGATGATTTCAAGGACATAGACTTCACTCAATGAACCTATGATATAACATGTGAATTTGTGGCATACTAAACAATACCCTTAATTTGGCGACATATTGGACAATACCTCTAAAAATCACTTTATTTAACCTCTTACAAATACGAACCCAATGCGCATTTCAATTTAAAAAACCCCTACTTTCACTAGATATTGTAGGTATCCCTTTTTTCCCTAACATTTTTTATACTCCTCTATATTTATATCCCTAGTATAGTGACATGATGCCTATCTTATGACCCCAAAAGCATTCTACAATGCACCTTTCTTCTTTTATATACATTGTATATGGATATTATTTCTCCCACACGATAATTAATCAACCCACACTCAAGCATGTCTCGTTATCATTTGTGGTATTTAGTGGTCTAACGTACACATAGATCAACCACGCTTTAGGAAGATTGAACAATTTATTATATAAACAGTTCATTAAAATACACATACTACTATACAACGTATAAAAATCCTTTACCCAACTATTATATGCTAAATATATTATTCCATTTTTTCTTCAATTGTTATGCTGCAATATGAACACATGTGGTATGATATTGCTTTGTTACTGATACCCTAGTGAATTCAAGTTGACTGTGTCAATATTCTTAATGTGGTGGGTGGTGGATATGTCTCTCAACAGCCTTATGATGTCGTCACTTAATTTTGTCAAAGATATTCGCTCTAAACTTCAATGCCTAGTAAAAATCCAAAGTCATAGTAACAATAATTGTCTAGGTTGTTGGTAGTGGGGTGACAAGAGAAAAGATTAGGAAGATGCTTAAAGATTTCAATACCAACATACTCAATTCCTTTAGCGCCCAACTTGACAATTAAATATTAAGAAGTAGAGGAAAGAAACATAATTAACCTTGGCTATATTCAAATTTGAATGTAGAAGAAAACACCTACTCAAGGAATTCCCCATGGATTAGATTAATATATGTGCCATGTTGGGTAATTTAATTGATTGTTAGACTAATTCATTAATTGTCAACCAAGGTTCGTGTACTTGTGACGTGCATGTGCACAACATATGCTAGGAGTTCTATTTTTTTATTTTAAAAGATGAAATATAATGTAACTAGATTAATTCATATCACTCTTATGCACATGTTATTTCCATCAAAATTATTCTTATGAAAGAAAACTAAACTTCAATGTGAAATTAATTGAAAATTATAGTTATCAAACTTAATTGAAGCTTAATCTATTGCAACAAGAATTAAAAATTACTCAATTTGAACTAAACTAAAATATAGATTCTAATAAGAAGAATTGAAATTTAATTCTACTTCAGAAAATTGAAATGTTATTCTAAATTCTCTTGGAAATCAAAATCTCTATTCTATTCAATAAAAGAGAAAACATTAATCTAATTACTTCAAAAAAATGAAAGTCCAAAACAAAACTCTTAAAGATTAAATATGTGTGCAATTATGTTTATCATCGATCTATCCATTACTCATAAAATGAAAACAAAAACAACTCAATGAAGCAAAATATAAAAGGGAAATATTTTTGTTTTTTATGAGCGCTCGACTTGTTCAAACTATTGAATGTTAAATGAGAGACCGATTAATAAAACACCAATTGAAAACATTAACTAATTTCAATTAGAAAGATACTATTCATTAAATAAGTTGACAATTGACATAACCAAATACTAAACTAACTTCCAACTTCTTCAAGGTCCCATCCTATTGAGTGTAAGCATGAGATCAATTATCAAACTATTCACCCACAGATTTATCACCAAAGGAACAAAATAACTTGTAGTAAATCTTGAAGTTTTAAATAAAAAAACTATTACAAACTTAAAGAGTAATAATGTATATTTATTCACTCCAGGGATTTTTATAATCCTCAATTAAACAATTATCTTAAGAGTTATAAGCAAGGAAGAAAGTTGTCACTTTGACAACTAAGAAATTCAATTGAAATCGGAATCATTCTTCTCATGATTTTCTGCTGGAAAACTGAACCATGAGAATAATTTTTTTGAAATACCGTAACTTTTGATTCCTAATTATTCTCATCCAATTCCACACTAGCTTGATAATTCCACAACCCTCCTTTAAATTATGTGCACAATTGAACTATTATAACTAGAGTTAACTTCTAGTTTGACCTTGATATATCTCAAATTGGGTGAGTTGCTAGATCAATGTGATAGGTGGAAGTCCATATGTTAAACATTTTTCATCCTCCTAAAGTGCACTGGAACCTATCTAACCATAGATGTAACTATAGAATCTTTGGTTATTTACAAAGTGTGTGAAATTCAGTAGTTACAGGAATGTTTTCATTAAATTTCACCGTTAATGAATGGTCCGTTTTATGATTTTTGAGAATATCTGAAGTGACCTTCTAATTAAAATGTAAGAAAACTATAATGAAAAGGATGTAAATGAAAGTAAAATGGTTATTGGACAGAACACAATTCAGGACTTCAACATTCCCCCAAACCAAAGGTTTTGGATGTCCTCAAGCATCAAAACTTCAAACTTTACCAAGTCTTTTATTCATTTTACTATCTCGGATGCTTGGATTAGGACATCCAAATTGGTGCCTCTTTTTTTATTCTTAACATTAAATGCTAGTATGGGTTTCTTCCTTAAAATATTGCTCTACATTTTTCATCCTCCTAAAGTGCACTGGAACCTATCTAACCATAGATGTAACTGTAGAATATTTGGTTATTTACAAAGTGTGTGAAATTCAGTAGTTATAGGAATGTTTTCATTAAATTTCATCGTTAATGAATGGTACGTTTTATGATTTTTGAGAATATCTGAAGTGACCTTCTAATTAAAATGTAAGAAAACTATCATGAAAAGGATGTAAATGAAAGTAAAATGGTTATTGGAAAGAATACAATTCAGGACTTCAACATTTCCCCAAACCAAAGGTTTTGGATGTCCTCAAGCATCAAAACTTCAAACTCTACCAAGTCTTTTATTCATTTTACTATCTCGGATGCTTGGATTAGGACATCCAAATTGGTGCCTCTTTTTTTATTCTTAACATTAAATGCTAGTATGGGTTTCTTCCTTAAAATATTGCTCTGTAAGCCTCTAACTTTGTTTTTGACAAACCTATTATTAGCCTTGAGTTTCTTGTTTTTCTTATAATAGTGGCACAAATGCAAAAGTATATTATCATTTTAAGTCATCAATATTTCATTATGTACTTTTATTGCCTCATTTTCTTATTTGATATGCTTGTTCAATATCTCTAACTAATATATATCCTATTTTAAAGCAACTTCAATCTTGTATTCCTTTTGAATATTGTCATCAGTCAAATGAACCTTTTCATTAAAAGTATTTTCATATTCCATTTGGAGAGGGGAATTTACATATTGTTGTGATATTTTATCCAATGATTCCACATAATCATAGGTCTTCTCTTGGATTGGATCGATTTCAGGTGTCTTCCTAGTTGGGCTTAGAGTCCGATAAAATGGTGATACTCTAGTTTCTTTACTTAGGCTATGATCTCCCTCCTCAAGATCAAATATCTCATGTGAAAGAATGTTTAAACACATAGAAATGATTTTTCTCCTTCTCATCTTCACTTCTGGCTCCTCTGTCTTATGGATACCTCTTCTCTTACTCATTTTCCTTTATTCCTTGTCCAATGGTTCTACTTCTTTTGTTTCTTCAAATTGCTTGATGCTTTTGTTGGCTTTCTTTCTTCTAACATCTTGTTTTTCACCGTTTTGTTTAATTTTCTCCAATAATAGACAAATAGGGGTGTCATCTTTAGGTACCCGTTGTGAAGCTTCGATGATAGTCAAACTCTCTCCTCCATTAATGGGATCAGCGCTAGGGTTGTAAATTGGTTTGCGCTAACTTCTCTTAGTTTTTGTAACTATTTCTTCCTCCATAGCTTCTACAAAATTATTTTTGACCAATTTTTTTTTCCAATTATCTCCCTTGACCTTCAAATGTGCTTCAGTGATATTTTTAATGAACCCATGGTGATAGAGGGCACTATCAAAGGTTTTCAACTCTTGTTGTACACTAGAAGCTATTTTATTGATACTATAGAGTAGGGTGTATGGTAAATTCAACTCATTTTCATAAATGAAGTTAATTAAGAGTTGAACATGGTAGAAAAGCATGGTTCCATATCTTCCCTTACAAGTTAAGAATTTTTGAATGACTACCAACACATTTCCCCACTTAGTTTGAATGACTACCAACACATTTCCCCACTTAGTTTTCAATGTAGTCACTCGTATCTCCTCCATTAATGGAATTAGCGCTAGGGTTGTAAATTGGTTTGCGCTGACTTCTCTTAGTTTTTGTAACCATTTCTTCCTCCATAGCTTCTACAAAATTATTTTTGACCAATTTTTTTTCCAATTATCTCCCTTGACCTTCAAATGTGCTTCAGTGATATTTTTAATTAACCGATGGTGATAGAGGGCACTATCAAAGGTTTTCAACTCTTGTTGTACACTAGAAGCCATTTTATTGATACTATAGAGTAGGGCGTATGGTAAATTCAACTCATTTTCATAAATGAAGTTAATTAAGAGTTGAACATAGTAGAAAAACATGGTGCCATATCTTCCCTCACAAGTTAAGAATTTTTGAATGACTACCAACACATTTCCCCACTTAGTTTGAATGACTACCAACACATTTCCCCACTTAGTTTTCAATCTAGTCACTCGTATCCCCTTTCGAAAATAGAAGTATCCATACCCGGGTCCTAGAGGAAGATTGCCCATTTTTTCTTTCATTTTCCTAATTTTTTAACCAACTCTCTCCATTCTTAGGTAACATTGTTTCCTTTGCTAATATTTAATTTGTAATTATGAGTTTAATGTCTGCAATCTCCACCTCTACTCCATTAAACCCCTATGCAAATTCTTTTGTATCCTCAATATCATGCCCATCAAACTTTGAAAGAAATTGAGGTAGCACACCTACTTCTACTAATCCTTGACCCATGGATATCCTTCAAGGAGTTTTACTCCGTTGGGTTTTGATCCAAAGATGGAACCTATAATGAGGGAGGAGTTTCGATCCTTAATTGTTTCGCTCGACAAGGGTGGTGGAGTTGATGGAAGGATGGTCGATAATGTTGGATGGTTTGATGATGAGAATTTACAGTGAAATAGGTTGCTTATTTCAGTTTTCAATTCATAGTTGAATTTCTCCTTTTATTTCAAGGGTTGCCATAATCCATAGATCCATTTTTATAATATCGTTAGAATTTAGGATATTTTAGAGAGATCTTGATGTGACAACTCAAGATATCATGACAACGTAAGGTTACAAAGTATATGATTTTAGAGATATAGTGGTAGGAGGTGTGACAAGGTATAGGATTTGCACAATGTTTAGTATATGTGTCATGATCATTTGATGAGTTTAAACATATAATTCTCTTAGATGAAATATAATCTAACATGCTACTAACATACATTAGCACATAGCAATTTGATATTTGATATATTTTCCTTTGTTTCATGTCTGGAGTATGCTAATGCTTCCTTTAATGTTGGTTAATCTATGGTGCAGAATTTGAAGTTGGCCACAAAATGTCACTGATTTAGCAGTTGTTCTCTTTGAAAAATTTTGTTGTTAATGGAGTGGTATTTTATTGTTGCTACTTCCTCATGAAACTTGAAGAAAACTAGGCCTCAAAAGTGTTGCTTTATACATGTAAATTTATTAGAATTAAAGAGGCGTAAGAAGAAAGTGGGAGAAAGACAAAGAATGTGAAAATCTAAGCCACCAAGAATTCATGGCTTTTACTTAAGATTTTATGTATAGACATGCCAAAAATTTTGGTTTTCAAGCCTATAATTATTATTATATATTTTTTGTGTTTGTTTTTTATTTTATTTGAGGAAATAAAATTACAATTGGGTGGGAGGGTGAGGAGAAAAATATCATTTATAAACCAACTTGAAATCAAAATTATCTTGCAAAATATTTGACAAACTCTTCATTTTTTAATGTTTTATGATATAACCTTAATCTATGACCATTAACAAAGAACGTATATTTTTCTTCATCAATAGTTTTGATCCTATTTGGTCCATTATCAAAGATAATATCTATGGAGTAGGGGCAAAGCTAGTGAGTCTGAAATTGTCCTTGAAAATCATTGAATTTAGAGTAAAATAGAAGATCCCAATCAGCTGACTTAAATTTCTTAGCTTTGATAAATTTGTCATTCCATCTCGACCTTTGTTCTTTGGATAACGTCTTATTGCATTTCATCTAATTCATTCAATTTTGTTAACCTTTTCCTTTGAGCTTCAGATAGATCAAAGCCCAATTTTGTTGTTGTTATAAAAGTCTCCAGTTGGAACTCAATTAGAAGAAAAACTTGTTTACCATCAACAAGAACATAGGGAGTATGTCCAATTTTATTTCTCCATGTGGTATGGTATGCCCATAATGCCTCTAGAAGAGGTGCTGCCCAATATCTTCTATGCAAGTGTACAATTTTGGTCAACATTGCTTCAAGCACTTTATTGGTAGATTCTAGTTTCCCATTGGCTTGTGGATGATATGGGTAGACTTCCGATGTTTGATTTTGTATTGCTCCATTATTTTCTGCAACAACTTGGATGTGAATTCAATACCTTGATTTGTCACAATTTCCCTTGGGACACAAAAACGAGTAAAAATATCCTCAAAAGGAAATGTAACTACATCATTTTCAGTAGAAAAAGGAATTGGTTTAGATTCTACCAATTTTGTAACATAATATGTACAAACAAGTCTATACCTTTTCTATTTAGATGGATTATTAATTGGAGCAATGAAATCTAGGGCCCATTTTTCAAAATGTTCTACATGTACCTAAGGTTGTAGAGGCATATCATCTGATGGAATGGGTTTTCCCATTCTTTGGCATCTATCACATCTCTTGATATATTTCTTGCCATATTTAATAGGAGAAGGCCAATGATATCCAAAAAGAAGGACTTTGTAAGAATATCTTCTATTAGCAAAGTGTCCTCCACATGGTTCATTGTGACAAGTTTTCAATAATTTTGTTACTTCCTCTTCTCAAACACATCTTTAGATGATTAAGTCAGGTCTAATTTGATATAATTCTCCCTCTATCCAAGAGTAAGGTGGACTAGATTTTATAACTTTATGTTTCTCTTTGAATGATAAATGTAGGGGTAAATTTCATGTAGCGAAATATCTAGTGACTACAAACCAACGAGATTGAATAGATACTACAAGATAATGCTCACTAGGAAAAGAATCTTTGACAGGAACATCATTATTATCATTCTGTGTTCTATAAAGGAAATCAACAACTATGTTTTCTTTTCCTGGTCCGTCAATAATAGTAATATTAAATTCTTTTAACAATAATTACCATATAGCAATCCTCCCATTAGTAATTGGTTTATTCACTAAATATAATAGAAGAGCAATATGTACGAAAGAAAGTTGCATAACCAATGATATAATTACAAAACTTATTAATGGCATGCACAACAGCTAAACACTCATTTTCTATTACAGTATAATTTAACTCTACACGAGTCAAATTTTTTCTTGCGTAATAAATAACATAAGGAGATAGATTGTTTTGTCCGAACACAGCTCCTAAAGTTATATGTGAATAATTAGCTAAAATATGAAAAGGAAGAGACCAATTAAGTCCTCTTAAAATTGTGCTTCAGTAATTCTCTACTTTAATGATTCAAATGCTCTATGGCAGTCAAAATTCCAAAGAAAATAACAATCTTTCCAAAAAAGTTTAAAACATGGAGTGGATGTTTTTGTAAAGTTTTCTATGAATATTATATAATATCCAGTAAAACCAAGAAAAATTCTAATATCTCTTTGACAAGTAGGAATTGAAATTTTAGAAATTAGTTCTACCTTAGATGTATCCATCTTAATTCCATCACCTAAAATATGGTGGCTTAAAACAATTCTCTCATTAAACATCATAAATCATTTCTCATGACCTAATGAAAGATTCTCTTATTTACACCTAATGAAAGATTTTTCTAATTTTTCAAGAGATTCTTCAAAATAATTTCTATAGACAATAAAATCATCTATGTAAACTTCCAATTAATCAAGAATTAGATAAGAAAATATACCCAAAACTTCTCTTTGAAATGTTGTAGTGGCATTGCATAACCCAAAGGAGGTAATCTACAGGAATATGTACCCCATGGTCATGTAAATGTTGTTTTGTCTTGATCTTTTGGCTCCAATTGGATATGTATATATCCACTAAAACCATCGAGAAATGAAAACATTTCTTCCCTTCTAAGGTATCTAGTACTTGGTCTATAGAAGGTAGTACAAAATGATCTTTCAAAGTAGCTTCATTTAATTCCTTATAATCAATGCACACTCTCCATTTTCCATTATTCTTTGGAATAATCACTAAAGGTGAAATCCGTCGAGTATCTAATATCAGATAAATGAAATTTACATTAAGTAGGTTTTATAATTCCTCCTTAACAATTTCTATCAGATTGGGATTCATCCTTGTCTGAGGTTGTCTAAATAGATGGCCATTTTGTTGAATGTAAATATGATGCATACATGTTTTAGGATAAATTCCCTTCATATCAGTGTATTCCCATGCAAATGGAGAAAAAAATTCTATAGCATCTTTATCAATTTTCTCTTTTGAAATTCTTGAAGGTTACTATTAATGTTTAATGTTTTACCCAAAAAGATTTCTTTTAAAGAATTTCCCAACATTTCCATGGAATGTAAATCCATTCGATGAGATGATAACTATTCAATATTACATTGTTCTTGAAAAAAACGATCTTACTCACAATATGAAGAAGAATCCTTATTGTTCATCAAATTCATTAATTGATCTTCCTCATCTATTTGTGAAAGAGTAAGCACTAGTTAAATATCATCAAAGTCTTCATTTCATCATGTATCCAAACTTTACTTTCTACTTAGTTATCTTTTTATTCATGTTGATACAATGTGAATTTCTTAGTATAACTACCATCACATATATACATATCACAAGATCTACAACTTATGAATGCGTTAGTTGTAGCTAGCTAGTGTCTACCAAGGATCAAAGGATGGCGTCCTAAATTATTCTTGTGAGTTAAGATCATAAAATAAACAAGATACTCCCTTATAAATGTGTAGGAACATCTTCATTTAGACGAGTATTTTCTTGGCCGAGAAGTGTTTCTTTTTCAAGAACCTCATCCTCTTTAGATTCTTGGATGACAGCTTGTGGTGACTTCTTTTGCAAAACCCTACCAGGTCTAAGCTTGACATAATTTAGACCTAATGGGGTGTTGACAGCATTGGACCCACCAACATGTAAGAGGATCTCTCCGGTAAGAAGTTCTAATTAGACCTCAGACCATTTGGGTCGTAAAGCAATGCCCTAATAGCAATGTCACATAGAGGAAAGTAAGATAACTTTGTCAATAGAAACGGCGTGACCACTACAATGAGTCAAGCAAGGTGTATGAGAGGTTCTAACACATAGGGGTTGAGATGAGTGTGTCCCTTGGCAACCTGTAATAGTACTCAGCTGGGAAGGGAACACACAAACGAAGATGCATCACATATTGGAAAGCACGTAAACTGACAACCAAAGTGATGGTTAAACCAACAACACATCTGCAACAAGATTCATATAATTGCATACAAAACGTTCATACATAATTATGTAAGTTAAACAACATACATTTCCACAACAACCAGAACAATCCAACTACAATAACAACATATGCATGAATTGGCTCTTATTATATAAAGAAGTGTAAGTTCCAATCACACAATACATGCATGTAAACCCACTACCCCCAATAGTGGAACGTTACAACCACATATGCCTGCTCCTCCACTAGCTCTGTGTAGTGGATAAGCTAAGGCACGTTACAATACTACCCAATCTCTATCGAAGATTCTCGTATTTGAAGCTTGGCTGAGCAAAAGCCTATAAAATGAGTTATGAGGGACTATTTATAGCAAAGGGTGGGGTCACCGTTAAAATTCCCCTTTGTGATAGTTAAACTACCCTCATGAATCTTTACCTACTCTATGACTGTTACATCCAACTATTCACACTTCACTTACGCTTGACATGACTCAACATTACAATGCACATGTACTCATCTAAGACAAAATGGATTGAGAAAGCCATGCAAGAGATAATTGACACTCAGTCCGTTGTGGTGAGACCAACTCTTTGACATGCTTGTGATGGTTAAGGTGGTGAGTTGATGCCAAGCTTGGTCATCTGTGATGGTGTGCATGTACCATCTTGTTGAAGTGAACTCTTGCCTCGTTACATCTAGTGCATTGGTTTGGCTCCTTCATCCAACTCATCTTCTAACATGCACATGGTCTTCTTGGGTGCAGCTGAACCAACACACACTAATACATGGTGTCTGTGCTGATCTTCAAGTGTGTGCTAGTACTCATGCACATAAACTTGTGAAAGTACATGTTAAGCTCTAGTTGGACTTGCTTAATTTCTTCGCCTTCGTGAGTGTGTTGAATGGGTTTTATTGCACTTGTGCGCATAATGACATACATGCTGCTAAATACATTGCATGCGATCAACAACACTACTCACCATGTCTGCTTCGTGCCAACTACTGGGATGGATCTTTAACTTGTATGGGTGCAGTTTCATCCATGAGTGCATATTGCACCCACCATTGTTTCTATTCTGCTGCAACTCATTCATCCCTTTATGCAACTTCATGATCTTCCTTGAGTTTCTACTTCAACACATGCAACTCCTTCTATGTTCCGTTCTCTGTCTTCGCGTGATCTTCATGTCGCACCATCACCTCATAGCCTGAGTCTCCAAAGTTTCTTTCATCATCAGTGGATCTACTTGATCTTGCAACTTTGTTCTGCCTCTATGCTGTCAACAACCTTCCTCTTGCATTCATTGCACTCGTTGTGTTCGTTGCATTCATTATGTTCGCTGCATTTGTTGCATTCACTACATTTGGTATGTTCCCTTCAACTATTGTTCATGATGCTTCTCACTACGACATCTTGATGTTATTTATATGAACAACTTGATATCTTCGTGAGTAGACAAGCTCATAGATATTTGATCGACTACATCACCAAGTGCACTCTGAATGATGTCTTCGACTCTGCCCTCTTAGAAACCATTGTACCTGTACTGTTGGGAGGCAGATGAACACTTGCAATACCTTGAGACGTGGCAAGACTCATGGAAAGAAATTTTCCAGTCGAAAACCAAACTAAACTTGAGAACTGACTTGCAACATACCTGTGTCACTAATAATAATGGTTGCGCAATTTAGGCCAAGAGGTCAGGAGATTGACTACCAAGACTGTGCAAGGCACAGTCTGGGCTACTGGGAGACTGACTGACTATTGGAACTATGTGATTCATAATCCAGTCTAGTTGCTGACTGTTAGAATTCTGTAATGTGCAATCTCAGCTGGCAATGACTGTAGTCTTAGTGACTGCATTATGTAATTTTCTAGGCCAACAGTCACTGTCCCTCAGAAATGCGTAAAACAGTCCTCGTGGATAGTCACTCGGAAAATATATGCATTTTCTGAGAGGAAGAAAAATCCTTCCCTCTCAATATTACGCAATGTTGTCTTGGCAATGCTATTAGTGAGGCAGAATCTGGGCCAAGGCTGCTAAGAGTCACTGACGGGCAACTGAAAGTGAATGTGAGTGTGAATGCATGGTGATACTACACTCAAGAATAATTGAATGATCATGCATGCAAACGATGAATGACATATTCAGAAAATGGAACAACATGCATGTAGCTAAGGTGAGTTTCCGAATCAGTAACTGTTAGTGAAAAACAGTTTTGTCCATGCGACAACAGTGAGGTAGCAACGAAAATTGAAATAATGCTAGGACAAGCTAGTATACATGTAAATGATAGCAAACATTCAAAGAAATCAAGTAAACGATACTCACACAAGCGAAAAAAAAAGAGAGATAGAAATGCAACACAAGGCATAAAAAGTGGGTTTACCCTAAAAAGTTGAGCTGAATGTGCCGACTACTCCTAGATGTAATGTGGGATGTCAGAGATACAAGGTTGATGTGAGGAATGAGATCTGCAACATCCAGTTAATTTTTTTTTATAATATCTAGGCTACGATGTGCATGCCACAAATCTAGGGAAAGCAACACTTGGTAGGAGGCTTCTTAAATGATCCTTGCATGTAACCTCCCACTGCCAAAAATAGATCCCTGAAACAAGGGATGCCTTTGCATGATGCCTTGGGAGAAACAATCTATGAATGCATGTCAATTTTTCTCGGACACAGAGGGAACTAGTCAACTCAACTGCACATGGAAGAGACTGCTCGACTTCTGGGAGAAAATGCACATTTCTAGCTAGGCGTTGGGCTGGATGCCCAGAAGATTTGCACAATTTCTAGGCAGAGCAGCTGACTACAACCCAGATTTGCTCAAATTCTAGGCTGAGCATCCTTGGTGGGGAAAATTTTGCAATTTTCACTTTCAGTGTTGACTTCCAGAATTGCACAATTTTGGAGCCCAGTAGGCTGCCAATTAGGATTGCACAATTTTTGGACAGAAGGCTAGTTGCCCTCAAGAATTGTGCAATTTCTCAGGGGCGTTGCTCAGCTTGCAGCTAGATTAAGTCCGGGTGATCAACCTATGAGGAGAATGCATCGAGTTGTAATTGGTAGGCTACATTTGTGCAAGAAAAACATTGAAGCTTGTGAAATTAATGATGCAAGGCAAGCTTCTATGAAAATTTGGAAGGGAGGCTCCAAAATGAAGCTAGGAAAAATTCTGGAGGATTGTTGTAGCTACTACAACACTTGGCGACACACTGGTAGAACTCCAGCTCTCTGAATGGGCCTTGTTCATGAAAAGCAAGTCTAACACCTCAGGAATTATTGTTCAGTACTAAGCTCCTCTTGGTTTCCACACTAGCTTAATTGTAAGATGTAGCATCTACCAAGCTCTTGGTCAATTGACACGCATTCCAAGCCAAGGGCACACAATTATTTTGATTGGGGTTGAGGGGTATATTGGTGCACAAGTAGTATAGTCGTTAGAGTCTTAGCTTCATCTGTGGTGTTGCTCTGCTGCTAGCAAGCTTGGATGGTACCTCGGCAGAGTCACATAGGAACACAACCATGGCTCTGCTACCAACAAGCCTGTTGGGTCCCTATAATACTAGTGATTACCCCATTACTATTATAGTTGCATCCCTTATTAATATTGTTGTGGCCCTATTATTCCCATATTTTTATTACTGTGCCCCATAGAATCCCTCTATTGTTATTTTTGTGGCTTTATATTATTATTGTTAGGTCGGCTGGGTTATATTGTGACTCCTTAGACTCCTATATATAGAAAGGAGGTTTTGTCATTTGAATCATCAAAGAATTGTTGATTTATGTAATGTAAAGGAGGTTTCCCCCTTGAAGAGGCTGAATTCTAAGGCGTTGATCTATCTTTCGTATCTTTTCTTGAGCTGGTTTCATAACATTTGGTATCAGAGCTTTGGATTCTAGGGTTTCGCTGCTCCAAATAGGTCATCGTGGTATTTTTGCTATAACGTTTTTTCTGTGACGTTTCAGAAGCTAAAAGAAAAACCCATTTGAGAAGAAATCGTGTTGAACCTTGGTTTCAAATTTCGAAGCTTTTCACACTATATTTGCAGAGATATGATTTGAGGAAATTGGTCTTTTTGCAGACTCTTGAATTACATTCCAAACAGGTGACCTGGGGAAAATTGTCATAACTTTCTCTCTGAGCATCAGATTGAAATTTCGTAAGAAGGTACATAAAGAATATGGACTATAGTTTCTTTTATATATTTTTTAGATCTAAAGGTCGAAATAGTGACTCACGACACGTTGTACAAGTTCGCTCTACCGAACTAGTCTATAATCACGTCACTGTGGGAGATTTCGCATAACTCTTCCTTGGAGAATCCAATTTGGATCAGACTAGTGCCATTGGAAATATGACACAGAGGATTATTGCACTCACAATTTCAGAACTGGATGATCTGAAAGTACGAAGATACATCAGAGGAAATATCGAGCTCCTACAAAGTGAAAAAAGGTGTGTAGATTCTTTTAAATTTTTGCTTAAGATTGGTTTGAAAATTTATTTTGAAGGAATTCGAAGGGCATAGTAGAGCATTACTATTGGTAACTAATGCCCAGAGGAAAGAAAATGCAAACACCTAGTAAGCAACCTGAAAGCTCTAGCATGACTCATGAAGAAGAGGAAGAAATGCTACATGATATATCAAAATTACAAGAACAAGTGCAACAAATGTCACTCTCACAAAAGCTAACAGAAGCTAAGATAAATGGTGTGGAATCTAAGATAAAGGGCGTGGAAGCTAAGATGGATGATTTGAAGATAGATTTGAAGACAGATTTGAAGCGAGACATGGAAGATTTGAAGATAGATTTGAAGACAGACATGGCAGGTTTAAAGACAGATTTGACAAATTTTCTACAAGAAATACTTACTAATAGTGAAAAGGTAGTAAAGGAAACTCATGATGCAAACAAAAGAAATGTTAATCATGATTTATTAGACTCTAATGTGGGATTGAATACCCACCATATTCCAAAAATAGATATGAGGACATTTGATGGCAAGGATCTCGCAACATGGATATTACAGATGGAGCAATTTTTCGATCTCAATAATGTGAAAAACACACCAAAAGGTACGTATTGCAACTTTATATTTGGAACCAAATCAGTTTGTATGGTATCAATGGCTTTGCTCTCGTAAACAAATTATCACTTGGGCAATTTTTACGGAAGAATTGACAGCACATTATGAGGATACAAAAATCAACACTTTTTTTAGCCAATTGATAAGTCTCAAACAAAAGGGTTCAATAATGGAGCACATTGAGGAGTTCCAAAAATTGAACATAAGGCTAAAAAATATTCCAAAGGAGCATAGGATTGATGTGTTCATAGGGACTTTAAAGGATAATATCCAACATGATGTTCGCCCTTGGGAACCTGATTCATTAGAGAAGGCATTCAGGTTAGCAATAAAAATGGAAAGCAAAATTATGGCAACCAGGAAGCATACCTCTCATAACTATAAAGATGGAAGTGTTGTTGCCCCTAGTCTTCCACAACCTATAAGGTTGACACCACAACAATTGGAAGAAAAAAGAGCTAAAGGGCTTTGTTATAGTTGTGATAGCAAATACACTAAAGGTCATAAGTGTGCTGAGAAGAAATTATTCTACATAGATTGCGAAGAGGAAGAGGAAAAGGAGTAAGAAAGGTCAAAAGAAGAGGATATACTCTAGGAATGAAGCCTAGATAAAGAAGAAATTAATCTAACCATATCTTGTAATCCATTGATGGGAATTACCACTCCTCAAACCATCAAAATAGAAGGACAGATCAAGAAGAAAAAGGTAATAGTGTTGATTGATTCAGGAAGTACCCATAATTTTATTCATTGTAAGGTAGCAAAAGAATTGAATTACTTCTTATATCCAGCACTAGAGTGTCAAGTGATGGTTGCAAATGGAGGAACAACAAATTGCTCTAGAAAGTGCCATAATATCAAGCTATCGATAGGAGAATATGTATTGACTAGCCCAATGCTTTCCATTCCAATGGGAGGTGCTAATGTTGTACTAGGAGTCCAATGGCTACAATCCTTGGGTACAATAGCTTTTAATTTTCAAGAACTTTTCATGAAATTTTCTATGGAAGGAAAGGAAGTTGAATTAAGGGGTATTGCAGAGAAATCGAGAAAGATAATCAGCTCTAACGGTATGACAAAGCTTCTAAAGAAGGAACAAAGGGGTGTAATTGCACAATTATGTTCCTTAGATGTTTCCACATTGGAATCATCTATTTCTCCAGATCTCCAAAAAGCGTTGGACAATCATTCCAAGGTATTTGAGGCTCCCAAAGGTCTCCCACCTATTCGTGATCATGATCATGCCATTCATCTGATTCCAGGAAGTGTTCCTCCAAACATCAAGCCGTACAGATATCCATATGCCCAAAAGAGTGAAATTGAACGTATGGTTGCAAAAATGCTAGAGGCTGGTATAATTCGACCAAGTCAAATTTCTTTCTCTGCTCTAGTAGTATTAGTGCACAAGAAGCATGGATCATGGTGGATGTGTCCAGATTATAGGGAGCTCAACAAGCTCACTATTAAAGATAAGTTTCCCATTCCCGTCACTGATGAGTTATTGGATGAATTGCATGGATCAATTTACTTCACCAAGTTAGATCTTCATTCAGGATATCATCAAATCAGAATGAAGATTGAAGACATTCTGAAAACAACATTTATAACTCATGAGGGTCATTATGAATTTTTGGTCATGCCTTTTGGCCTTACCAATGCACCTTCAACATTTCAAAGTTTGATTAATTCCACTTTCAAACCATTCCTTCGAAAATTTGTGTTAGTATGTTTTGATGATAAACTAATCTACAACAAGTCTTCGAAGGATCATGTTGAACATGTTGACAGGGTGCTACAACTATTGGAGGAGAAACAACTATATGCTAAAAGATCCAAATCTTTTTTTGGAGTACAAGAGGTGGAATATCTGGGTCATATTGTATCTCATGAAGGAGTTAAGGTAGACCCTAGCAAAATTAAAGCCATTAAGGAATGGAAAATCCCCACATCCATAAAGCATCTGCGAGGATTTCTCGGGTTGACAGGGTATTATCGCAAGTTTGTTAAGAATTATGGGAGAATAGCAACACTTCTAACAACATTATTGAAGAAAGATGCGTTTTCATGGACTCCAGAAGCAACAAAGGCCTTCGAACATCTTAAAGAGGCAATGTGCCAAGCACCAGTCTTAGCTACACTGGACTTCACAAAAACCTTTATTGTGGAATGTGATGCTTCAAGAAATGGAATTGGTGTTGTTTTAATGCAAGATGAAAGACCCATTACTTTCGAAAGTCGTCCAATCAGGGGAAAGTTTTTACACAAAGCTATTTATGAGAAGGAAATGTTGGCAATACTCCATGCAGTTAAGAAATGGTGACCCTACCTAATGGGAAGACACTTCAAGGTAAAAGTGCATCATGATAGCCTTAAATACTTTTTAGAACAAAGATTATCCTCTGAAGAGCAACAAAAGTGGGTCACAAAGATGTTGGGTTATGACTTTGAAATCATCTACAAAAAAGGGAAGCAAAATGTGGTGGCAGATGCACTCTTAAGAAAGGATGATGATGTGGAAGCATTGTTGTGTGCCATTTCTATTATCCAACCAGTTTGGATAAATGAAGCAAGGGAGGAATGGAAGAATGACGAAGAAGTGTGGGTACTTATTCGAAAGTTACAACAAGATTCTAGTACATCTGATACATTTAGCTGGGAAAATGATTCTCTATGGTACAAAGATCGCTTATACCTATGTAAGAATTCCCAACTAAAACAAAAGATTCTTATGGAACTGCACACTTCTCCCTTAGGAGGGCACTCACGATTTTTAAAAATTTACCACATGGGTAAGAAGGAATTTTTTGGGATGGCCTTAAATCAGATATTCAAAAATTTGTGGTGGAATGTTTGGTTTGCCAACAAAATAATGTTGAAACAATTAAGACACCGGGTCTATTACAACCTTTACCCATCCCAAGCCAACGTTGGGATGACGTTTCAATGGATTTATCACAAGTTTACCCAAGTCTGAGGGAAAGAGTGTCATCATGGTGGTAGTTGACAAACTTACCAAGTATGCACACTTTTGTGCATTATCACATCCATTTAAAGCCAGTACAGTTTCTACTGCATTTATGGAAATAATTCAAAATCTATATGGAAACCCAAATATTATTGTAAGTGACAGAGATCCCATTTTCACTGGAAATTTTTGGACAAAATTATTTTCTTGTCTTGGTACTTAGTTAGATCATAGCTCAACTTATCATCCTCAATCTGATGGGCAAACTGAGATAGTAAACGAATATTTGGAAGGATATCTTCGTTGCTTCGTATCTGATAAAATAGACACAATGGGTCAAATGGTTGCCTCTAGCTGAATGGTGGTATAACACTTCCTTCCATACAGCAAAAAAAATGACCCCATTTATGGCACTTTATGGATATCAACCACCATCCATCACATCATATTTAAGAGAAATTTCTAAGGTTCAAGCAGTGGAACATCACATCGAACATCAACAACAAGTCCTCCAACTCTTAAAGGATAACCTCGTGTTGGCACATAATAGAATGAAACAACAGGCAGATCAACATTGTAGCGAAAGAAATTTTGATGTAGGTGGTTGGGTATTCCTATGGGTACAACCATATAAGCAAATGTCCCTCAAGCAAGGTAAGAAGGATAATAAATTATCACCAAAGTATTATGGTCCGTACAAGGTGTTGCAAAAGATTGGTACTATGGCATACAAATTGGAGCTTCCTGCAGCTTCTCAATTACACCCAATTTTCCATGTTTCATGTTTAAATAAGGTTATAGGCGACAAGCTCCCAGTTCAAACAATATTGCCAAAACTTGACAAGGAAGGAAAAATCATATTGGAACCGGAAGCAGTCACAGAAACAATAACTCAACAGCTACGAAATCGATCAATTTCAGAGTATCTTATCAAGTAGAAGAACTTATCCGCTGAAGATTGCACATGGGAGGATGAGAATTTTATACAGAAGCATCCAGAACTACCCAAGCGTTGAGAAAAACACTTTTTTGAAGGAGAGGGGCATGTTGGGTCTCTATGATACTAGTGATTACCCCATTACTATTGTAGTTGCATCCCTTATTAATATTGTTGTGCCACTATTATTCCCATATTGTTATTACTGTGCCCCATAAAATCCCTCTATTGTTATTAGTGTGCCCCATAGAATCCCTCTATTGTTATTTTTGTGGCTTTATATTATTATTGTTAGGTTGGCTGGGTTATATTGTGACTCCTTAGACTCCTATATATAGAAAGGAGGTTTTGTCATTTGAGTCATCCAAGAATTGTTCATTTATGTAATGATCTATTCTTTCTATCTTTTCTTGAGCTGGTTTCATAACATAGCCTAGTCAGTACCCTAATAGAGTTACTTGGATCACCTCTTTGTGTAGAAGCCTTTCTCTTCTTTCGCCTTATTCATTTTCATTTTTTTCAATTTTTTTTCACCTTTTGATTTTTTTTTTCATCTTTTTAACTGTGCATAACACTTATTCATTTCAGAGGCAAAAGAGGGATCCAGACTTATTGAGAGTAGAAGAGGTTTTTCCTACAGAGAAGTAGTTTATTACACCTTTGACGTGTGCGTTAAGGTTTTCCCCCTCACCTTACTCTACTTGAATGAGCTGAGAAGGGTTAACCCAAAAACAATCGACTAGAGTAGGTGACACTAGTTAGCATGCAAGAATTGTGTTTTACCCAAGGTTCGCTTCGAACAATACGTATTTTCCTTCAAAGTATCATGGAATAAAAGTAACAAGTTCTTCACACAGAGGCAGGATGACAGATAACCAAGTAGTGATAACATCACAAGGCCTCTTGTACTTTACCCAACATACTTCACAATTCATACATGGTTTCATGCAAAACTATCCTATGAAAGGAAACAAGTGAACTAACAAACAACAAAGAAAAGCATGATTAGAAGAAAAAATGAGAGCAGAGCAAGTAAGCACACAAGCAAGCAAACAAATAAAAAAGCAAAGAAAGTAAGAAAAAAAGAATGCAAGCAAACAACTCAAAAGAAAACACTACTCCTACTCCTAAGCTAATAGTGCATGGGTCATCTCACTTGAAGTCGTACTTCCAATGCAGCCACCGGTGCATTGGTTGACCCATGTCTATGAAGGCATGGTTCGTGAACAAGAAATTTTTGTGAGCTAGCAAACCTGAAAGATGTAACATTAAAGACAAACACACTCTGAGCTTACAAGTGACTAATGAATAAAGATGAGTGAAAGTGCATGACAGGCATTTTGTGGTGCTGCGATGATGTTGTGTTAGATTGCATGTAGATTTTGAGTGTATGCATTCTCTTGACTGTGACATGTAGGAAAATGTTAGAAAGGTAGACCACTTGTGTTGTGAATGTGTGCTTGCAGTGTAATATTCCTTCAATGCATGAGCGATGGGATCCTGTAGCTCAGGTGGAGGAAGTGAAATCTGGGTGTTTGGTTGATCTTCTATGCAAAGTAGAGAGTGATGAGGAGCCTTGAGTATTTTAAAAATTTTCTGACTGGAATTGAAACCAACCTCACGACAGCGAAGGCCTGACCTAACCATCAGCTTGGGCTGAAGTGCCTCGACAGTCTAAGGGGTTTCGACCTCATTGACAAATAGATCATCGTAGACCAGTGCCTTGCATAGATTGGCAAAAGTTGAATCAACATCGTGATCAGATGAGGAAGTGGATAGATCATGACAACCAAGATCAAAAAAATCAAGACGTTTGTCAAAATCCTCATGATTTGATGAATCGGGCAGAGGGGTAGAGAGCGGTAGATGAGAAGCAAATATTTTCACCCTCTGTGTTTTCAAGAAAGATAAATGATAGATACAATAGATTTTCTGAGGAATATGTGTCCTCTCAACACTATAATGATAGACTGACATCCGAGGTGTCCTATGAATGATCATAAGTAGAAACATCTGGAAATGGGTTTTCATAGGGGAAATCAGCAATGGAAGAATCACAGCGGATGTTAGGATGAAGATGATGAGGCATGGTTGGAAGGGAGTCATCATTCAACATGGGTTCTTCTTTAGATTCCCGCACACACTTATCATGAATGATGGCGAAAGTTGGCTACATAACACCATCTCCATCAACATCTTGATCCTCGTTCACAATAGGTGAGGAGTCTAGAATGGGAGAACACAAGATAGTATAATCCAAATGATGAACATAATGTGAGGAGAGAGGTTGAGGGAACAAGTCCAAGTGAAAACCAACAGACTTGCAAGCCAAATCTGCATAAATCTCAAGAGGAGGTTGGGTTTGAGGATGTCATAGTTCAACAAAGGCATGTGCATGATCTCCCCCATCACTCCACGGTGGTGGCGTTGTTTGATTAGGTGAAGGTAGACAGTCACTTATCACAATGACTATTCTTTCCTATGATTATGTAGCTCCATCATCGAAGTGTGCTGAGCGGGGTTCGGATATGTGAAGAAGATACTCAAATCTTCCATCAAGAAATTCCCAATAAATATCATCTTCAAGGAATCGGTATTCAAGATTACAAAAGCGTGTGTGAAACTGTTCAATGGATTCATCGGGTGCTTTTCATAATTCTAGAATTTCTTTTTCGAGTGCTTTATAGTTAAAGCGATTGAAATCATGGTCTACCTCTACAACCATATGAGCAAGAGAATGAATAGATTTTTTGGGCACCGTGGCACACTAGTGCATTGGGTGCCCTCGAAGTGTGTAGATGGATAGTGCACAACTCATGTATTATTCAAAGGGACCATGTCTTTTGCATGAGCCTACAATACCAACTACATGCCTTACCAAGGCTACATACCCTCCACCATCAAATTTTTTATCAGAAGTTATTTGAGATATTTTTCAGGATGATGAAATCATTTATAGAAGACATACATTTCGAAAGAGAAGCTCTGTAGTGAGTCATGAGAGATGTTTAGAGACTCAAAATATATGTGAGGACTCAGCTTGTCATCTGGCCCTCCTTTTAGTGCCAAAATGTTGAAAATGTTGGACCCGCTAACATGTATGGGGATCTCCCGAGTAAGATGTCCCAATTAGACCTCATATCATTTGGTGTAGGAGTCCTAGCATTGGGTTACGAAGAAATGCCTTGACCATGATGTCATAGAGAGGCAAGTAAGATAACTCTGTCAGTAAAAAGGGTGTGACTACTACAGTGAGTCAAGGAAGGTGTATAAGAGGTTCTAACACATGGGGGTTGAGATGAGTGCCACCCTTCGCAACCTGTAATAGTACTCAGCTGAGAAGGGAACACACGAGTGAAGATTCATCACAAGCTAGAAAGCAGGTCAGCCAACAATCCAAAGTGATGGTTAAACCAATAGCACATCTGCAACAAGATTCATATAATTGCATACAAAATAGTTCATACACAACTACGTAAGTTAAACAACATACATTGCTACAGCAACTGGAACAATCCAACTACAATAACAACATATGCATGAAAACGTGATGGATCTTTTTATATAAAGAAGTGTAAGTTCCAATCATACAATACATTCATGCAAATGTGCTAGCCTCAACAGTGGAACATTCCATTCACATCTGCCTACTCCTCCAAAGAGATGTACTAGCACCGTGCAGTGGAGAAGCCAAGGAGCGTTACAATACTATCGAAGCTCCCTCCAAGATAGTCTTATCAGAAGCTTGGCTGACCAAAAGCCTATACAATGAGTTACGAGGAACTATTTATAGCAAAGGGTGGGGTGACCCTTGACATTCCCCTTTGTGACAGTTCAACTACCCTCATGAATCTTCACCTACTCTATGACTATTACATCTAACTATTCACACTTCACTTACACTGACATGAGCCAACATTACAACACACATGTACTGATGTGAGACAAAATAGCTTCAGCAAGCCATGCAAGACATCACTGACACTCATTTCGTTGTGATGTGACCAACTCTTTAACATGCTTGTGATGGGGAAGGTGGTGAGCTAATGCCAATGTTGGTCATCCGTGATGGTGTGCATGTACGCCACGGTGACATCTTGTTGAAGCAAACTCTTGCCTTCGTTGCATTTGGAGCATTTTTTCGTCTCTTTCATCTAACTCATATACTAACACATGAATGGTCTTCTTGTGTGTGGCTGAACCGACACACACTAATGAATCTGTGCTGATATTCAAGTGTGTGTTGGTGGTCATGTGCATCAACATTTCGAACTACATGTTTAGCTCCAGTTGGACTTGCTTCTTGTCTTTGCCTTGGTGAGCGTACTGAATGGGTTGGATTGCATATGTGTGCACAATGACATGCATGATGTTGAATCCTTTTCATTTGATCAACAACATTTCTCACTGAGTCTCCAAAGTTTCTTTCATCATTAGTGGATCTGCTTGATCTTGCAACTTTTTTCCACCTTTGTGTTGTCAACAACCTTCCTCGTGCATTCATTGCATTAATTGCATTTGTTGTGTTCATTGCATTCATTGTGTTCGCTACATACAATGTGTTCACTGCATTCACTGTGTTCAGTATCCTGCCTCAAGCGATTGTTCATGATGATGCTCGATGTGATATCTTGATGTTCTTATCTACGAACAACTTGATATCTTCGGTAGTAAGAAAGATCATAGAAATTTGATCGATTTCATCTACAGGTGCACTCTAAATGGTTTATTCAACTTTTCTATCATGGAAACCATAGTAGTTGTACTACTGAGAGGCAAATGAACACCTGCAATACCTGGAGACATGGAGACATTCATGGCAAGTAATCTATCAATCGAAAACAAAATTGAACCTGAGAACTGACTTGCAACATACATGTGTCACTGATCATGAAGGTTGCAGAATTTTGGCTGGGAGGTTGGGAGACTGACTGCCAAGACTATGCAAGGGATAGTCTGGGCTGCCAAGAGACTGACTGACTACTTGAATTGCACAGTGCACAATGCACAATGCAATCTAGCTACTAACTAGTCGAATTGTGCAATGCACAATCTCAACTCGCAATGGTTGCAGGCTGAGTGACTACATTGTGCAATTTTCTAGGACAACAGTCATTGTCCCTTAGAAATATGGAAAGAAATCCTGGAGGATAGTCACAGGGAAGAAATGCACATTTCCTGAGAGGAAGACAAAGCCTTCCCTCTCAGTATTTCACAATGCTATCTTGGTGAGGCTGTTAGTGAGGCAGAGTCTGAGCCAAGGCTACCGAGACTCGCCGATGGGAAACTGAAAGTGAATGTGAGTGTGAATGCATGATGATACTAAGTGCGAGAATAAGTGAATGATTATGCATGCAAACGGTGAATGACAGATTCAGAAAATGGAACAGCATGCATGTAGGTGAGGCAAGTTTCCGAATCGGTGACCATTCGTGAAAAACAGTTTCATGCATGTGACAGCAGTGAGATAGCAACAAAAACTAAAACAATGAGAGGACATGTGAGTACACATGTAAATAATAGAAAGCATTCAAAGTAATGAAGAAAATAGTACTCACACAAGCGAAAACACAAAATGTGATAGAAATGTAACACAAGGCATGTAAAGCAGTCTTACCCCAAAACAACTGAGCTGAATGTGCCATCTACTCCTAGATGTGATGTGGGATGTCAGAGCTACAAGGTTGATGTGAGAAATGAGCTCTGCAGAATTTGGTTGATTTGTTTTTATAATATCTAGGCTACGACATGCATGCCACAAATCTAGGGAAAGCAACACTTGGTGGGAGGCTTCTGAAATGATCCTTGCATGTAACCTCCCATGCAAGTCAATTTTTCTCAGTCCTGGAGAGAACCAGTCAACTCAACTGCACATGCAAGAGACTAATCGACTACTCGGAGAAAATGTGCATTTCTAGCTAGGAGTTGGGTTGGATGCCCAGGAGATTTACACAATTTCTGGGTAGAGAAGCTGACTGCTGCCCAGATTTGCACAAATTATAGGCTGAGCAGCCCTGTTGGGGAAAATTACGCAATTTTCACTGTGAGTGTTGACTGCCAAAATTGTGCAATTCTAGAGCCCAATTATCTGTCAGTCAGGATTGTGTAATTTTCGGAGGGAAGGCTGTTTGGCCTCTAGAATTGCATAATTTCTTAGGGGAGTTGCTCAGCTTGCAGCTAGACCAAGTTTGGGCCATCAGCCTATGAGGAGAATGTATCAAACTATGATCGACAGGTTACCTTTGTGAAAGAAAAGAAATGAAGCTTGTGAACTTGACGAAGCAAGGCAAGCTACTGTGAAAAGTTGGACGGGAGGCTCCAGAACGAAGCTAGGCAAAACTTTGGAGGGTGATTGTTGTTGCTACAACATGGAGCTATCATACAAGCTTGAAATTTTCGATTCTCTACATTATAGATAGGCTGACAATTTTTATTATTTGAGTTTTAGAGTGGTTGAGGGGGTAGTCGATTGGATTTAGGAGGAAATCGAGTGGATCGTAATGGAAGTGGATGATTTGGTGGTTGGGTTTGAAATTGAGTTTGAGGAGGTTGGGTTGGTTGAGGAGGTTACTATTGAGGTTGGTATGGGGAATACAGTTTGTGACAGTCCACCCAAGGTCCTCGCATAAGCTACATTGTAAATATATTATAACTATTATACAATATTTGAAATCAAGAAAATGGGACTGAGTCAAAGGCACATATATTCCAGAGTTAGGGAGGTTGATTTCTTGATTGGGATGTTATGGTTTCTTATGCAAAGAAAGAAACTTGATTGTAGGAAAAAAATAATGATTGGTTGGTGCATGAATTAATGAATTGGTTCTTGAATTAAATGGGCTACAAGAGGAAGTACTCAGGCCCATGTTTCTTAAGAAGATGAAAAGAGAAAAAAGAACTATAAAACGGTTGCAAACTAATACGAAACAAGGATGTGACAATAAATGTAGGCCCATGTAGCAAGCACAAAAAAAGGAGAGAAGGAACAATTTGAAAGGGAGGAAAATAAAGGAAAAAAATGATTTAAAGGAAGGTAGAGGTAGAGGGGGAGAGACAACCACTTGAACTTGTGTATGATAGAGGTAAACAAAGCAGGAGACAAAATCAAGGATTTAGAAAGATATTTCAACAGATATCGCTGAAGAGAAGATAAGACAAGATAATTGAAGGGTATTGGTTCTCTATCCCTAAAGGTTGTGTGTTCAGTTGCTAGTATCTTGAGCCTTGTAACGACTTAGTGTCCTTAGAGGCTATTGGTTGAGATAGGATCCCTAGAGCCCTAAATAGCTTGGGTCGTTGGAGACTATCGGTTGAGACAGAGGTCTCTCGAACCTTGTAATAGCTTTGGTCCCTAGAGGCTATGGCCTGGGATGGAATATATAAAGCCCTCGAATAGCTTGGGTCCCTAAGAGGATGTGGGTTAAGCGAAAAAGAATTTGGAGCCCTATAACAGCTTGGGAAGATGCCATCCTGAATCAGATGTAGAGGAAGACCTAAACAAAGACATATGATTACTGCGATGTTGCTACAATGGATTTTGGACTTCATAGAAGGTGGTGAATCATTATGTGTGCACTTGCTGGTGAGGCAGGGCACCTCTGGAATCCTTGTGTTGACAAAGAAAGTAGCATCCAGCTAGTGGGATTGAGGAAGGAGGTCCTTTGGAGTCCTTATTTCAATTAGCAGCTGGTATGTTAGTCCCGAAAGAAAGCATCCCCCCCAAAACTCTAGAACCTAACTCAGGGGTGGCAACATTAAGTAAGCATGGCTACAATTTTTTGTGGTTGGGTGGAGAGTCCTTATCCCATACTGAGTTTCCCTGCAAGTTCAAATATAAGATAATTTCAAAGAGACTATTCATTTATTTTTTAATAGTGAAAACAGGTTGTATATCATTATCACCATCTATCCATTCTTCATTTTCTACTTCTGTCATTGTTTTTACAAGTGGGTACAATGCAAATTTCTTGGTCGAGCTTCCATCTGAGATAAACATGTCACCTGATCTACAACTGATAAAATCATCAGCTGTAGGTAACCATGGTCTTCCTAAAATTAATGGATGTCATCCTAAATTATTCTTGGGTGTTAAAATCATGAAATCAATAGGATATTCCGAAGAATTTAAGGGTACATATATATCCTCAACACACCATCAAGTTTAATTATAGACCTGTCAACTAATTGTAACAATGTTGGTGTGTATTGAGGATTAGGAACTTTCAATTTATCGATAGTTTGTTTTCTCATTATGTTTATGGCTGCTCCTAGATCAATCAATGTGTTTGGTATTTCAACTCCATTGATGTGTGTTTTCACAAAGGGGCTTCCTGGATCTAAATGTTTTTGAATTGTTGTCTTCCCCAACATGATATCTGCAATTTTCCCAACTAATTGAATACTTTTCATTTCTTTTATTTTTCTTCTTCATCTTTGAGTACTCAATTCCTTAATTTTTTTTGCAAAAAATGGTATTTCTTTTATTGCTTGCAATAAAGTAATTTTTATACAGACATTTTTCAATTCATCTAACATATCATAATCAGGAAATATAATTTGTTTTTCTACTCCTTATCAATTTTCAACCTTTTAGGAAAAGGTTCTCTTGAGACAAATACTGACGGTTGTTCTATAATAGGAGTATTATCAGAATGTATAGTAATTTTTTTTTTTTTTTAATGTTTGAATCTTTTCTTTTTGAGGAAGGGAAATCTCTTCTTCAGAGTCATTATTATCCTTCTGGAAATTATTTTCTATTTCATGAATAACAACATATGCTTTCTTCCTTTCTAATACTCTACTAGATCTCAAATGAACATTATTAAGATCTAATGGAGTTATCATATAAGTTTGAGGATTCTATTCCTCTAAGTTGTAAATAGGTTGTGAAGTTTTATTGTTTGGATTTGGGAGCGGTTGAACAGGTAATTGATTTGGTTTGTGTGGAAATGGAAAATAAAGTTGTAGATTTGAATTTTCAGCTTGAGCTTGAGGTAATTAGATGGGTTGAGATAAGTATTGTGGTGGAAAATTTGGATAAGGTGGAAGATATTGTTGATATTAAGAATATCTTCCATAAGGATTTTCCCATCCTTGATTCCAATATTGTGGTTGTCGTTGAGCGAAAAGCTGCTATGGCATAGGTGGATTCCAATTATTTTGTGAAGATTGTGCAAATTTTTGAGGATTAAAGCCTTGAGTTTGATTTGTTTAAGGATTTTGCCATGGTATTTCGGCAGTAAAGCAAAGAGGGCCTACCTAATTTGGTATTCCTTCTTCACTAAACACAACCTTAAGACCTGGTATAGAGGGGCATTCTTTTGTATCGTGATTTTATGCACATATAACATAGGTTTCTATGCTTTTTAAATCTAAAGGACATTATCTCAGAGCATGTTTCTTTCTAATCCTAGGGCAGAAGATGGATAATGTAGCATTTTCGACTTTCTGCTTGTTTTGTATTTTAAGGGTGTCAATTTTCTCATAAAGACTCCTTAAAATATCTATCTTAAAATTTTCCATAAAACTAACTAATTCTTCCCTATTTATTGTCCCGACTTATATTTATTTACTCTTGATATAAGACAATCCCTTGGGTTTTTTTCAGTTCTTGATTTACCCCTTGAAATATGTAGACATAAATCACAAATATCTGCAAATGGTAATTGAGAAATATCTCCTTTTCCCATTAGATTGAGAATATCAATCCACTCATATTTAATGGATTTTAGTAAGATACCTTTCAAAGTTTCCTCATCCATATTATTCATTTTTTCCCTTTTGATATTATAAACAAATATTTTGACAAAATATTCAAGATTTTCATCTTCCTTTTGTATCATTTTAAAGAATTCATCTTTAATGTTATGAGGCATACAATAATCCTTGCATTTCTTCAAGAATTCTTCTTTCATTTGTTCCCATGTTCTTATAGAATTCATTCCTAAACTCATAAACCATTTTAATTTTGAATCCTTTAAGGTGGCAAGGAACAATTTTAACTTTTTTGCAACATGCAGATAATCATATGATCTATATAATACTTCAAATTCAAAGAGAAATGTCTCTCAACCTTCACTTCTTATTCCATGAAAATTAGGGAGTATAGAAGGCGATATGTTTTTCATTGTTAACGTTTTATCCTCATCAAGGATAGGGAATCCAAAAGGTTCTAGATCTCCTCTTCCTCCACCTCTACCACAACCTCTTCCACCTCGCCTATTTCCTCCTCTTCCTCCTCCAATAATATTTTGTTCACCATTGACATTGTGTACTTCTCCTTCACCCTCTTCAACCATTATCAATTCATTAGAATAAGTATTCAATTCTACAATGGGATTATCTAGCTTTTCTTCTAGTTCTTTCAGTTCCTCTATCAATGGTTTGAAATAGGTTTCTTCTTCCTCTTCTTCAACAAGAACTTCCAACTCTTGAGCTAGAAGTTGTTCTCTAGACGAAGATATGAAAATATTTCTTTTTGTTGGGGATGTAGGATCTACTTCGATTACAAGTTCTATTGACGAAGTTGGTGAATCGTTAGGTGGATGGAATTTGAGTTTGTATGGGTGGTGTGGAACTACGTGGTCATGATGGAGTGAGTGATGATGTGGGAATTAGAATTCTTCCTTGAACTATAAAACTACCTCTAGAGTCTCTTTCCCTATGCATATCATGTCTTTATTTGTTTCTTTTTTTTTAAGAATCCTATTTACACTTCTCCGATAGTGGCGCCAAAATTTTTGGTCAATTTAATGTTCTTAAATTTCAAGAATAAATAATCGACTGGAGTTGGTAAACTTGTTAAGTGAAAGTGCACTATATATTCTAGAAGTCCTTTTAATTTTTTAGGGTGATGGTTATATTTGTTTTGGGGATTTTCTTTTTCATATAAGTTCCTATTGTAAGCATTAGATTATAATTAGACTTGTACAATTTAATGAGTGGAGGTGGAGCTATTGTTAGACTAATCTACTAGATCTTTTCTACTCTTAGTATTTTTCTTATGACTAGTTTTGAATGAATTATGTTTGGAACAAAAGATAACTATGAATTAATCAATTATTTTCTAAAACATCTTATGTTAACCATTCTAAAATCATGAATTTAATCTAAGAATCATGATGTAGTGAAAATAGACTATTGAGATTCAAATGATTATAAAAGAGTATATACAAATTCTGATTCTAAAAGCATGAAAATAATCCTTTAAAGTAGTTTGCAATTAATTGAAAACACTAAGGAAACTAAACCATTAAACTATTGTAATGGAATTTAATTGTAAACTAAATAACGATATTTAACTGAGCTATAACGAAATATCAAAATAGTGAATTAAAGAAACTAAGTTAAAATGAAACTACAATGCGATAACAAAAGAGAAACGAAATAAAACTTAACCTCGACTACCTGTAGGGGCCCTCCACAAAATAGCAGGTGTAAATCCCAGTTAAATATGCATCGATTAACAAGAAATGCAACTTCAATTAGATGCAAGAACAGAGGTTGTTTCACACAGTTTCTTCAAAGATATCTATTACTTCCTATCATCGTTTATACATACATACATACAAACATAAATACATATACATACATACATATACATACATACATACATACATACATACATACATACATACATACATACATACATACATACATACATACATACATACATACATACATACATACATACATACATACATACATACATACATACATACATACATACATACATACATACATACATACATATATATATATATATATATATATATATATATATATATATATATATATATATATATATCTGTATATATATAATTTGAACTCGACCGCCTGTAGGGGCCCTTCGCAAAATAACAGGTGTAAATCATAGTTAAATATGCATCGATTAACAAGAAATGCAACTTCAATTAGATACGAGTATAGAGGTTGCTTCACATAGTGTCTTCAAAGATTAACTATTACTTGCCATCATCGTTTATAGAGTATACATACATACATACATACACACACATACATACATACATACATAGATACATACATACATGCATACATACATACATATATATAATGCATGCTCAATAGTTTGAGACTTGTATGCCTACAGGACTTCAAAGGATCCTTATTCAAATTAGAATATTAAATAATCTTGATGATTTACTATTTGTAAGAAAATGAGAGAATCATGATGCATTCAGATTCCTACTGCTACGTGTTTGACCCATACCTTTGACCACTCCACTATGTGATCTCTTTAGTGATTTGGCTTGAGAAAATAAGAGGAGATCCTTGAGAAGATCAATCCAAAACTTCCCATGTGCTTCCTTTCCTCGTTGTTGTTATCCTCTACAATGTTCTAGGCTAATGAGGAGATCGAAAAAGGTAACATCGAATCACTTTCAGGTCAGTAGCTAGCCCTACTAAACCAAAGAGGGATCTCTCTAAGTATTTTTCAACGAATAATCTAGATATATAATTCTTGTTTGTGATTTGAGAATTTAGGGTTTTTCAGTTTGTTGGAGTAGGGATGAGAGTAGGAAATTAGGTCAATGTATGAAGTGTGCAGTAACAGACATAAAGAGGAGCTAGATAACAATATGTTATGGTGAACTTAATATTTAGTCAATGTAGTATAGGTCTTAGAGTTTAAGAAATCGTAATGAGCATGTATAAGCATGAAATCATTAATCTTAGAAAAAGAGAAATTCAAGCATGATTTTAGACATAAACAAAGTTTAAATCTAAGAATTATGCCTATATGACTATAAGGAAAACCATAAGAAGAAGGAAAAGAATGTAAAGAGAGATTCTTTAATCAATTTGAAAATTATATGAGAGGCAAATGACACCATAGACTCACTAAATAAGTATTCCTAAAAAATAACTACAACTGCTTCTTCATTAGCTATAAGAAAATGTAAGGTACAAGTCTCTCCTCAAAACTCCAACCCTTCTCACTGAATGAGAAATCATACATATAGACTCAAAAAAACCATCTCCTCGCCTTCAAAGGTCGAATCCCTAAGTGGTGGACCAGTTACCAAGAATCTCTCAACCAACAAGAGAGAGTGAGAAGGTCAAACACAAACTCCTAGTTTAGACTTTGATTTGAGTTTTGCTAACTTTATGACACTTAATTAAACACAAAAAAACCTATCATGCCTATTAACTTCAATAATTACATCATCAAGTCTTTAAAATATCCAAATTACATCATAAAACCAAAATTTGGAGAAATTGAAGTGAAAAAGACAACTACAGGTATAAGCGTAGCGTATTTGGCTATAAGCGTAGTGCATTCAGCTATAAGTGTAGCACCACCTTATCAACCGATTTTGGAGGTCTCCTGGAATTCAAATTTGCAACGTAAGAGAATGGCCAACTATAATTTTCTCTCTAGTTTCCCAATCAACTTGAATTTTTGGAAATCGAGTACGGGAAGACCTTCAAACATCAATTCTTCTGAGGTAACTCTAAAAGCGCAGCGCATGCTACGGAATAGTTGCAGAAAGTGTCTTTTTCACCCCTTTTTTGACTTTTTCTCCTCACCAATTTTCTGACCTATTTCAAAAAGTGGATATTTGAGATCCTTAGGGAAAAATCTATCCAAGGATATAAAATTCTTGGTCTTTGGAGCTTTGAGATGAAATCATAGTGTCAAGGCACTGTGATTATAGATTTTCCTATGTTTTTAAAACGATAAAAAATGGCCAAAATTTGGAAAATGACAAAATTTTCTCCAAATCATCTAAAAATTGTTGAGTGAAGGTATAATAAGATATGGTATGCCATGTGGGATGCCTCACCATGTAAATTAGGCTTCTCCTTGTTCTTTTGACTAATTAGGCTTTCCTTGAGTTTGCTCTCCAATTGCTTGATCCTGACTTTAGGTACATTGTTTCTTGTATATTAGTGCATAGACATATGCCTCTGCAAGTTGTTGTTCCTGTTTTCCTTCTTGAGGAGTTGCTCCATGTTTCCATTTACTTTATCAAGCCAATAAACCATCTCTTCATTGATTTTTCTAGTGATTAGGTCATCTACCATAATATGTTCTTTTGGTGGAGAAACCTCTCTTTGTAGCTCAAGGGTTATTTTAGTTGCTCTAGTTCTTGGGGTTGCCGATGTACTTTCCTTTAATTCACCTTTTGATACTTCCATTTCAACCACTCCTTTTCCCTTTGCATCTGCCTTCCTTAAACTAGTTACCTGTTTTTCTTGAATCAATTGGTTCACCTTTAGTTGCATATTCTCTTGTTGTAGGCATGCTATTAGAGAATTTTACTCTACCAATTTTACCTCCAATATCTTAATTTCAACCTCATTATCCCTGATGAACTAATATTTAACTCTTCCCTCATATCCTTTCTCCATAGCTGACACATGTGTTCCTGGATGAGAGGACTCCTCATGCTGTGAGAAGATTGTATCTTTACCTCTTGTAAGCTTAGCACCTTCAACAATCCCTTGAGAAAACAAAACCCTATCACTTCTGGAATATATATGAGACCCTTATGTCCTGTCTTCCCTCTTGGTTAGTCTACTTGAAGAAGCAATCTCTTGGTGTACAAGTGAGCTTGAAGGTTTTGTTTCATCACTAGACCTAGTTGATGAAGATAGAGGAAAAGATGAATTTACAAAATGGTCCCAGGAAATATTTGCTTGTGCTAACTCATGACAAACTAGCACTTTCACTAGGCCATGATGAAACAAACTAGTATAATGATTCTCCCCTTACTTTTCTACATTTTCTGCTATTTTGAGCAAACATTTTTATAAGTAATAAGACAAATTGATTTGTGGTACACTAGTGAAATGCATTAGAAGATTCATGTGATACATATATATCGTTGAATACCTGCCTTCACATGTGAAATAATTCATGATCATTTTCATGGGAGGGGTATACCTTTCCAACAAATGTCAGAATGGAAAAATATATGTTGGAGCTGCCTTATATTGTGGTTTCACGTACATCTTGTAGTTTTGAAGGTCAAGGTCTTCTCTTTTGAACCAAATTTCTCCAATGTCTGGAATCCCTATATCTATGGATATAAGATACCTTGAAACAATGATTTTACACCTTGCTATGGTTATGTTGAGGGCGAAAAATGCATGCCTCAACATTGGGGGATAACCACCTAATCTGGACATTAAAGCAGCCCCTTTTCCATTTGGAGTAGTGGCTCCGACTAGTTTAACTAGGTCCAGTTACCTTTTCCTTATTGCTATTGGTTTACAATGTATTTTTAACTACCAATAGACATGGATATCAGATCACTTCCTCATGCTAATTGGGCAAGAGAATGACCCTTAAGCTGATTTGGGTTCAGCCAAGCCACAACTAAAATTTTGCCTCTTTGAGAAGATGACTTAAAAGAATGTAGAACTTAATCTAAATGCAAACTTATTCTATAATGCAAGCAAAAGAAACTAATCCTAATCCTATCTCAGTTATGCGGATATAGATCTAACCCAACTAAGAGCAAGATAATTAAATGATAAGGATTTAAATATGTCCGGCTTTTAGTTAACATCAAGCTAATGAATTAATTCAATTAACTGACATTTGTGAATACTGAAACACATCTTATTTAGACCTCTTAACTAAAACAATAAACCAATAACACTCACGGAGTAATTCACAAAAATAAAATTCATTGTTAAATCAGTAAATCCAATAATTAAAGAATAATATGTGGAAACAGTTTGCAACACATCACTATTTAATAAATCAGTTTTATAAGACAGATTTATGAGTAAATAGTTACTCAGAAATTATAATTTAATCCATAAGAGCAAAGATACATAATACAATATTGAGACAAATTACCCATAACACAAGTGCACAAACATGAATAAAATGACACATTCTTGTTATCATAAAAATGAAAATAGTATTTGAAACAATAGTATTAGAAATAGCAATTTATTGAATCCATTTCTCTAACCCTAGTCTCCAATAGTCCTTTACATTGCTCGAACTTCTGCTTTCAAAACTAGAGCTTCAATAATGCAAACTCTACCCATCATACATAATTCAAGATACAAAGAAAAAATCCTGAATAATCCTCAGATGTGAGATTTTCTCTCCTCCCTGCTACAACTCTAAATTCCTATTGCAGAAATGCTTTTAGAAGTCTAAAATTGCTGAGGAGAGCAACCACTAATTACATTCTGTAATCTGTCATTTATAATATTTCCAAAGGTATTTTTCAGAGGAATGTTTGTTGAAGAAAAATATGCCCAATTAATTTTAATTTTATTGATGTCTAGTTAAGTTATGTATCTATCTAAAGCATAATTTTCCTATCTAAACTACAGCCACTTTGACATTTTGGGTTTTCGAGATTAATAATTTATTTGAAAATTGTAGTAAACTACTAAAATCCCAATGCTTCACAATTTGGCTGTATAAGTAAAAAATGAAAAATGTTAGTAATAACTAACTATGGGTTAATATTTAAAATAAATGAATTATTGAACTAGTTTAATTACAAAAATGGAATATTGTATACTTTACACATTTTTAACCTAGGCGACATAAATGATTAGAATTTAAAGGAGTGCCATTTACAAACCAGTTGACCAAATGAGGTAAAACAAGTATCAATGGAAAGCTTATAAAAAATCGATTTTAACAAAGAAATCAAAACAAGAATCTACAAAAAATGAAAAATTAAGATAATCGTAGGGTAATAAATGTCCTAAAAGGCGTTTAACCAAAAAATTTATTGAAAGGGTCCCCATTATTTGAAGTGAACAAGTCAAAAATGGGGGTGTTTGTGTTTTACCACAACAATGACAACACACGGGAGAAGAACCAGCTATCTCTGTTTGATATGAATGAGAATTTCCTAAAATTAAAGTAAAAATAATTAAAGAAGGGAATTTATTTTTTTTGGGAATGTTTGACTACGTTCATTAGTCTGAATAAAAGAAAAAATCATCTTACTATAATTTTTCTTAAAATTCTTCATAAATTAAATGATTTCAAAACTCTATATCCGTCCTTAATTAGTTGTAGAGATAAAGCAGGGGTCACTTTATAACTTAGCTTTTTAAAATATACTCATTTGTCATAGGTAGAGCCACTGCTGCCAGCAAACATCTATAGTCTCAACATGGATACCTTTTAATCATGAATGATTCAGAATCCCATCTATTTAAGAAGTATTGACCTAGATATAAATCCATTTATATTTATTTATTTTCTTTGTATTTGTTGTTTTTTTTTTTTGTTCTTAAAAGCCATTGTCCTAGTTTGATAGCTAGATAGTTGACAATGCCATTCACTGGTTATAGTTGGGCTGAACAAGTTGGCTGGCGATAAGACCCCTTGTTGTATAATTGTTTGCAATCATAAGCCATTACCCTAGTTTCTTTTGTAGTGTTGGTAATATCAGCCTATTTTTCCCCTATGATCATGGTAAGGAGACTCATGATGAGACCTCTTATCTTCTATGTTTAATATATTTTTGGATTACACTCTAGAAAAATAAGATTTTTTGGGATAGGGAGAGTCATTGACTCCTTAAGGGTTAAAAATGACAGTTTCAGAGTTAAAGGTGCTTTGTTGTGAATTGTCTTTACTTGGTTAAAAATAAATTTTCTTGACTGATAATAGAATTTTGAAAGATCTTAATAAAATATTAAAATATCAAAATAATTACAATTTTGATGAAAAAATAAATTTCTCAGATTTTATAATACTTTGTCAACTTCTCTTGTTTTGTAATCTCTTCCTTACGTATGTCTACCTTTATAATAAGAAAAAAAAAATTATTAAGAGAATTTAAGAAAACACTAATAGTAGATTATTAACAAATTTTTGCAATGTATGCCGACCATTGTTAGGTAACAAGAAGGCCTTCCATATAAATCATGGCAAAGTCACCAAAATTAAAACTGAAAACAAAAGGAAAAGAATTCTTAACCTAAAGTGAGAAAAGAAATCATCAAACAAAAATAAAAAAAGAAGAAATTAAAAGTGGAAAGGAAAATCCAAGTTTTGAAAGATAAACTCTAACAAGAATGTTTATACCAATGTCTCAACAAAATTAAGTAAAGGAAAATAATCATGTAATCATTCCCTCTTATCTCGAAATTCAGATAAATTATACTTTGCAGGGTAGTAAATGTTTTAGGCTTTAGATAGCAGTGATGATAAAATTCAGAACAATGAAAAATTTATGTCTGAAGTCAATCTTGTTGTTTCAAAGCATCATCTTAATCATTTTCTAATAAAAGGAATGCTTAAAGAAACAAACTAAAGGTTCAAAAACTTCCTAGTGTAGTTGTTTCAATGAAGATTATTGCTACTTCTTGAAATAAAACCAGGAGAAGAGTATAAGAATTCAAAATAGGATATGGCAGAGGATTGAAAGTTTCTATGAAGAGTTGCAAAACAAATTTATATATCAACAGAATTTAAAAACAAAACTGAAACTAAAGTAATGAAATGTAAATTAATAAAAGTGGGTACATGAATCTTAACATTGGATAATTGCATTTGATCTTACCTGAGAAGTATCAGTTTCTCCAATACTAGCTCACTTCTTCTTTTAGTTAACATTAAAAACATGAAGAAGTCAAAATAACCAAAATCCTATAACCCAAAATTATTATTTATTTTATTTAAACTAAAGCAAGCAATAAAATGTAAAAAGGGAATGCTTTGTGTTCAAGGGAATCAAAATTAAAACAAATGCATTAGAAATGGGAATGACAATATGCAGTTATGAATGTTCTCAAAATATTATAAGTTTCATATAAACTCCATGATTTTTATAAATTGTCTAGAATTAAGACCAAATCCAATATAATCAAATTTAAATGTGAAGATATAGAGGTCTTGAATTTCATATTTAATTATGGAATTATATATTTAAAACTGAAATATATGAGAAATTGAAATGATTTAAATATGTTACAAATTTGTCATCAATTGCTTTAGTACCATAGCAGTTACCCAAGATTGCTTTAAAATATTTCATACAACACAACACCTTATCAGATGATTTGCATGGCATGTTTCTTCACTGTGCTTAGATTTTTATCTGCAAAGTTTTACCTTTGTTGATATGCCATATATCGATTAAATGTTAATGGCATAGAGGCATACATTGGAGTCTATAGCATCGGAAAATTTTGAGATAATATTTCATTTTAATTTTGCGATGTGATATATTTGTTACAATGGAAAATTTGCGATATGAGAACATGTGATGAGATGGAGTGATCAGAATACCGAAGAATTGATATATCGAGGATCAAGGAGTAGTCACATCATGCTTCGTACTTCGCACATCCCACATCGTACATCACACATCGCACATCGCAGATTCGGAATTGTGACATGAGTATAAATAAAAATGTGATGAAGCGATTGCGATATCGGCATATTAGAATATTGGAAAGTAGTCATGTTGGAAGTGCCGATATTATTTTGCGACTACGGAAATGCGATGGATGATGGGGCTCTTAGGTGGGACCAGTTTTGAACGTCAAAAGAAATCGGTGATTGGCAAACTTAAGTACAAGATTTAATATTTTTGATACACTGATATGCGATGAAAAATGGACCCAATAAATTTATGAGCTTGATTTAAATTTCATATCGGGTCCAGAATTGTGTTAGCAACACAATATTGTTAAAGTTATTTTATTAGAGAATGAGCAAAAAGGAACATCAGAGATGTATGGATTTGTAGTATTAGCGATATGGAATGTTCCAATATGAATCTTCCGATATTGTTTTATATGTTTATTGGGTTTTATAATGAATGAAAGAAAAGTTAAAGAATGCTCAAATTCCAATGAATCACAAATAAAATTTCCCTAAACTTCTTGCAAATTTGAATTGGATCTGCTGCTTACTTCAAGTTCTGAAAATAAATGGAAACCTGCAAATAAAACAGAACAAGAATGATAATTAAACTAAGTAAAATAGAAAGTACATGAAAATGAACTTGTAAATGCGTACAGGGAAGGAAATTGTCTGTAAATTTTACCTCATGAATCTTCAAATTCTTCCTTGGATTTATCAAAATTCTGACTTTGTTCAAAATCATCTAATTATTTATTCTAAATTACAGTGGCAAATCAAGCTAAAGGAAATCAATTATTCATGTTTAGAAAATTTGAAATTCATAGAATTCATCAGAAACGATAATGAGAATATGCTCCCTTTTGAATTGCAACAGTAATTTATTACCTCTGCTTATTTCGAATTAACTTGAGAAAAATTTGTAGTGTTATAGTGAATGTTCAATAACGCCTTTAATAAATAAATATGATGCATATTGTAGCATCAGATAATAAACAATAGATCAGAATAGGATAAAGCCACTCATTATGAAAGAATATAATTACATATTCAAATGTGTGCACATAGTAGCATGGACACACTTAAGGTCATTTTAACCAATTTCAAGGAAAATAACATAAACTTCTTGTTATTATAGTGAAAAGTTAGACTGATTAACAATAATCAAATTGGTATTAAGATTTTGATCTCAGACAGTTATATTTTTCACGGGATAATGATGTCAAGAAGCTTTGTATCATTAAAACATTCGATATATAAATTTCAAAAGAAAAGCTTAGAAGGAACTGTCGAAATGAAGAAAAGTGGCTTTGAGGTGATTGGTGCCAAGTGCAAACTCAATTGAATTTAGTCAAGACATTATTCAAAATAGGCAGAGATATAGTTATGAGTAGAGGTATTGTTGCAATAGATTTTGATTTAAAAATGGGAAGCTAGGATAAAAAAGTTTCCGATGAGGACAAAAAGTTTCACTAAACGTGTAGGAGAAGGGTTGATTGCTTTGCTTTATGTTTTAAATCTGCAAAACTATTAAGAATAAATTAACTACATAAAACAAACTAACTAAATTAATTCTACTGTTATTCTAACCATATACACGAAAATGTCTAGGTATAGTCATATTTCCAGTGTAATCATTCTCTCATTTTAATTTTTGCATATAGGTACAGTTCAAACATTAGTATTAGAAATACAAATCTAATTAAGGTAAGAAAGCTAAATATGAAATCAGAATGTACAGTTATTGTTAGCAGCTCATTTACAATCACCTTCTTTTGAAATGTCCTTTCCAACTGAATTCCAATTGGATCATAAAAATATGGATGGGTTTCCATTAAGGATTGGGAAACGTTCAAAAGAGGAGATGATAGGCCAAATTGTGGATATGAGCTTTTAAATTCAAAGGCCTGGAATTTTTTTTTAGTGTTATGTGTAAGTGTTAAACTATTAACAATCTTCCATGAAGGAAAACTTTCCAAATATTTTTCAAATGAGTTAATGAAAAATGAATGGAAATCTATTATATATAATGGAAGATTCTTAATTGAATTGGATTGCTGGAAAGATTGTAAAAATACACTCTCTTGTTGAAACTACCTTTGAGAAAATAGAATCTTTTGATAAAACATTAGCATTGATTGAAATTGAAATATTAATAGCTTTTGATGTTTATGATTGTAATATGAAACTTCAATTTCCCAATAAGGCAATGCATCAATTGAGCATTTGATAGTAAAGTTCTCAATATGCTAGCATAAAGTGTCAAAAATTTGAAAAATAAAACCAGAAAATAAATCTAAATTTAAACAAAATAAGTGAAAAAAATAAAATAAAATGAAATCACTATTGGTACAACTAATGTTACAACACAATTGGGATTGTTTTGAAATATTTTTTTTTTCACAAGGATTGGTTAGAATAATGGAATTTGAATAATTGCCAATTCCAACTTTTGAATTAGAAAGAGAATTATGATTATGAGTAAGAATGAGAGCTTGTTCATGATATGAATTGTAAATTGGAATGTTTTCTCGAATGGTGAAATCATAAAGATAATTTGTTGCTTTAGAATGGGGATTGGTTAGAATAATTTTTAAATTGAAATGTTCCTCATTCTTAGATGTTATTTGAATTTTCTTATGAGGATTCCCTTGAGAAGAATAGAAATCAACATCCTCAATGTTAGAGTAATTATCATAAATGATTTCACAATATTCTCTAGAATTCTCTTCTATCTCGTCCAATATATCAAAACAAGGAGGAACAAGAATTATATGTTCATTAATGGGAAAAAAGTGATCAATTATTGCTTCTCTATCTTGATAAAAATTAATTGGTATTTCATTTAGATTAGCCTTTGTATTTTCTGAAATATCATTAATACCAAGAGGGGGTAAATTACCATCTATAGAAATATCAGGATAAAGGGAAAAATGTGAATCTGAAACAATTCATTTAAAAATCTCTATTTGAGAACTCTTGTACATTATGCTCACTGTAAATTTCAGATTGTAGGTCATTCCTTTTTCTGCTCGTGCTTTCTTGAAGAATTGTGCTTTGGTTCCCTGAATTTGGCATTTTCTCATCATAAAAAAAAATAGAAATTTGTATAGAAGTATGCAAGTTATTATTTAATTTGATTGCTGCTTGTACTTGATGATTTGTGATCTGTTTTCTGAATTCACTGTAGAGTAATTTTTAGATTTCAAGGTAGTTTTTTCTCCAAAATTGTTGATGTTGTCTTCTTGCATTTGGTAAGAAATATTTTCTAAGCTTTGTGAGACCACTTCATCATAATTTACTTTCACATCCATATTGAAATTCTCATTTATGTTGGAAGGGGATGGAACAAAACTTGAACTAATGTCATATGGATTGGGAATGGGAGGAAGAGAACAAATATGTTCAAACCAATTTAGTGATTCTTCTTCCGTAGCTTTATCTTCAACTTTAAATTTTAAACAATTCAAACGAAATCGAATATTAAAATCTCTAACAGACTCATTTTCAAACCTTCGTAAATATTCAATTTCATCACATACATGTTCATAATTATGGCCATCAAATTTGTAAATGAAAATTGTAACAAATTGGTCCCAGTTGTGAATTGAGGCAACTAGAAGAGTTCTACACCTGTTTCTAGCTTTTGTCGTGAATGTGAGAGTAAAAATTCTGCATAAAATTCCTTTATCAGTTCATTGAAAATCATAATTTGAAACTTTTTAAATAAATTGAAAGACATGATTAAAATCCGAAGAATTTCTCTTACCATTAAACTTTACCTAAGACAAGAGTCTTACCACTTCGGTTGGAGTATTGGAAGATGCTCGTCCATGGATGCAACACCAAATTGGAAGTTTAAGAGGAGCCATCATGATTTAAATAAAATGTTAAAATTAAAAAGACTCCAATAGACAACAAGTTTCAGGCCCTCATTCTAGCGCCAAAAATCTTGAGGGCCAAAAATGTCTGCCTCAACATTGGGGGATAACCACCTGGTCTGGACCTTAAAGTAGCTCCTTTTCTATTTGGAGTAGTGGCTTTGACTCGTTTAACTAGGTCCAGTTACATTTTTGCTATCGCTATTGGTTTATGATGTATATTTAACTACCAATATAAATGGATATCATATCACTTCTTCTTACTGATTGGGCAAGAGAATGACCCTTAAGATGATTTGAGTTCAGCCAAGCCATAACTAAAATTTTTCCTCTTTGAGAAGAGGACTTAGAAGAATGTAGAACTTAATCTAAATACAAACTTATTCTATAATGTAAGAAAAAGAAGCTAATCCTAATCCTATCTCATTTAGGCAGATATAGATCTAACCGAACTAAGGGAAAGATAATTAAATGATAAGGATTTAAATATGTCCAACTTTAGTTAATATCAAGCTAACGAAGTAATTCAATTAACTGACATTTGTGAATACCGAAACACATCCTATTGAGACCTCTTAATTAAAATAATAAATCAACAACACTCAGGGAGTAATTCACAAAAATGATATTTATTGTTAAATCAATAAATGCAATAATTAAACAATAATAAGGGGAAATAGTTTGCAACTCATCACTCTTTAATATATCAGTTTTATAAGACATATTTCTGAGTAAATAGTTACTCAGAAATCATAATTTAATCCATAAGAGTAGAGATACATAATAACAATATTGAGACAAATTACCCATATCAACACAAGTGCACAAACATGAATAAAATGACACATTCTTGTTATTATAAAAATGAAACTAGTATTTGAAACAGAAGCATTAGAAATACCAATTTATTGAATCCATTTCTCTGACCCTGGGTAAGAAGGAATTTTTTGGGACGGCCTTAAATCAGATATTCAAAAATTTGTGGCGGAATGTTTGGTTTGCCAACAAAATAATGTTGAATCAATTAAGACACCGGGTCTATTACAACCTTTACCCATCCCAAGCCAACGTTGGGATGACGTTTCAATGGATTTTATCACAAGTTTACCCAAGTCTGAGGGAAAGAGTGTCATCATGGTGGTAGTTGACAAACTTACCAAGTATGCAGACTTTTGTGCATTATCACATCCATTTAAAGCCAGTACAGTTTCTACTGCACTTATGGAAATAATTCAAAATCTATATGGAAACCCAAATATTATTGTAAGTGACTGAGATCCCATTTTCACTAGAAATTTTTGGACAAAATTATTTTCTTGTCTTGGTACTTAGTTAGATCATTGCTAAACTTATCATCCTCAATCTGATGGGCAAACTGAGATAGTAAACGAATATTTGGAAGGATATCTTCGTTGCTTCATATCTGATAAAATAGACACAATGGGTCAAATGGTTGCCTCTAGCTGAATGGTGGTATAACACTTCCTTCCATACAGCAAAAAAAATGACCCCATTTATGGCACTTTATGGATATCAACCACCATCCATCACATCATATTTAAGAGAAAATTCTAAGGTTCAAGCAATGGAACATCACATCGAACATCAACAACAAGTCCTCCAACTCTTAAAGGATAACCTCATGTTGGCACGTAATACAATGAAACAACAGGCAGATCAACATCACAGCGAAAGAAATTTTGATGTAGGTGGTTGGGTATTCCTATGGGTACAACCATATAAGAAAATGTCCCTCAAGAAAGGTAAGAAGGATAATAAATTATCACCAAGGTATTATGGTCCGTACAAGGTGTTGCAAAAGATTGGTACTATGGCATACAAATTGGAGCTTCCTGCAGCTTTTCGATTACACCCAATTTTCCATGTTTCATGTTTAAATAAGGTTATAGGCGACAAACTCCCAGTTCAAACAATATTGCCAAAACTTGACAAGGAAGGAAAAATCATATTGGAACCGGAAGCAGTCACAGAAACAATAACTCGACAGCTACGAAATCGATCAATTTCAGAGTATCTTATCAAGTAGAAGAACTTATCCGCTGAAGATTGCACATGGGAGGATGAGAATTTTATACAGAAGCATCCAGAACTACCCAAGCATTGAGAAAAACACTTTTTTGAAGGAGAGGGGCATGTTGGGTCTCTATGATACTAGTGATTACCCCATTACTATTGTAGTTGCATCCCTTATTAATATTGTTGTGCCGCTATTATTCCCATATTTTTATTACTGTGCCCCATAAAATCCCTCTATTGTTATTACTGTGCCCCATAGAATCCCTCTATTGTTATTTTTGTGGCTTTATATTATTATTGTTAGGTTGGCTGGGTTATATTGTGACTCCTTAGACTCCTATATATAGAAAGGAGGTTTTGTCATTTGAGTCATCCAAGAATTTTTCATTTATGTAATGTAAAGGAGGTTGCCCCCTTGAAGAGGATGAATTCTAAGGCGTTGATCTATCTTTTCTATCTTTTCTTCAGCTGGTTTCATAACATAGCCTAGTCAGTACCCTAATAGAGTTACTTGGATCACCCCTTTGTGTAGAAGCCTTTCTCTTCTTTCGCCTTATTCATTTTCATTTTTTTCAATTTTTTTTCACCTTTTGATTTTTTCTTTTATCTTTGTAACTGTGCATAACACTTATTCATTTCAGAGGCAGAAGAGGGATCCAGACTTATTGAGAGTAGAAGAGGTTTTTCCTACAGAGAAGTAGTTTATTACACCTTTGACGCGTGCGTTAAGGTTTTCCCCCTCACCTTACTCTACTTGAATGAGCTGAGAAGGGTTAACCCAAAAAAATCGACTAGAGTAGGTGACACTAGTTAGCGTGCAAGAATTGTGTTTTACCCAAGGTTCGCTTCGAACAATACGTATTTTCCTTCAACGTATCATGCAATAAAAGTAACAAGTTCTTCACACAGAGGCAGGATGACAGATAACCAAGTAGTGATAACATCACAAGGCCTCTTGTACTTTACCTAGCTTACTTCACAATTCATACATGGTTTCATGCGAAACTATCCTACGAAACGAAACAAGTGAACTAACAAACAACAAAGAAAAGCATGATTAGAAGAAAAAATGAGAGCAGAGCAAGTAAGCACACAAGCAAGCAAACAAATAAAAAAGCAAAGAAAGTAAGAAAAAAAGAATGCAAGCAAACAACTGAAAAGAAAACACTACTCCTACTCCTAAGCTAATAGTGCATGGGTCATCTCACTTGAAGTGGTACTTCCAATGCAGCCACCGGTGCATTGGTTGACCCATGTCTGTGAAGGCATGGTTCGTGAACAACAAATTTTTGTGAGCTAGCAAACCTAAAAGATGTAACATTAAAGACAAACACACTCTGAGCTTACAACTGACTAATGAATAAAGATGAGTGAAAGTGCATGACAGGCATTTTGTGGTGCTGCGATGATGTTGTGTTAGACTGCATGTAGATTTTGAGTGTATGCATTCTCTTGACTGTGACATGTAGGAAAATGTTAGAAAGGTAGACCACTTGTGTTGTGCATGTGTGCTTGCAGTGTAATATTCATTCAATGCATGAGCGATGGGATCCTATAGCTCAAGTGGAGGAAGTGAAATCTGGGTGTTTGGTTGATCTTCTATGCAAAGTAGAGAGTGATGAGGAGCCTTGAGTATTTTAAAAATTTTCTGACTGGAATTGAAACCAACCTCACGACAGCGAAGGCCTGACATAACCATCAGCTTGGGCTGAAGTGCCTCGATAGTATAAGGGGTTTCGACCTCATTGACAAATAGATCATCGTATACCAGTGCCTTGCATAGATTGGCAAAAGTTGAATCAACATCGTGATCAGATGAGGAAGTGGATAGATCATGACAACCAAGATCAGAAAAATCAAGACGTTTGTCGAAATCCTCATGATTTGATGAATCGGGCAGAGGGGTAGAGAGCGGTAGATGAGAAGCAAATATGTTCACCCTCTGTGTTTTCAAGAAAGATAAATGATAGATACAATAGATTTTCTGAGGAAGATGTGTCCTCTCAACACTATAATGATAGACTGACATCCGACGTGTCCTATGAATGATCATAAGTAGAAACATTTGGAAATGGGTTTTCATAGGGGAAATCAACAATGGAAGAATCATAGCGGATGTTAGGATGAAGATGATGAGGCACGGTTGGAAGGGAGTCATCATTCAACATGGGTTCTTCTTTAGATTCCCGCACACACTTATCATGAATGATGGCGAAAGTTGGCTACATAACACCATCTCCGTCAACATCTTGATCCTCGTTCACAATAGGTGAGGAGTCTAGAATGGGAGAACACAAGATAGTATAATCCAAATGATCAACATAATGTGAGGAGAGAGGTCGAGGGAACAAGTCCAAGTGAAAACCAACAGACTTGCAAGCCAAATCTGCATAAATCTCAAGAGGAGGTTGGGTAGGAGGATTTCATAGTTCAACAAAGGCATGTGCGTTGTTTGATTAGGTGAAGGCAGATAGTCACTTATCACAATGACTATTCTTTCCTATGATTATGTAGCTCCATCATCAAAGTGTGCTGAGCGGGGTTCGGATATGTGAAGAAGATACTCAAATCTTCCATCAAGAAATTCCCAATAAATATCATCTTCAAGGAATCGGTATTCAAGATTACAAAAGCGTGTGTGAAACTGTTCAATTTATTCATCGAGTGATTTTCATAATTCTAGAATTTCTTTTTTGAGTGCTTTATAGTTAAAGCAATTGAAATCATGGTCTATCTCTACAACCATATGAGCAAGAGAATGAATAGATTTTTTGGGCAGCATGGCACACTAGTGCATTGGGTGCCCTCGAAGTGTGTAGATGGATAGTGCACAACTCATGTATTATTCAAAGGGACCATGTCTTTTGCATGAGCCTACAATACCAACTACATGCCTTACCAAGGCTACATACCCTCCACCATCAAATTTTTTATCAGAAGTTATTTGAGATATTTTTCAGGATGATGAAATCATTTATAGAAGACATACATTTCGAAAGAGAAGCTCTGTAGTGAGTCATGAGAGATGTTTAGAGACTCAAAATAGATGTGAGGACTCAGCTTGTCATCTGGCCCTCCTTTTAGTGCCAAAATGTTGACAATGTTGGACCTGCTAACATGCATGGGGATCTCCCGAGTAAGATGTCCCAATTAGACCTCATATCATTTGGTGTAGGAGTCCTAGCATTAGGTTACGAAGAAATGCCTTAACCATGATGTCACAGAGATGTCACAGAGAGACCATGATGTCACAGAGAGGTGAGCTAATGCCAATGTTGGTCATCCGTGATGGTGTGCATGAACGCCACGGTGACATCTTGTTGAAGCAAACTCTTGCCTCCGTTGCATTTGGAGCATTTTTTCGCCTCTTTCATCTAACTCGTATACTAACACGTGCATGGTCTTCTTGTGTGTGGCTGAACCGACACACACTAATGAATCTGTGCTGATATTCAAGTGTGTGTTGGTGGTCATGTGCATCAGCATTTCGAAGTACATGTTTAGCTCCAGTTGGACTTGCTTCTTGTCTTCGCCTTGGTGAGCGTACTGAATGGGTTGGATTGCACATGTGCACACAATGACATGCATGACATTGAATCCTTTTCATTTGATCAACAACATTTCTCACTGAGTCTCCAAAGTTTCTTTCATCATTAGTGGATCTGCTTGATCTTGCAACTTTTTTCCACCTTTGTGTTGTCAACAACCTTCCTCGTGCATTCATTGCATTAATTGCATTTGTTGTGTTCGTTGCATTCATTGTGTTCACTACATACAGTGTGTTCACTGCATTCACTGTGTTCAGTATCCTACCTCAAGCTATTGTTCATGATGATGCTCGATGTGATACCTTGATGTTGTTATCTACGAACAACTTGATATCTTCGGTAGTAAGAAAGATCATAGAAATTTGATCGATTTCATCTACAGGTGCACTCTAAATGGTTTATTCAACTTTTCTATCATGGAAACCATAGTAGTTGTACTACTGAGAGGCAAATGAACACCTGCAATACCTGGATACATGGAGACATTCATGGCAAGTAATCTATCAATCGAAAACAAAATTGAACTTGAGAACTGACTTGCAACATACATGTGTCACTGATCATGAAGGTTGCAGAATTTTGGCTGGGAGGTTGGAAGACTGACTGCCAAGACTATGCAAGGGACAGTCTGGGCTGCCAAGAGACTGACTGACTACTTGAATTGCACAGTGCACAATCCAATCTAGCTACTAACTAGTGGAATTGGGCAATGCACAATCTCAACTCGCAATGGTTGCAGGCTGAGTTACTACATTGTGCAATTTTCTAGGCCAACAGTCATTGTCCCTCAGAAATATGGAAAGAAATCCTGGAGGATAGTCACAGGGAAGAAATGCACATTTCCTGAGAGGAAGACAAAGCCTTCCCTCTCAGTATTTCACAATGCTATCTTGGTGAGGCTCTTAGTGAGGCAGAGTCTGAGCCAAGGCTACCGAGACTCGCCGATGGGAAACTGAAAGTGAATGTGAGTGTGAATGCATGATGATACTAAGTGCGAGAATAAGTGAATGATTATGCATGCAAACGGTGAATGACAGATTCAGAAAATGGAACAACATGCATGTAGGTGAGGCCAGTTTCCGAATCGGTGACCATTCGTGAAAAATAGTTTCATGCATGTGACAGCAGTGAGATAGCAACAAAAACTAAAACAATGAGAGGACATGTGAGTACACATGTAAATGATATAAAGCATTCAAAGTAATGAAGAAAATAGTACTCACACAAGCGAAAACACAAAATGTGATAGAAATGTAACACAAGGCATGGAAAGCAGTCTTACCCCAAAACAACTGAGCTAAATGTGCCATCTACTCCTAGATGTGATGTGGGATGTCAGAGCTACAAGGTTGATGTGAGAAATGAGCTCTGCAACATTTGGTTGATTTGTTTTTATAATATCTAGGCTACGACATGCATGCCACAAATCTAGGGAAAGCAACACTTGGTGGGAGGCTTCTGAAATGATCCTTGCATGTAACCTCCCATTGCCAAAAATAGATCCTTGAAATAAGGGATGCCTTTGCATGATGCCTTGGGAGAAATAGTCTATGCATGCAAGTCAATTTTTCTCAGTCCTGGAGGGAACCAGTCAACTCAACTGCACATGCAAGAGACTAATCGACTACTCGGAGAAAATGTGCATTTCTAGCTAGGAGTTGGCTTGGATGCCCAGGAGATTTACACAATTTCTGGGTAGAGAAGCTGACTGCTGCCCAGATTTGCACAAATTATAGGCTGAGAAACCCTGTTGGGGAAAATTACGCAATTTTCACTGTGAGTGTTGACTGCCAAAATTGCGCAATTCTAGAGCCCAATTATCTGTCGGTCAGGATTGTGTAATTTTCGGAGGGAAGGCTGTTTGGCCTCTAGAATTGCATAATTTCTTAGGGGAGTTGCTCAGCTTGCAGCTAGACCAAGTTTGAGCCATCAGCCTATGAGGAGAATGTATCAAACTATGATCGACAGGTTACCTTTGTGAAAGAAAAGAAATGAAGCTTGTGAACTTGACGAAGCAAGGGAAGCTACTGTGAAAAGTTGGAAGGGAGGCTCCAGAACGAAGCTAGGCAAAACTTTGGAGGGTGATTGTTGTTGCTACAACATGGGGCTATCATACAAGCTTGAAATTTTCGATGCTCTACATTATAGATAGGCTGACAATTTTTATTATTTGAGTTTCAGAGTGGTTGAGGGGGTAGTCGATTGGATTTAGGAGGAAATCGAGTGGATCGTAATGGAAGTGGATGATTTGGTGGTTGGGTTTGAAATTGAGTTTGAGGAGGTTGGGTTGGTTGAGGAGGTTACTATTGAGGTTGGTATGGGGAATACAGTTTGTGACAGCCCACCCAAGGTCCTCGCATAAGCTACATTGTAAATATATTGTAACTATTATACAATATTTGAAATCAAGAAAATGAGACTGAGTCAAAGGCACATATATTCCAGAGTTAGGGAGGTCCATTTCTTGATTGGGATGTTATGGTTTCTTATGCAAATAAAGAAACTTGATTGTAGGAAAAAAATAATGATTGGTTGGTGCATGCATCAATGAATTGGTTCTTGAATTAAATGGGCTACAAGAGGAAGTACTTAGGCCCATGTTTCTTAAGAAGATGAAAAGAGAAAAAAGAACTATAAAATGGTTGCAAACTAATACGAAACAAGGATGTGACAATAAATGTAGGCCCATGTAGCAAGCACAAACAAAAGGAGAGAAGGAACAATTTGAAAGGGAGGAAAATAAAGGAAAAAAATGATTTAAAGGAAGCTAAAGGTAGAGGGGGAGAGACACCCACTTGAACTTGTGTATGATAGAGGTAAACAAAGCAGGAGACAAAATCAAGGATTTAGAAAGATATTTCAACAGATATCGCTGAAGAGAAGAGAAGACAAGATAATTGAAGGGTATTGGTTCTCTATCCCTAAAGGTTATGGGTTCAGTTGCTAGTATCTTGAGCCTTGTAACGACTTAGTGTCCTTAGAGGCTATTGGTTGAGATAGGATCCCTAGAGCCCTAAATAGCTTGGGTCGTTGGAGGCTATCGGTTGAGACAGAGGTCTCTCGAACCTTGTAATAGCTTTGGTCCCTAAAGGCTATGGCCTGGGATGGAATATATAAATCCCTCGAATAGCTTGGGTCCCTAAGAGGATGTGGGTTAAGCGAAAAAGAATTTGGAGCCCTATAACAGCTTGGGAAGATGCCATCCTGAATCAGATGTAGAGGAAGACCTAAACAAAGACATATGATTACTGCGATGTTGCTACAATGGATTTTGGACTTCATAGAAGGTGGTGAATCATTATGTGTGAACTTGCTGGTGAGGCAGGGCACCTCTGGAATCCTTGTGTTGACAAAGAAAGTAGCATCCAGCTAGTGGGATTGAGGAAGGAGGTCCTTTGGAGTCCTTATTTCGATTAGCAGCTCGTATGTTAGTCCCGAAAGAAAGCATCCCCCCCAAAACTCTAGAACCTAACTCAGGGGTGGCAACATTAAGTAAGCATGGCTACAATTGTTTGTGGTTGGGTGGAGAGTCCTTATCCCATACTGAGTTTCCCTGCAAGTTCAAATATAAGATAAGTTCAAAGAGACTATTCATTTATTTTTTAATAGTGAAAACAGGTTGTATATCATTATCACCATCTATCCATTCTTCATTTTCTACTTTTGTCATTGTTTTTACAAGTGGGTACATTGCAAATTTCTTGGTCGAGCTTCCATCTGAGATAAACATGTCACCTGATCTACAACTGATAAAATCATCAACTGTAGGTAACCATGGTCTTCCTAAAATTAATGGATGTCATCCTAAATTATTCTTGGGTGTTAAAAATCATGAAATCAATAGGATATTCCGAAGAATCTAAGGGTACATATATATCCTCAACTCACCATCAAGTTTAATTATAGACCTGTCAACTAATTGTAACAATGTTGGTGTGTATTGAGGATTAGGAACTTTCAATTTATCGATAGTTTGTTTTCTCATTATGTTTATGGCTGCTCCTAGATCAATCAATGTGTTTGGTATTTCAACTCCATTGATGTGTGTTTTCACAAAGGGGCTTCCTGGATCTAAATGTTTTTGAATTGTTGTCTTCCCCAACATGATATCTGCAATTTTCCCAACTAATTGAATACTTTTCATTTCTTTTATTTTTCTTCTTCATCTTTGAGTACTCAATTCCTTAATTTTTTTTGCAAAAAATGGTATTTCTTTTATTGCTTGCAATAAAGTAATTTTTATACAGACGTTTTTCAATTCATCTAACATATCATAATCAAGAAATATGATTTGTTTTTCTACTCCTTTATCAATTTTCAACCTTTTAGGAAAAGATTCTCTTGAGACAAATACTGACGGTTGTTCTATAATAGGAGTATTATCAGAATGTATAGTAATTTTTTTTTTTTTTTTATGTTTGAATATTTTCTTTTTGAGGAAAGGAAATCTCTTCTTCAGAGTCATTATTATTCTTCTGGAAATTATTTTCTATTTCATGAATAACAACATATGCTTTCTTCCTTTCTAATACTCTACTAGATCTCAAATGAACATTATTAAGATCTAATGGAGTTATCATATAAGTTTGAGGATTCTATTCCTCTAAGTTGTAAATAGGTTGTGAAGTTTTATTGTTTGGATTTGGGAGAGGTTGAATAGGTAATTGATTTGGTCTGTGTGGAAATGGAAAATAAAGTTGTAGATTTGAATTTTCAGCTTGAGCTTGAGGTAATTAGATGGGTTGAGATAAGTATTGTGGTGTAAAATTTGGATAAGGTGGCAGATATTGTTGATATTAAGAATATCTTCCATAAGGATTTTCCCATCCTTGATTCCAATATTGTGGTTGTCGTTGAGCCAAAAGTTGCTATGGCATAGGTGGATTCCAATTATTTTGTGAAGATTGTGCAAATTTTTGAGGATTAAAGCCTTGAGTTTGATTTGTTTAAGGATTTTGCCATGGTATTTCGGCAGTAAAGCAAAGAGGGCCTACCTAATTTGGTATTCCTTCTTCACTAAACACAACCTTAAGACCTGGTATAGAGGGGAATTCTTTTGTATCGTGATTTTATGCATATATAACATATGTTTCTATGATTTTTAAATCTAAAGGACATTATCTCAGAGCATGTTTCTTTCTAATCCTAGGGCAGAAGATGGATAATGTAGCATTTTCGACTTTCTGCTTGTTTTGTATTTTAAGGGTGTCAATTTTCTCATAAAGACTCCTTAAAATATCTATCTTAAAATTTTCCATAAAACTAACTAATTCTTCCCTATTTATTGTCCCGACTTATATTTATTTACTCTTGATATAAGACAATCCCTTGGGCTTTTTTCAGTTCTTGCTTTACCCCTTGAAATATGTAGACATAAATCACAAATATATGCAAATGGTAATTGAGAAATATCTCCTTTTCCCATTAGATTGAGAATATCAATCCACTCATATTTAATGGATTTTAGTAAGATACCTTTCAAAGTTTCCTCATCCATATTATTCATTTTTTCCCTTTTGATATTATAAACAAATATTTTGACAAAATATTCAAGATTTTCATCTTCCTTTTGTTCCATTTTAAAGAATTCATCTTTAATGTTATGAGGCATACAATAATCCTTGCATTTCTTCAAGAATTCTTCTTTCATTTGTTCCCATGTTCTTATAGAATTCATTCCTAAACTCATAAACCATTTTAATTTTGAATCCTTTAAGGTGGCAAGGAACAATTTTAACTTTTTTGAAACATGCAGATAATCATATGATCTATATAATACTTCAAATTCAAAGAGAAATGTCTCTCAACCTTCACTTCTTATTCCATGAAAATTAGGGAGGATAGAAGGCGAGATGTTTTTCATTGTTAATGTTTTATCCTCATCAAGGATAGGGAATCCAAAAGGTTCTAGATCTCCTCTTCCTCCACCTCTACCACAACCTCTTCCACCTCGCCTATTTCCTCCTCTTCCTCCTCCAATAATATTTTGTTCACCATTGACATTGTGTACTTCTCCTTCACCCTCTTCAACCATTATCGGTTCATTAGAATAAGTATTCAATTCTACAATGGGATTATCTAGCTTTTCTTCTAGTTCTTTCAGTTCCTCTATCAATGGTTTGAAATAGGTTTCTTCTTCCTCTTCTTCAACAGGAACTTCCAACTCTTGAGCTAGAAGTTGTTCTCTAGATGAAGATATGAAAATATTTCTTTTTGTTGGGGATGTAGGATTTCTTCGATTACAAGTTCTATTGACGAAGTTGGTGAATCGTTAGGTGGATGGAATTTGAGTTTGTATGGGTGGTGTGGAACTACGTGGTCATGATGGAGTGAGTGATGATGTGGGAATTAGAATTCTTCCTTGAACTATAAACCTACCTCTAGAGTCTCTTTCCCTATGCATATCATGTCTTTATTTGTTTCTTTTTTTTAAGAATCCTATTTACACTTCTCCGACAGTGGCGCCAAAATTTTTGGTCAATTTAATGTTCTTAAATTTCAAGAATAAATAATCGACTGGAGTTGGTAAACTTGTTAAGTGAAAGTGCACTATATATTCTAGAATTCCTTTTAATTTTTTAGGGTGATGGTTATATTTGTTTTGGGGATTTTCTTTTTCATATAAGTTCCTATTGTAAGCATTAGATTATAATTAGACTTGTACAATTTAATGAGTGGAGGTGGAGCTATTGTTAGACTAATCTACTAGATCTTTTCTACTCTTAGTATTTTTCTTATGACTAGTTTTGAATGAATTATGTTTGGAACAAAAGATAACTATGAATTAATCAATTATTTTCTAAAACATCTTATGTTAACCATTCTAAAATCATGAATTTAATCTAATAATCATGATGTAGTGAAAATAGACTATTGAGATTCAAATGATTATAAAAGAGTATATACAAATTCTGATTCTAAAAGCATGAAAATAATCCTTTAAAGTAGTTTGCAATTAATTGAAAACACTAAGGAAACTAAACCATTAAACTATTGTAATGGAATTTAATTGTAAACTAAATAACGATATTTAACTGAGCTATAACGAAATATCAAAATAGTGAATTAAAGAAACTAAGTTAAAATGAAACTACAATGCGATAACAAAAGTGAAACGAAATAAAACTTAACCTCGACTACCTGTAGGGGCCCTCCGCAAAATAGCAGGTGTAAATCACAGTTAAATATGCATCGATTAACAAGAAATGCAACTTCAATTAGATGCAAGAACAGAGGTTGTTTCACACAGTTTCTTCAAAGATTAACTATTACTTCCTATCATCGTTTTTACATACATACATACATACATACATACATACATACATACATACATACATACATACATACATATCTATCTATCTATCATATATATATATATATATATATATATATATATATATATATATATATATATATATATATATATATATATATATATATATATATATATATATATATATATATATATATATATAACTTGAACTCGACTGCCTGTAGGGGCCCTTCGCAAAATAACAGGTGTAAATCATAGTTAAATACGCATCGATTAACAAGAAATGCAACTTCAATTAGATACGAGTACAGAGGTTGCTTCACATAGTTTCTTCAAAGATTAACTATTACTTGCCATCATCGTTTATAGAGTATACATACATACATACATACACACACACATACATACATACATACATAGATACATACATACATGCATACATACATACATATATATAATGCATGCTCAATAGTTTGAGACTTGTATGCCTACAGGACTTCAAAGGATCCTTATTCAAATTCGAATATTAAATAATCTTGATGATTTACTATTTGTAAGACAATGAGAGAATCATGATGCATTCAGATTCCTACTGCTACGTGTTTGACCCATACCTTTGACCACTCCACTATGTGATCTCTTTAGTGATTTGACTTGAGAAAATAAGAGGAGATCCTTGAGAAGATCAATCCAAAACTTCCCATGTGCTTCCTTTCCTCGTTGTTGTTATCCTCTACAATGTTCTAGGCTAATGAGGAGATCGAAAAAGGTAACATCGAATCACTTTCAGGTCAGTAGCTAGCCCTACTAAACCAAAGAGGGATCTCTCTAAGTATTTTTCATATAATTCTTGTTTGTGATTTGAGAATTTAGGGTTTTTCAGTTTGTTGGAGTAGGGATGAGAGTAGGAAATTAGGTCATCATATCAAGTGTGCAGTAATAGACATAAAGAGGAGCTAGATAACAATATGTTATGGTGAACTTAATATTTAGTCAATGTAGTATAGGTCTTAGAGTTTAAGAAATCGTAATGAGCATGTATAAGCATGAAATCATTAATCTTAGAAAAAGAGAAATTCAAGCATGATTTTAGACATAAACAAAGTTTAAATCTAAGAATTATGCCTATATGACTATAAGGAAAACCATAAGAAGAAGGAAAAGAATGTAAAGAGAGATTCTTTAATCAATTTGAAAATTATATGAGAGGAAAATGACACCATAGACTCACTAAATAAGTATTCCAAAAAAATAACTACAACTGCTTCTTCATTAGCTATAAGAAAATGTAAGGTACAAGTCTCTCCTCAAACTCCAACCCTTCTCACTGAATGGGAAATCATACATATAGACTCAAAAAAACCATCTCCTCGCCTTCAAAGGTCGAATCCCGAAGTGGTGGACCAGTTACCAAGATTCTCTCAACCAACAAGAGAGAGTCAGAAGGTCAAACACAAACTCCTAGTTTAGACTTTGATTTGAGTTTTGCTACCTTTATGACACTTAATTAAACACAAAAAAACTTATCATGCCTATTAACTTCAATAATTACATCATCAGGTCTTTAAAATATCCAAATTACATCATAAAACCAAAATTTGGAGAAATTGAAGTGAAAAAGACAACTACAGGTATAAGCGTAGCGTATTTGGCTGTAAGCGTAGTGCATTCAGCTATAAGTGTAGCACCACCTTCTCAACCGATTTTGGAGGTCTCCTGGAATTCAAATTTGCAACGTAAGAGAATGGCCAACTATAATTTTCTCTCTAGTTTCCCAATCAACTTGAATTTTTGGAAATCGAGTACGGGAAGACCTTCAAACATCAATTCTTCTGAGGTAACTCTAAAAGCGCAGTGCATGCTACGGAATAGTTGCAAGAAGTGTCTTTTTCACCCCTTTTTTGACTTTTTCTCCTCACCAATTTTCTGACCTATTTCAAAAAGTGGATATTTGAGATCCTTAGGGAAAAATCTATCCAAGGATATAAAATTCTTGGTCTTTGGAGCTTTGAGATGAAATCATAGTGTCAAAGCACTGCGATTATAGATTTTCCTATGTTTTTAAAACGATAAAAAATGGCCAAAATTTGGAAAATGACAAAATTTTCTCCAAATCATCTAAAAATTGTTGAGTGAAGGTATAATAAGATATGGTATGCCATGTGGGATGCCTCACCATGTAAATCAGGCTTCTCCTTGTTCTTTTGACTAATTAGGCTTTCCTTGAGTTTGCTCTCCAATTGCTTGATCCTGACTTTAGGTACATTGTTTCTTGTATATTAGTGCATAGACATATGCCTCTGCAAGTTGTTGTTCCTGTTTTCCTTCTTGAGGAGTTGCTCCATGTTTCCATTTACTTTATCAAGCCAATAAACCATCTCTTCGTTGATTTTTCTAGTGATTAGGTCATCTACCATAATATGTTCTTTTGGTGGAGAAACCTCTCTTTGTAGCTCAAGGGTTATTTTAGTTGCTCTAGTTCTTTGTGTCGCCGATGTACTTTCCTTTAATTCACCTTTTGATACTTCCATTTCAACCACTCCTTTTCCCTTTGCATCTGCGTTCCTTAAACTAGTTACCTGTTTTTCTTGAATCATTTGGTTCACCTTTAGTTGCATATTCTCTTGTTGTAGGCATGCTATTAGAGAATTTTACTCTACCAATTTTCCCTCCAATATCTTAATTTCAACCTCATTATCCCTGATGAACTAATATTTAACTCTTCCCTCATATCCTTTCTCCATAGCTGATACATGTGTACCTGGATGAGAGGACTCCTCATACTGTGAGAAGATTGTATCTTTACCTCTTGTAAGCTTAGCACCTTCAACAATCCCTTGAGAAAACACAAGCCTATCACCTCTGGAATATATATGAGACCCTTATGTCCTGTCTTCCCTCTTCGTTAGTCTACTTGAAGAAGCAATCTCTTGGTGTACTAGTGAGCTTGAAGGTTTTGTTTCATCACTAGACCTATTTGATGAAGATAGAGGAAAAGCTGAATTTACAAAATGGTCCCAGGAAATATTTGCTTGTGCTAACTCATGAAAAACTAGCACTTTCACTAGGCCATGATGAAACAAACTAGTATAATGATTCTCCCCTTTTCTACATTTTCTGCTATTTTGAGCAAACATTTTTAGAAGTAATAAGAAAAATTGATTTGTGGTACACTAGTGAAATGCATCAGAAGATTCATGTGATACATATATATCGTTGAATACCTGCCTTCACATGTGAAATAATTCATGATCATTTTCATGGGAGGGGTATACCTTTCCAACAAATGTCAGAATGGAAAAATATATGTTGGAGCTGCCTTATATTGTGCTTTCATGTACATCTTGTAGTTTTGAAGGTCAAGGTCTTCTCTTTTGAACCAGATTTCTCCAATGTCTGGAATCCCTATATCTATGGATATAAGATACCTTGAAACAATGATTTTAAACCTTCCTATGGTTATGTTGAGGGCGAAAAATGCATGCCTCAACATTGGGGGATAACCACCTAATCTGGACATTAAAGCAGCCCCTTTTCCATTTGGAGTAGTGGCTCCGACTAGTTTAACTAGGTCCAGTTACCTTTTCCTTATTGATATTGTGTTACAATGTATTTTTAACTACCAATAGACATGGATATCAGATCACTTCCTCATGCTAATTGGGCAAGAGAATGACCCTTAAGCTGATTTGGGTTCAGCCAAGCCACAACTAAAATTTTGCCTCTTTGAGAAGATGACTTAAAAGAAAGTAGAACTTCATCTAAATGCAAACTTATTCTATAATGCAAGCAAAAGAAACTAATCCTAATCCTATCTCAGTTATGCGGATATAGATCTAACCCAACTAAGAGAAAGATAATTAAATGATAAGGATTTAAATATGTCCGGCTTTTAGTTAATACCAAGCTAATGAAGTAATTCAATTAACTGACATTTGTGAATACCGAAACACATCCTATTTAGACCTCTTAACTAAAACAATAAACCAATAACACTCACGGAGTAATTCACAAAAATAAAATTGATTGTTAAATTAGTAAATCCAATAATTAAAGAACAATATGTGGAAACAGTTTGCAACACATCACTATTTAATAAATCAGTTTTATAAGACAGATTTATGAGTAAATAGTTACTCAGAAATTAGAATTTAATCCATAAGAGCAAAGATACATAATAACAATATTGAGACAAATTACCCATATCAACACAAGTGCACAAACATGAATAAAATGACACATTCTTGTTATCATAAAAATGAAACTAGTATTTGAAACAATAGTATTAGAAATAGCAGTTTATTGAATCCATTTCTCTAACCCTAGTCTCCAATAGTCCTTTACATTGCTCGAACTTCTGCTTTCAAAACTAGAGCTTCAATAATGCAAACTCTACCCATCATACATAATTCAAGATACAAAGAAAAAATCCTGAATAATCCTCAGATGTGAGATTTTCTCTCCTCCCTGCTACAACTCTAAATTCCTATAGCAGAAATGCTTTTAGAAGTCTAAAATTACAGGGGAGAGCAACCACTAATTACATTCTGTAATCTGTCATTTATAATATTTCCAAAGGTATTTTTCAGAGGAATGTTTGTTGAAGAAAAATATGCCCAATCCAAATTTATTTGCTCAAAATTCCAATCTCTAATTGCTAGATCATTCTCATTGATTGAGATCTTTTTCTCCATATATCTTCTACGGTTTTCCTGCAAAAAAAAATCAAAATAAATTAAGGCACAAAAATAAAATCAAGATGCCATTTATGGCATTTAAAACAAATCCAATCAAATGCAATTATTTAATTGAAAAGGAAATATGAACTTTATGTTGATGCATATGATGATTTTAATTGACCAAAGATATTATTAATGAATGAATCTGCAATTAGAAGAGGCTTGAGCAAATGAAAATGAAGAAAATAAAACTCAGAAAATTGATTTTGTTAAAAAATTTGGAGCTTGATCTTCTACCTATTTTTAGACTCCATAAGTGACTAAATCTTTTAGTGAAACCTCCTCAGAAATTTTCTCCTTGATTTTATCTTTCCAATGAGCTATCGTGTGCCTCATTTGGCCATGTAAAACTCAATCTATGAGTCTCCAAAGCTGATGAATCAAATCTGGCACAATTATGGAAATCATCTTACTTGGTTAAAAATCAGAATTAATTAAAAAATCTAATCCCAAATTAGACTCTAATTATCTAATAATTAATTTTAATTTAATTATTAATCATAAACTAAACTAATTATTTAATAAACTATTTATTAATTAATATAAATCTAATTAACTAAAATATATAATTAACTATTTATAAACTAATTAATATTAATCTAATTAATAATTAATTTTAATTTAATTAAATGAATTATATTTTAATATTAATTAATTTAAAATCGAATATTTAAATATTAAAGATTTAAACCAATACTAAATTACAACTACCCTACCACTCCATACTTCACTCATTCGTATGAATGAGTTTGAAAACTCAGAAACAAAAATCAAAGTTTATAACTAGAGTTGGTTAATGCGACATGCCTTTGACTTTTTTAATGATCAGGAGATCAGCGATTGGGAGTTGTCAAGGTCTTCTAAAATTGTTACATTTTAAAAACTCTGATGCGATTCCCTGATGATGAATTTTATTTTAATATTAATTACATTAACAAATCACAAAGTTTGTTATGAGACTTATGCCTTAATGCCTTATGCCCCTTTGATTAAATCGGGAGATCAGAGATTGGGAGGTGTCGAGGTTCTTTTAAATTTTTTGTGATTGAAATCTTTGATGCGATTTTCCGATCACGCAATATTTTTTTATTTTATATACATTTTTTTATATATTATTTTATTTCTTGGTTTAATTTTATTGATGTCTAGTTAAGTTATGTATCTATCTAAAGCATAAATTTCCTATCTAAACTACAGCCACTTTGACATTTTGGGTTTTCGAGATTAATAATTTATTTGAAAATTGTAGTAAACTACTAAAATCGCAATGCTTCACAATTTGGCTGTATAAGTAAAAAATGAAAAATGTTAGTAATAACTAACTATGGGTTAATATTTAAAATAAATGAATTATTGAACTAGTTTAATTACAAAAATGGAATATTGTATATTTTACACATTTTTAACCTAGGCGACATAAATGATTAGACTTTAAAGGAGTGCCATTTACAAACCAGTTGACCAAATGAGGTAAAACAAGTATCAATGGAAAGCTTATAAAAAATCGATTTTAACAAAGAAATCAAAACAAGAATCTACAAAAAATGAAAAATTAAGATAATCGTAGGGTAATAAATGTCCTAAAAGGCGTTTAACCAAAAAATTTATAGAAAGGGTCCCCATTATTTGAAGTGAACAAGTCAAAAATGGGGTTGTTTGTGTTTTACCACAACAATGGCAACACACGGGAGAAGAACCAGCTATCTCTGTTTGATATGAATGAGAATTTCCTAAAATTAAAGTAAAAATAATTAAAGAAGGGATTTTTTTTTTTTTTTTGGGAATGTTTGACTACGCTCATTAGTCTGAATAAAAGAAAAAATCATCTTACTATAATTTTTCTTAAAATTTTCATAAATTAAATTATTTCAAAAATCTATATCAGTCCTTAATTAGTTGTAGAGATAAAGCAGGCGTCACTTTATAGCTTAGCTTTTTAAAATATACTCATTTGTCATAGGTAGAGCCACTGCTGCCAGCAAACATCTATAGTCTCAACATGGATACCTTTTAATCATGAATGATTCAGAATCCCATCTATTTAAGAAGTATTGACCTAGATATAAATCCATTTATATTTATTTATTTTCTTTGTATTTGTTATTGTTTTTTTTTGTTCTTAAAAGCCATTGTCCTAGTTTGATAGTTAGATAGTTGACAATGCCATTCACTGGTTATAATTTGGCTGAACAAGTTGGCTGGCGATAAGGCCCCTTGTTGTATAATTGTTTGCAATCATAAGCCATTACCCTAGTTTCTTTTGTAGTGTTGGTAATATCAGCCTATTTTTCCCCTATGATCATAGTAAGGAGACTCGTGATGAGACCTCTTATCTTCTATGTTTAAATATATTTTTGGATTACACTCTAGAGAAATAAGATTTTTTGGGATAGCGAGAGTCATTGACTCCTTAAGGGTTAAGAATGACAGTTTCAGAGTTAAAGGTGCTTTGTTGTGAATTGTCTTTACTTGGTTAAAAATAACTTTTCTTGACTGATAATAGAATTTTGAAAGATCTTAATAAAATATTAAAATATCAAAATAATTACAATTTTGATGAGAAAATAAATTTCTCAGATTTTATGATACTTTGTCAACTTCTCTTGTTTTGTAATCTCTTCCTTACATATGTCTACCTTTATAATAAGATAAACAAATTTTATTAAGAGAATTTAAGAAAAAGCTAATAGTAGATTATTAACAAATTTTTGCAATGTATGCCGACCATTGTTAGGTAACAAGAAGGCCTTCCATATAAATCATGGCAAAGTCACCAAAATTAAAACTGAAAACAAAAGGAAAAGAATTCTTAACCTAAAGTGAGAAAAGAAATCATCAAACAAAAATAAAAAAAGAAGAAATTAAAAGTGGAAAGGAAAATCCAAGTTTTGAAAGATAAACTCTAACAAGAATGTTTATACCAATGTCTCAACAAAATTAAGTAAAGGAAAATAATCATGTAATCATTCCCTCTTATCTCGAAATTCAGATAAATTATACTTTGCAGGGTAGTAAATGTTTTAGGCTTTAGATAGCAGTGATGATAAAATTCAGAACAATGAAAAATTTTTGTCTGACGTCAATCTTGTTGTTTCAAAGCATCATCTTAATCATTTTCTAATAAAAGGAATGCTTAAAGAAACAAACTAAAGGTTCAAAAACTTCCTAGTGTAGTTGTTTCAATGAAGATTATTGCTACTTCTTGAAATAAAACCAGGAGAGGAGTATAAGAATTCAAAATAGGATATGGCAGAGGATTGAAAGTTTCTATGAAGAGTTGCAAAACAAATTTATATATCAACAGAATTTAAAAACAAAACTAAAACTAAAGTAATGAAACGTAAATTAATAAAAGTTGGTACATGAATCTTACCATTGGATAATTGCATTTGATCTTACCTGAGAAGTATCAGTTTCTCCAATACTAGCTCACTTCTTCTTTTAGTTAACATTAAAAACATGAAGAAGTCAAAATAACCAAAATCCTATAACCCAAAATTATTATTTATTTTATTTAAACTAAATAAAGCAATAAAATGTAAAAAGGGAATGCTTTGTGTTCAAGGGAATCAAAATTAAAACAAATGCATTAGAAATGGGAATGACAATATGCAGTTATGAATGTTCTCAAAATATTATAAGTTTCATATAAACTCCATGATTTTTATAAATTGTCTAGAATTAAGACCAAATCTAAGATAATCAAATTTAAATGTGAAGATATAGAGGTCTTGAATTTCATATTTAATTATGGAATTATATATTTAAAACTGAAATATATGAGAAATTGAAATGATTTAAATATGTTACAAATTTGTCATCAATTGCTTTAGTACCATAGCAGTTACCCAAGATTGCCTTAAAATATTTCATACAACACAACACCTTATCAGATGATTTGCATGGCATGTTTCTTCACTGTGCTTAAATTTTTATCTGCAAAGTTTAACCTTTGTTGATATGCCATATATCGATTAAACGTTAATGGCATAGAGGCATACATTGGAGTCTATCGCATCGGAAAATTTTGAGATAATATTTCATTTTAATTTTGCGATGTGATATATTTGTTAGAATGGAAAATTTGCAATATGAGAACATGTGATGAGATGGAGTGATCAGAATACTGAAGAATTGATATATCGAGGATCAGGGAGTAGTCACATCATGCTTCGTACTTCGCAAATCCCACATCGTACATCGCACATCGCAGATTCGGAATTGTGACATGAGTATAAATAAAAATGTGATGAAGCGATTGCGATATCGGCATATTAGAATATTGGAAAGTAGTCATGTTGGAAGTGCCGATATTATTTTGCGACTACGGAAATGCGATGGATGATGGGGCTCTTAGGTGGGACCAGTTTTGGACCTCAAAAGAAATCGGTGATTGGCAAACTTAAGTACAAGATTTAATATTTTTGATACACTGATATGCGATGAAAAATGGACCCAATAAATTTATGAGCTTGATTTAAATTTCATATCGGGTCCAGAATTGTGTTAGCAACACAATATTGTTAAAGCTATTTTATTAGAGAATGAGCAAAAAGGAACGTCAGAGATGTATGGATTTGTAGTATTAGCGATATGGAATGTTCCAATATGAATATTTCGATATTGTTTTATATGTTTATTGGGTTTTCTAATGAATGAAAGAAAAGTTAAAGAATGCTCAAATTCCAATGAATCACAAATAAAATTTCCCTAAACTTCTTGCAAATTTGAATTGGATTTGCTGCTTACTTCAAGTTCTGAAAATAAATGGAAACCTGCAAATGAAACAGAACAAGAATTATAATTAAACTAAGGAAAGTAGAAAGTACATGAAAATGAACTTGTAAATGCGTACAGGGAAGGAAATTGTCTGTAAATTTTACCTCATGAATCTTCAAATTCTTCCTTGGATTTATCAAAATTCTGACTTTGTTCAAAATCATCTAATTATTTATTCTAAATTACAGTGGCAAATCAAGTTAAAGGAAATCAATTATTCATGTTTTGAAAATTTGAAATTCAAAGAATTCATCAGAAACGATAATGAGAATATGCTCCCTTTTGAATTGCAACAGTAATTTATTACCTCTGCTTATTTCGAATTAACTTGAGAAAAATTTGTAGTGTTATAGTGAATGTTCAATAACGCCTTTAATAAATAAATATGATGCATATTGTAGCATCAGATAATAAACAACAGATCAGAATAGGATAAAGCCACTCATTATGAAAGAATATAATTACATATTCAAATGTGTGAACATAGTAGCATGGACACACTTAAGGTCATTTTAACCAATTTCAAGGAAAATAACATAAACTTCTTGTTATTATAGTGAAAAGTTAGACTGATTAACAATAATCAAATTGGTATTAAGCTTTTGAGCTCAGGAAGTTATATTTTTCATGGGATAATGATGTCAAGAAGCTTTGTATCATTAAAACATTCGATATATAAATTTCAAAAGAAAAGCTTAGAAGGAACTGTCGAAATGAAGAAAAGTGGCTTTGAGGTGATTGGTGCCAAGTGCAAACTCAATTGAATTTAGTCAAGACATTATTCAAAATAGGCAGAGATATAGTTATGAGTAGAGGTATTGTTGCAATAGATTTTGATTTAAAAATGGGAAGCTAGGATAAAAAAGTTTCCGATGAGGACAAAAAGTTTCACTAAACGTGTAGGAGAAGGGTTGATTGCTTTGCTTTATTTTTTAAATCTGCAAAACTATTAAGAATAAATTAACTACATAAAACAAACTAACTAAATTAATTCTACTGTTATTCTAACCATATACACGAAAATGTCTAGGTATAGACATATTTCCAGGTAATCATTCTCTCATTTTAATTTTTGCATATAGGTACAGTTCAAACATTAGTATTAGAAATACAAATCTAATTAAGGTAAGAAAGCTAAATATGAAATCAGAATGTACAGTTATTGTTAGCAGCTCATTTACAATCACCTTCTTTTGAAATGTCCTTTCCAACTGAATTCCAATTGGATCATAAAAATATGGATGGGTTTCCATTAAGGATTGGGAAACGTTCAAAAGAGGAGATGATAGGCCAGATTGTGGATATGAGCTTTTAAATTCAAAGGCCTGGAAAAAATTGTTAGCGTTATGTGTAAGTGTTAAACTCTTAACAATCTTCCATGAAGGAAAACTTTCCAAATATTTTTCAAATGAGTTAATGAAAAATGAATGGAAATCTATTATATATAATGGAAGATTCTTAATTGAATTGGATTGCTGGAAAGATTGTAAAAATACACTCTCTTGTTGAAACTACCTTTGAGAAAATAGAATCTTTTGATAAAACATTAGCATTGATTGAAATTGAAATATTAATAGCTTTTGATGTTTATGATTGTAATATGAAACTTCAATTTCCCAATAAAGCAATGCATCAATTGAGCATTTGATAGTAAAGTGCTCAATATGCTAGCATAAAGTGTCAAAAATTTGAAAAATAAAACCAGAAAATAAATCTAAATTTAAACAAAATAAGTGAAAAAAATAAAATAAAATGAAATCACTATTGGTACAACTAATGTTACAACACAATTGGGATTGTTTTGAAATATTTTTTTTTTCACAAGGATTGGTTAGAATAATGGAATTTGAATAATTGCCAATTCCAACTTTTGAATTAGAAAGAGAATTATGATTATGAGTAAGAATGAGAGCTTGTTCATGATATGAATTGTAAATTGGAATGTTTTCTCGAATGGTGAAATCATAAAGATAATTTGTTGCTTTAGAATGCGGATTGGTTGGAATAATTTTTAAATTGAAATGTTCCTCATTCTTAGATGTTATTTGAATTTTCTTATGAGGATTCCCTTGAGAAGAATAGAAATCAACATCCTCAATGTTAGAGTAATTATCATAAATGATTTCACAATATTCTCTAGAATTCTCTTCTATCTCGTCCAATATATCAAAACAAGGAGGAACAAGAATTATATGTTCATTAATGGGAAAAAAGTGATCAATTATTGCTTCTCTATCTTGATAAAAATTAATTGGTATTTCATTTAGATTAGCCTTTGTATTTTCTGAAATATCATTAATACCAAGAGGGGGTAAATTACCATCTATAGAAATATCAGGATAAAGGGAAAAATGTGAATCTGAAACAATTCATTTAAAAATCTCTATTTGAGAACTCTTGTACATTATGCTCACTGTAAATTTCAGATTGTAGGTCATTCCTTTGTTTGCTCGTGCTTTCTTGAAGAATTGTGCTTTGGTTCCCTGAATTTGGCATTTTCTCATCATAAAAAAAATTAGAAATTTGTATAGGAGTATGCAAGTTATTATTTAATTTGATTGCTGCTTGTACTTGATGATTTGTGATCTGTTTTTCTGAATTCACTGTAGAGTAATTTTTAGATTTCAAGGTAGTTTTTTCTCCAAAATTGTTGATGTTGTCTTCTTGCATTTGGTAGGAAATATTTTCTAAGCTTTGTGAGACCACTTCATCATAATTTACTTTCACATCCATATTGAAATTCTCATTTATGTTGGAAGGGGATGGAACAAAACATGAACTAATGTCATATGGATTGGGAATGGGAGGAAGAGAACAAATATGTTCAAACCAATTTAGTGATTCTTCTTCCGTAGCTTTATCTTCAACTTTAAATTTTAAACAATTCAAACGAAATCGAATATTAAAATCTCTAACAGAATCATTTTCAAACCTTCGTAAATATTCAATTTCATCACATACATGTTCATAATTATGGCCATCAAAATTGTAAATGAAAATTGTAATAAATTGGTCCCAGTTGTGAATTGAGGCAACTAGAAGAGTTCTACACCTGTTTCTAGCTTTTGTCGTCAATGTGACAGTAAAAATTCTGCATAAAATTCCTTTATCAGTTCACTGAAAATCATAATTTGAAACGTTTTAAATAAATTTAAAGACATGATTAAAATCCGAAGAATTTCTCTTACCATTAAACTTTACCTAAGACAAGAGTCTTACCACTTCGGTTGGAGTATTGGAAGATGCTCGTCCATGGATGCAACACCAAATTGGAAGTTTAAAAGGAGCCATCATGATTTAAATAAAATGTCAAAATTAAAAAGACTCCAATAGACAACAAGTTTCAGGCCCTCATTCTAGCGCCAAAAATCTTGAGGGCCAAAAATGTCTGCCTCAACATTGGGGGATAACCACCTGGTCTGGACCTTAAAGTAGCGCCTTTTCTATTTGGAGTAGTGGCTTTGACTCATTTAACTAGGTCCACTTACATTTTTTCTATCGCTATTGGTTTATGATGTATATTTAACTACCAATAGAAATGGATATCATATCACTTCTTCTTACTGATCGGGCAAGAGAATGACCCTTAAGATGATTTGAGTTCAGCCAAGCCATAACTAAAATTTTTCCTCTTTGAGAAGAGGACTTAGAAGAATGTAGAACTTAATATAAATACAAACTTATTCTATAATGTAAGAAAAAGAAGCTAATCCTAATCCTATCTCATTTAGGCAGATATAGATCTAACCGAACTAAGGGAAAGATAATTAAATGATAAGGATTTAAATATGTCCAACTTTAGTTAATATCAAGCTAACAAAGTAATTCAATTAACTGACATTTGTGAATACCAAAACACATCCTATTGAGACCTCTTAATTAAAATAATAAATCAACAACACTCAGGGAGTAATTCACAAAAATGATATTTATTGTTAAATCAATAAATGCAATAATTAAACAATAATAAGGGGAAATAGTTTGCAACACATCACTGTTTAATATATTAGTTTTATAAGACATATTTCTGAGTAAATAGTTACTCAGAAATCATAATTTAATCCATAAGAGTAGAGATACATAATAACAATATTGAGACAAATTACCCATATCAACACAAGTGCACAAACATGAATAAAATGACACATTCTTGTTATTATAAAAATGAAACTAGTATTTGAAACAGTAGCATTAGAAATACCAATTTATTGAATCCATTTCTCTGACCCTGGGTAAGAAGGAATTTTTTGGGATGGCCTTAAATCAGATATTCAAAAATTGGTGGCGCAATGTTTGGTTTGCCAACAAAATAATGTTGAAACAATTAAGACACCGGGTCTATTACAACCTTTACCCATCCCAAGCCAACGTTGGGATGACGTTTCAATGGATTTTATCACAAGTTTACCCAAGTCTGAGGGAAAGAGTGTCATCATGGTGGTAGTTGACAAACTTTACAAGTATGCACACTTTTGTGCATTATCACATCCATTTAAAGCCAGTACAGTTTCTACTGCATTTATGGAAATAATTCAAAATCTATATGGAAACCCAAATATTATTGTAAGTGACAGAGATCCCATTTTCACTGGAAATTTTTGGAAAAAATTATTTTCTTGTCTTGGTACTTAGTTAGATCATAGCTCAACTTATCATCCTCAATCTGATGGGCAAACTGAGATAGTAAACAAATATTTGGAAGGATATCTTCGTTGCTTCATATCTGATAAAATAGACACAATGGGTCAAATGGTTGCCTCTAGCTGAATGGTGGTATAACACTTCCTTCCATACAGCAAAAAAAATGACCCCATTTATGGCACTTTATGGATATCAACCACCATCCATCACATCATATTTAAGAGAAAATTCTAAGGTTCAAGCAGTGGAACATCACATCGAACATCAACAACAAGTCCTCCAACACTTAAAGGATAACCTCATGTTGGCACATAATAGAATGAAACAACAGGCAGATCAACATCGCAGCGAAAGAAATTTTGATGTAGGTGGTTGGGTATTCCTATGGGTACAACCATATAAGAAAATGTCCCTCAAGAAAGGTAAGAAGGATAATAAATTATCACCAAGGTATTATGGTCCGTACAAGGTGTTGCAAAAGATTGGTACTATGGCATACAAATTGGAGCTTCCTGCAGCTTTTTGATTACACCCAATTTTCCATGTTTCATGTTTAAATAAGGTTATAGGCGACAAACTCCCAGTTCAAACAATATTGCCAAAACTTGACAAGGAAGGAAAAATCATATTGGAACCGGAAGTAGTCACAGAAACAATAACTCGATAGCTACGAAATCGATCAATTTCAGAGTATCTTATCAAGTAGAAGAATTTATCCGCTGAAGATTGCACATGGGAGGATGAGAATTTTATACAGAAGCATCTAGAACTACCCAAGCGTTGAGAAAAACACTTTTTTGAAGGAGAGGGGCATGTTGGGTCTCTATGATACTAGTGATTACCCCATTACTATTGTAGTTGCATCCCTTATTAATATTTTTGTGCCGCTATTATTCCCATATTGTTATTACTGTGCCCCATAAAATCCCTCTATTGTTATTACTGTGCCCCATAGAATCCCTCTATTGTTATTTTTGTGGCTTTATATTATTATTGTTAGGTTGGCTGGGTTATATTGTGACTCCTTAGACTCCTATATATAGAAAGGAGGTTTTGTCATTTGAGTCATCCAAGAATTGTTCATTTATGTAATGTAAAGGAGGTTGCCCCCTTGAAGAGGCTGAATTCTAAGGCGTTTATCTATCTTTTCTATCTTTTCTTCAGCTGGTTTCATAACATAGCCTAGTCAGTACCCTAATAGAGTTACTTGGATCACCTCTTTGTGTAGAAGCCTTTCTCTTCTTTCGCCTTATTCATTTTCATTTTTTTCAATTTTTTTTCACATTTTGATTTTTTTTTTCATCTTTGTAACTGTGCATAACACTTATTCATTTCAGAGGCAGAAGAGGGATCCAGACTTATTGATAGTAGAAGAGGTTTTTCCTACAGAGAAGTAGTTTATTACACCTTTGACGTGTGCGTTAATGTTTTCCCCCTCACCTTACTCTACTTGAATGAGCTGAGAAGGGTTAACCCAAAAACAATCGACTAGAGTAGGTGACACTAGTTAGCGTGCAAGAATTGTGTTTTACCCAAGGTTCGCTTCGAACAATACGTATTTTCCTTCAACGTATCATGGAATAAAAGTAACAAGTTCTTCACACAGAGGCAGGATGACAGATAACCAAGTAGTGATAACATCACAAGGCCTCTTGTACTTTACCCAGCTTACTTCACAATTCATACATGGTTTCATGCGAAACTATCCTACGAAACGAAACAAGTGAACTAACAAACAACAAAGAAAAGCATGATTAGAAGAAAAAATGAGAGCAGAGCAAGTAAGCACACAAGCAAGCAAACAAATAAAAAAGCAAAGAAAGTAAGAAAAAAAGAATGCAAGCAAACAACTGAAAAGAAAACACTACTCCTACTCCTAAGCTAATAGTGCATGGGTCATCTCACTTGAAGTCGTACTTCCAATGCAGCCACCGGTGCATTGGTTGACCCATGTCTGTGAAGGCATGGTTCGTGAACAACAAATTTTTGTGAGCTAGCAAACCTGAAAGATGTAACATTAAAGACAAACACACTCTGAGCTTACAACTGACTAATGAATAAAGATGAGTGAAAGTGCATGACAGGCATTTTGTGGTGCTGCGATGATGTTGTGTTAGACTGCATGTAGATTTTGAGTGTATGCATTCTCTTGACTGTGACATGTAGGAAAATGTTAGAAAGGTAGACCACTTGTGTTGTGCATGTGTGCTTGCAGTGTAATATTCCTTCAATGCATGAGCGATGGGATCCTATAGCTCAGGTGGAGGAAGTGAAATCTGGGTGTTTGGTTGATCTTCTATGCAAAGTAGAGAGTGATGAGGAGCCTTGAGTATTTTAAAAATTTTCTGACTGGAATTGAAACAAACCTCACGACAGCGAAGGCCTGACATAACCATGAGCTTGGGCTGAAGTGCCTCGACAGTCTAAGGGGTTTCGACCTCATTGACAAATAGATCATCGTATACCAGTTCCTTGCATAGATTGGCAAAAGTTGAATCAACATCGTGATCAGATGAGGAAGTGGATAGATCATGACAACCAAGATCAAAAAAATCAAGACGTTTGTCGAAATCCTCATGATTTGATGAATCGCTCAGAGGGGTAGAGAGCGGTAGATGAGAAGCAAATATGTTCACCCTCTGTGTTTTCAAGAAAGATAAATGACAGATACAATAGATTTTCTGAGGAAGATGTGTCCTCTCAACACTATAATGATAGACTGACATCCGAGGTGTCCTATGAATGATCATAAGTAGAAACATTTGGAAATGGGTTTTCATAGGGGAAATCAACAATGGAAGAATCATAGCGGATGTTAGGATGAAGATGATGAGGCACGGTTGGAAGGGAGTCATCATTCAACATGGGTTCTTCTTTAGATTCCCGCACACACTTATCATGAATGATGGCGAAAGTTGGCTACATAACACCATCTCCGTCAACATCTTGATCCTCGTTCACAATAGGTGAGGAGTCTAGAATGGGAGAACACAAGATAGTATAATCCAAATGATCAACATAATGTGAGGAGAGAGGTCGAGGGAACAAGTCCAAGTGAAAACCAACAGACTTGCAAGCCAAATCTGCATAAATCTCAAGAGGAGGTTGGGTAGGAGGATTTCATAGTTCAACAAAGGCATGTGCATGATCTCCCCCATCACTCCACGGTGGTGGCGTTGTTTGATTAGGTGAAGGCAGACAGTCACTTATCACAATGACTATTCTTTCCTATGATTATGTAGCTCCATCATCGAAGTGTGCTGAGCGGGGTTCGGATATGTGAAGAAGATACTCAAATCTTCCATCAAGAAATTCCCAATAAATATCATCTTCAAGGAATCGGTATTCAAGATTACAAAACCGTGTGTGAAACTGTTCAATGGATTCATCGGGCGATTTTCATAATTCTAGAATTTCTTTTTTGAGTGCTTTATAGTTAAAGCGATTGAAATCATGGTCTATCTCTACAACCATATGAGCAAGAGAATGAATAGATTTTTTGGGCAGCATGGTACACTAGTGCATTGGGTGCCCTCGAAGTGTGTAGATGGATAGTGCACAACTCATGTATTATTCAAAGGGACCATGTCTTTTGCATGAGCCTACAATACCAACTACATGCCTTACCAAGGCTACATACCCTCCACCATCAAATTTTTTATCAGAAGTTATTTGAGATATTTTTCAGGATGATGAAATCATTTATAGAAGACATACATTTCGAAAGAGAAGCTCTGTAGTGAGTCATGAGAGATGTTTAGAGACTCAAAATAGATGTGAGGACTCAACTTGTCATCTGGCCCTCCTTTTAGTGCCAAAATGTTGACAATGTTGGACCCGCTAAAATGTATGGGGATCTCCCGAGTAAGATGTCCCAATTAGACCTCATATCATTTGGTGTAGGAGTCCTAGCATTGGGTTACGAAGAAATGCCTTGACCATGATGTCATAGAGAGGCAAGTAAGATAACTCTATCAGTAAAAAGGGTGTGACTACTACAGTGAGTCAAGGAAGGTGTATAAAAGGTTCTAACACATGGGGGTTGAGATGAGTGCACCCCTTCGCAACCTGTAATAGTACTCAGTTGAGAAGGGAACACACGAGTGAAGATTCATCACAAGCTAGAAAGCAGGTCAGCCAACAACCCAAAGTGATGGTTAAACCAATAGCACATCTGCAACAAGATTCATATAATTGCATACAAAATAGTTCATACACAACTACGTAAGTTAAACAACATACATTGCTACAGCAACTGGAACAATCCAACTACAATAACAACATATGCATGAAAACGTGATGGCTCTTTTTATATAAAGAAGTGTAAGTTCCAATCATACAATACATTCATGCAAATGCGCTAGCCTCAACAGTGGAACATTAAATTCACATCTGCCTACTCCTCCAAAGATATGTACTAGCACCGTACAGTGGAGAAGCCAAGGAGCGTTACAATACTATCCAAGCTCCCTCCAAGATAGTCTTATCAGAAGCTTGGCTGACCAAAAGCCTATACAATGAGTTATGAGGAACTATTTATAGCAAAGGGTGGGGTGACCCTTGACATTCCCCTTTGTGACAGTTCAGCTACCCTCATGACTCTTCACCTACTCTATGACTGTTACATCTAACTATTCACACTTCACTTACACTGACATGAGCTAACATTACAACACACATGTACTGATGTGAGACAAAATAGCTTGAGCAAGCCATGCAAGACATCACTGACACTCATTTCGTTGTGATGTGACCAACTCTTTAACATGCTTGTGATGGGGAAGGTGGTGAGCTAATGCCAATGTTGGTCATCCGTGATGGTGTGCATGAACGCCACGGTGAAATCTTGTTGAAGCAAACTCTTGCCTCTGTTGCATTTGGAACATTTTTTCGCCTCTTTCATCTAACTCGTATACTAACACATGCATGGTCTTCTTGTGTGTGGCTGAACCGACACACACTAATGAATCTGTGCTGATATTCAAGTGTGTGTTGGTGGTCATGTGCATCAGCATTTCGAAGTACATGTTTAGCTCCAGTTGGACTTGCTTCTTGTCTTCGCCTTGGTGAGCATACTGAATGGGTTGGATTGCATATGTGTGCACAATGACATGCATGATGTTGAATCCTTTTCATTTGATCAACAACATTTCTCACTGAGTCTCCAAAGTTTCTTTCATCATTAGTGGATCTGCTTGATCTTGCAACTTTTTGCCACCTTTGTGTTGTCAACAACCTTCCTCGTGCATTCATTGCATTAATTGCATTTGTTGTGTTCGTTGCATTCATTGTGTTCGCTACATACACTGTGTTCACTGCATTCACTGTGTTCAGTATCCTTCCTCAAGCTATTGTTCATGTTGATTCTCGATATGATATCTTGATGTTCTTATCTACGAACAACTTGATATCTTCGGTGGTAAGAAAGATCATAGAAATTTGATCGATTTCATCTACAGGTGCACTCTAAATGGTTTATTCAACTTTTCTATCATGGAAACCATAGTAGTTGTACTACTGAGAGGCAAATGAACACCTGCAATACCTGGAGACATGGAGACATTCATGGCAAGTAATCTATCAATCGAAAACAAAATTGAACCTGAGAACTGACTTGCAACATACATGTGTCAGTGATCATGAAGGTTGCAGAATTTTGGCTGGGAGGTTGGGAGACTGACTGCCAAGACTATGAAAGGGATAGTCTGGGCTGCCAAGAGACTGACTGACTACTTGAATTGCACAGTGCACAATCCAATCTAGCTACTAACTAATGGAATTGGGCAATGCACAATCTCAACTCGCAATTGTTGCAGGCTGAGTGACTACATTGTGCAATTTTCTAGGCCAACAGTCATTGTCCCTCAGAAATATGGAAAGAAATAGTTTAGGATAGATACACAATGGATGATGAGGTTCAGTAATGACGGCGCACGTAGTGTGAAGTTAGGCAGTCAGTCAGGCAGGCGCAGGCAGGCAGTGATGAGTACGTGGGTGGGTGGGAGATCCATCCATTGGAAACCTACAGCATTAGTCCTGGAGGATAGTCACAGGGAAGAAATGCACATTTCCTGAGAGGAAGACAAAGCCTTCCCTCTCAGTATTTCACAATGCTATCTTGGTGAGGCTCTTAGTGAGGCAGAGTCTGAGCCAAGGCTACCGAGACTCGCCGATGGGAAACTGAAAGTGAATGTGAGTGTGAATGCATGATGATACTAAGTGCGAGAATAAGTGAATGATTATGCATGAAAACGGTGAATGACAGATTTAGAAAATGGAACAGCATGCATGTAGGTGAGGCCAGTTTCCGAATCGGTGACCATTCGTGAAAAACAGTTTCATGCATGTGACAGCAGTGAGATAGCAACAAAAACTAAAACAATGAGAGGACATGTGAGTACACATGTAAACGATAGAAGTAATTCAAAGTAATGAAGAAAATAGTACTCACACAAGCGAAAACACAAAATGTGATAGAAATGTAACACAAGGCATGGAAAGCAGTCTTACCCCAAAACAACTGAGCTGAATGTGCCATCTACTCCTAGATATGATGTGGGATGTCAGAGCTACAAGGTTGATGTGAGAAATGAGCTCTGCAGCATTTGGTTGATTTTCTTTTATAATATCTAGGCTACGACATGCATGCCACAAATATAGGGAAAGCAACACTTGGTGGGAGGCTTCTGAAATGATCCTTGCATGTAACCTCCCATTGCCAAAAATAGATCCTTGAAATAAGGGATGCCTTTGCATGATGCCTTGGGAGAAATATTCTATGCATGCAAGTCAATTTTTCTCAGTCCTGGAGGGAACCAGTCAACTCAACTGCACATGCAAGAGACTAATCGACTACTCGGAGAAAATGTGCATTTCTAGCTAGGAGTTGGGTTGGATGCCCGGCAATTTACACAATTTCTGGGTAGAGAAGCTGACTGCTACCCAGATTTGCACAAATTATAGGCTGAGCAGCCCTGTTGGGGAATATCACGCAATTTTCACTGTGAGTGTTGACTACCAAAATTGCGCAATTCTAGAGCCCAATTATATGTCGGTCAGGATTGTGTAATTTTCGGAGGGAAGGCTGTTTGGCCTCTAGAATTGCATAAATTTTTTAGGGGAGTTGCTCAGCTTGCATCTAGACCAAGTTTGGGGCATCAGCCTATGAGGAGAATGTATCAAACTATGATCAACAGGTTACCTTTGTGAAAGAAAAGAAATGAAGCTTGTGAACTTGACGAAGCAAGGCAAGCTACTGTGAAAAGTTGGAAGGGAGGCTCTAGAACGAAGCTAGGCAAAACTTTGGAGGGTGATTGTTGTTGCTACAACATGGGGCTATCATACGAGCTTGAAATTTTTGATGCTCTACATTATAGATAGGTTGACAATTTTTATTATTTGAGTTTTAGAGTGGTTGAGGGGGTAGTCGATTGGATTTAGGAGGAAATCGAGTGGATCGTAATGGAAGTGGATGATTTGGTGGTTGGGTTTGAAATTGAGTTTGAGGAGGTTGGGTTGGTTGAGGAGGTTACTATTGAGGTTGGTATGGGGAATACAGTTTGTGACAGCCCACCCAAGGTCCTCGCATAAGCTACATTGTAAATATATTGTAACTATTATACAATATTTGAAATCAAGAAAATGAGATTGAGTCAAAGCCACATATATTCCAGAGTTAGGGAGGTCCATTTCTTGATTGGGTTGTTATGGTTTCTTATGCAAATAAAGAAACTTGATTGTAGGAAAAAAATAATGATTGGTTGGTGCATGCATTAATGAATTGGTTCTTGAATTAAATGGGCTACAAGAGGAAGTACTCAGGCCCATGTTTCTTAAGAAGATGAAAAGAGAAAAAAGAACTATAAAATGGTTGCAAACTAATACGAAACAAGGATGTGACAATAAATGTAGGCCCATGTAGCAAGCACAAAAAAAGGAGAGAAGGAACAATTTGAAAGGGAGGAAAATAAAGGAAAAAAATGATTTAAAGGAAGCTAGAGGTAGAGGGGGAGAGACACCCACTTGAACTTGTGTATGATAGAGGTAAACAAAGCAGGAGACAAAATCAAGGATTTAGAAAGATATTTCAACAGATATCGCTGAAGAGAAGAGAAGACAAGATAATTGAAGGGTATTGGTTCTCTATCCCTAAAGGTTGTGGGTTCAGTTGCTAGTATCTTGAGCCTTGTAACGACTTAGTGTCCTTAGAGGCTATTGGTTGAGATAGGATCCCTAGAGCCCTAAATAGCTTGGGTCGTTGGAGGCTATCGGTTGAGACGGAGGTCTCTCGAACCTTGTAATAGCTTTGGTCCCTAGAGGCTATGGCCTGGGATGGAATATATAAAGCCCTCAAATAGCTTGGGTCCCTAAGAGGATGTGGGTTAAGCGAAAAAGAATTTGGAGCCCTATAACAGCTTGGGAAGATGCCATCCTGAATCAGATGTAGAGGAAGACCTAAACAAAGACATATGATTACTGCGATGTTGCTACAATGGATTTTGGACTTCATAGAAGGTGGTGAATCATTATGTGTGCACTTGCTGGTGAGGCAGGGCACCTCTGGAACCCTTGTGTTGACAAAGAAAGTAGCATCCAGCTAGTGGGATTGAGGAAGGAGGTCCTTTGGAGTCCTTATTTCAATTAGCAGCTGGTATGTTAGTCCCAAAAGAAAGCATCCCCCCAAAAACTCTAGAACCTAACTCAGGGGTGGCAACATTAAGTAAGCATGGCTACAATTGTTTGTGGTTGGGTGGAGAGTCCTTATCCCATACTGAGTTTCCCTGCAAGTTCAAATATAAGATAAGTTCAAAGAGACTATTCATTTATTTTTTAATAGTGAAAACAGGTTGTATATCATTATCACCATCTATCCATTCTTCATTTTCTACTTCTGTCATTGTTTTTACAAGTGGGTACAATGCAAATTTCTTGGTCGAGCTTCCATCTGAGATAAACATGTCACCTGATCTACAACTGATAAAATCATCAGCTGTAGGTAACCATGGTCTTCCTAAAATTAATGGATGTCATCCTAAATTATTCTTGGGTGTTAAAATCATGAAATCAATAGGATATTCCGAAGAATCTAAGGGTACATATATATCCTCAACACACCATCAAGTTTAATTATAGACCTGTCAACTAATTGTAACAATGTTGGTGTGTACTGAGGATTAGGAACTTTCAATTTATCGATAGTTTGTTTTCTCATTATGTTTATCGCTGCTCCTAGATCAATCAATGTGTTTGGTATTTCAACTCCATTGATGTGTGTTTTCACAAAGGGGTTTCCTGGATCTAAATGTTTTTGAATTGTTTTCTTCCCCAACATGATATCTGCAATTCTCCCAACTAATTGAATACTTTTTATTTCTTTTATTTTTCTTCTTCATCTTTGAGTACTCAATTCCTTCATTTTTTTTGCAAAAAATGGTATTTCTTTTATTGCTTGAAATAAAGTAATTTTTATACAGACATTTTTCAATTCATCTAACATATCATAATCAGGAAATATGATTTGTTTTTCTACTCCTTTATCAATTTTCAACCTTTTAGGAAAAGGTGCTCTTGAGACAAATACTGACGGTTGTTCTATAATAGGAGTATTATCAGAATGTATAGTAATTTTTTTTTTTTATGTTTGAATATTTTCTTTTTGAGGAAGGGAAATCTCTTCTTCAGAGTCATTATTATCCTTCTGGAAATTATTTTCTATTTCATGAAAAACAACATATTCTTTCTTCCTTTCTAATACTCTACTAGATCTCAAATGAACATTATTAAGATCTAATGGAGTTATCATATAAGTTTGAGGATTCTATTCCTCTAAGTTGTAAATAGGTTGTGAAGTTTTATTGTTTGGATTTGGGAGAGGTTGAACAGGTAATTGATTTGGTCTGTGTGGAAATGGAAAATAAAGTTGTAGATTTGAATTTTCAGCTTGAGCTTGAGGTAATTAGATGGGTTGAGATAAGTATTGTGTGGAAAATTTGGATAAGGTGGCAGATATTGTTGATATTAAGAATATCTTCCATAAGGATTTTCCCATCCTTGATTCCAATATTGTGGTTGTCGTTGAGCCAAAAGCTGCTATGGCATAGGTGGATTCCAATTATTTTGTGAAGATTGTGCAAATTTTTGAGGATGAAAGCCTTGAGTTTGATTTGTTTAAGGATTTTGCCATGGTATTTCGGCAGTAAAGCAAAGAGGGCCTACCTAATTTGGTATTCCTTCTTCACTAAACACAACCTTAAGACCTGGTATAGAGGGGCATTCTTTTGTATCGTGATTTTATGCACATATAACATAGGTTTCTATGCTTTTTAAATCTAAAGGACATTATCTCAGAGCATGTTTCTTTCTAATCCTAGGGAAGAAGATGGATAATGTAGCATTTTCGACTTTCTGCTTGTTTTGTATTTTAAGGGTGTCAATTTTCTCATAAAGACTCCTTAAAATATCTATCTTAAAATTTTCCATAAAACTAACTAATTCCTCCCTATTTATTGTCCCGACTTATATTTATTTACTCTTGATATAAGACAATCCCTTGGGCTTTTTTCAGTTCTTGCTTTACGCCTTGAAATATGTAGACATAAATCACAAATATCTGCAAATGGTAATTGAGAAATATCTCCTTTTCCCATTAGATTAAAAATATAAATCCACTCATATTTAATGGATTTTAGTAAGATACCTTTCAAAGTTTCCTCATCCATATTATTCATTTTTTTCCCTTCTGATATTATAAGCAAATATTTTGACAAAATATTTAAGATTTTCATCTTCCTTTTGTACCATTTTAAAGAATTCATCTTTAATGTTATGAGGCATACAATAATCCTTGTATTTCTTCAAGAATTCTTCTTTCATATGTTCCCATGTTCTTATAGAATTCATTCCTAAACTCATAAACCATTTTAATTTTGAATCCTTTAAGGTGGCAGGGGACAATTTTAACTTTTTTGCAACATGCAGATAATCATATGATCTATATAATACTTCAAATTCAAAGAGAAATGTCTCTCAACCTTCACTTCTTATTCCATGAAAATTAGGGAGGATAGAAGGCGAGATGTTTTTCATTGTTAATGTTTTATCCTCATCAAGGATAGGGAATCCAAAAGGTTCTAGATCTCCTCTTCCTCCACCTCTACTACAACCTCTTCCACCTCGCCTATTTCCTCCTCTTCCTCCTCCAATACTATTTTGTTCACCATTGACATTGTGTACTTCTCCTTCACCCTCTTCGACTATTATCGATTCATTAGAATAAGTATTCAATTCTACAATGGGATTATCTAGCTTTTCTTCTAGTTCTTTCAGTTCCTCTATCAATGGTTTGAAATAGGTTTCTTCTTCCTCTTCTTCAATAGGAACTTTCAACTCTTGAGCTAGAAGTTGTTCTCTAGATGAAGATACGAAAATTGTTGTTGTTGTTGGGGATGTAGGATATACTTCGATTACAAGTTCTATTGACGAAGTTGGTGAATCGTTAGGTGGATGAAATTTGAGTTTGTATGGGTGGTGTGGAACTACGTGGTCATGATGGAGTGAGTGATGATGTGGGAATTAGAATTCTTCCTTGAACTATAAACCTACCTCTAGAGTCTCTTTCCCTATGCATATCATGTCTTTATTTGTTTCTTTTTTTTAAGAATCCTATTTACACTTCTCCGACGGTGGCGCCAAAATTTTTGGTCAATTTAATGTTCTTAAATTTCAAGAATAAATAATCGACTGGAGTTGGTAAACTTGTTAAGTGAAAGTGCACTATATATTCTAGAATTCCTTTTAATTTTTTAGGGTGATGGTTATATTTGTTTTGGGGATTTTCTTTTTCATATAAGTTCCTATTGTAAGCATTAGATTATAATTAGACTTGTACAATTTAATGAGTGGAGGTGGAGCTATTGTTAGACTAATCTACTAGATATTTTCTACTCTTAGTATTTTTCTTATGACTAGTTTTGAATGAATTATGTTTGGAACAAAATATAACTATGAATTAATCAATTATTTTCTAAAACATCTTATGTTAACCATTCTAAAATCATGAATTTAATCTAAGAATCATGATGTAGTGAAAATAGACTATTGAGATTCAAATGATTATAAAAGAGTATATACAAATTTTGATTCTAAAAGCATGAAAATAATCCTTTAAAGTAGTTTGCAATTAATTGAAAACACTAAGGAAACTAAACCATTAAAATATTGTAATGGAATTTAATTGTAAACTAAATAACGATATTTAACTGAGCTATAACGAAATATCAAAATAGTGAATTAAAGAAACTAAGTTAAAATGAAACTACAATGCGATAACAAAAGAGAAACGAAATAAAACTTAAACCTCGACTGCCTGTAGGGGCCCTCTGCAAAATAGCAGGTGTAAATCACAGTTAAATATGCATCGATTAACAAGAAATGCAACTTCAATTAGATGCAGGAATAGAGGCTGTTTCACACAGTTTCTTCAAATATATCTATTACTTCCTATCATCGTTTATACATACATACATAGATGCATACATACATACATACATACATACATACATACATACATACATACATACATACATACATACATACATACATACATACATACATACATACATACATACATACATACATACATACATACATACATACATACATACATACATACATACATACATACATATATATATATATATATATATATATATATATATATATATATATATATATAACTTGAACTCGACTGCCTGTAGGGGCCCTTCGCAAAATAACAGGTGTAAATCATAGTTAAATACGCATCGATTAACAAGAAATGCAACTTCAATTAGATACGAGTACAGAGGTTGCTTCACATAGTTTCTTCAAAGATTAACTATTACTTGCCATCATCGTTTATAGAGTATACATACATACATACATACATACATACACACACACATACATACATACATACATAGATACATACATACATGCATACATACATACATATATATAATGCATGGTCAATAGTTTGAGACTTGTATGCCTACATGACTTCAAAGGATCCTAATTCAAATTCGAATATTAAATAATCTTGATGATTTACTATTTGTAAGAAAATGAGAGAATCATGATGCATTCAGACTCCTACTGCTACGTGTTTGACCCATACCTTTGACCACTCCACTATGTGATCTCTTCAGTGATTTGGCTTGAGAAAATAAGAGGAGATCCTTGAGAAGATCAATCCAAAACTTCCCATGTGCTTCCTTTCCTCGTTGTTGTTATCCTCTACAATGTTCTAGGCTAATGAGGAGATCGAAAAAGGTAACATCGAATCACTTTCAGGTCAGTAGCTAGCCCTACTAAACCAAAGAGGGATCTCTCTAAGTATTTTTCAACGAATAATCAAAATGAAATGGATTTTAGGCTAGATATGATGGCGGGATTGCAGGCATTATGGCCAATTTCCCAAATCTGCCAATAAGCTCCTCAACGTCTTCGTCAATTCCCTATTCTTCAGGCCTGAGCGCCTCAGTCATGAAACTTATATATTCATTTCAAAACCCCACCGTCAAGCCTTACAGCAACCCGTGGCTTTTTAAGGAATTTTAAAAGAGATGTCGTTGGAGGACTTATGCGCATAACACACATATATCCACCTTATAAATATATATTCATAGTACGTTTATTATTATCAAGGCTCGTGTATATATGTTATAATGACCTTACCAAAGACAAGGCGCATAAAGAGATGGCTCTTAATTCATGGACCGAAGCCCTCATATATAAATATATCTCTGCTTGCCGTAAATTAAAATCGAAATACATATACAAGTCGTAATTCTTCCTGCGCTCTTTATATTTGTTCCATTATATGATTCGGCGATCGCTTGACAATCCTTCTCACTCCGGACCCGATACAACTATAGACAAGGTTTTATACTTCGCTGATTCCGCAATTCGCTGATCGGTTCAATTGACAAGTCCTCTACCTCCGATTTGTGGACCCGGCGACAAACATATGCAGTGTTTTAATATCTCGGCGGCTCCACTATTCGGTGGTTGTCTTAACAATTGTTCACCTCCGAATGCCGGACCTGGCGATACAATTATGTAGCGTTTATATTAATTCACCTCCAAGGTTGGACTCGGTCCCCTGTTGCGATATAACTCCTTTCGGACGGAAGGCGTTGCAATTTGGGCATATAGTTAACGATTTTCAACGAACCTCTTTACGCTAATATGCCTCAGAACCACGATGGTAAGGGAATTACCTTTATAGGGTTCTAAATTCCACTACAGCCACTTAAGAAAATCATAAGAGGCTTCACACAAACAGAGACGCAATCCAGCATAACCAGAAACGCAAGGAAATGATTTCAATAATTTAAATACAGTAGTTGCAACGGAAGAAATTTGAACCATTTAACACCATCTATCTCATAATCTATGCATGCATATATAGAATCATTGATAAGAGACACCAAGGAACAAAATTTCCAACTAACGCTAAGGCACTCGCCCTCTCCTCCGTCTGATGAGAGATTTGCTGCCATTTTATTTATAATTAAGGATAGGCCCTCTCGTCCTTATCCAATACAAGAAAAGCATGCTTTACAGGTGATTTAAAGCTTGAAAGCTCTGTTACAATTAGCATGATTTATTGCTATATTTATTCTAATTTTTAACTAAAAAAACATAGAAAGTGCAGGCTAAAGGACCCCACTCCCTTGCTTGTAAATTTTAATAATTTGGAAGATTCTTCCCCTCTGAGTCGCATGCTCCCGCATCAGACTCCTGAGGACAAAACTCTTCATGGGCTCCTGTCCATGAGCTCATCTACAGATTTGTCCAATTTATGTAGAATGTCTTCTGTAACCCAAGTAGCTTCAGTAATCGACTGTCCCTTCCATTTTACCAGATACTGGAAATATTCTCGTGCTCTTGTCTTCTTGTATATTTTCTTGTCCATAATTCTTTCTGGCTGTAAATTCTTGGCTGTGGGTAACTGTTTCACCCAGTCAATCTCCGGAGTCTCTTGACTTTGTGTTGTATCATCTGCAACTTCATTCTCATACTTGTACAGGTCTGCAACATTAAAAATTGGTGATATTCCCACACCAGGTGGTAATTCAATCTCATAAGCATTTGCAGAGAATTTCCTCAGTATCTTTCATGGTCCAATTTTCTTGGATTTTAATTTATTGTACTCTCCCTTTGGAAATATCTCTTTTCTGAGGTGTGCTAAAACCAAATCTCCAACTTCAAAGTTCATTTCTCTTCTCCTCATGTCTGCTCTGGTTTTATATTTGATGCTGTTGTCCTGTAGCTGTTGTTTCACTTGTTCATGTATCGCTTGCATTCTTGAAGCAAAGTCTTCACCTTCTGCACTTCTCATTTCTTCCTTTCCCAAATTCCTTAATTCAGACATTCCTCTTGGGTGCATTCCATAAACAATATGGAATGGGCTTTGTCCTGTACTTCTATTCGGTGAATCATTGTATGCATATTCAACTTGTGGTAACACTTGATCCCACTGCTTTGGTTGCTCTGCAGTAAAACTCCTCAAAAGATTGCCTAAACTTCTATTCAGAACCTCAGTCTGTCCATCAATCTGTGGATGATAGGCAAAACTGAAATTTAATTTAGTTCCCAGCTTCTTCCATAGTGTTCTCCAGAAATGTCCAACAAATTTTGAATCCTTGTCTGACACAATACTTTTGGGAAATCCATGTAACCTTACAATTTCTTTAAAAAACAAGTTAGCAATATGAGAAGCATCACTAGTTTTATAACATGGAATAAAGTGTGCCATTTTGGAAAATCTGTCCACTACCAAAAATTGAATCATAGCCTCTTTGAGTCTTTGGCAATCCTAGCACAAAATCCATACTTATCATATCCCAAGGCCTATCTGGAATTGGCAATGGAATGTACAACCCTGTGTTCTGGCTCCTTCCTTTTGCATACTGACAGACTTTACAATTCCTTACATACTTCTCTACTTCAGATTTCATTTTCGGCTAGAAGTAAAATCTGTTGAGATGTTCAAAGGTCTTATCTCTACCAAAATGTCCTGCAAGTCCTCCACTATGCTTCTCTTTAATTAAATTTTCTCTCATTGAACAGCTGGGTATGCACAACTGATTTTTCTTAAATAACAGTCCATCTTGTATAAAATAATCCAGCCACTTGCTCCTATCCGCTAAAACAGGATTCTTACAAGCCTCATATGCCCCCTTAAAATATGAATCGGTCTCATATAATTCTTTAAGAAAATCAAAACCCAACATTTGGATTTGACTTTCTTGCAGCAATATACTCCTCCTACTTAAGGCATCTGCAACTTTGTTTGACTGTCCAGTTATATGTTTCAACACAAAATGAAAGCCTTGAAGATATTCTACCCATTTAGCATGTCTGTGGCTGAGTTTTGGCTGTTGCATTATAAACTGCAATGCATGATTATCTGAGTAAAGAATAAATTCTTTCGACATTAAATAATGACTCCACTTCTTTAGTGCCTGTACCACTGCATAAAACTCTTTATCATAAGAAAAATACTTTCTTTTTGCCTCATTTAGCTTTTCACTAAAGTAAGCTATTGGTCTATCTTCTTGGCTCAAAACTCCTCCAATTGCTTCTACGCTAGCATCACACTTAACTTGAAAAGTTTTGTTAAAATCAGGAAGAACCAAAATAGGCTTTTCAGTTATTTTCCTCTTCAACAGCTAAAAATTTCTCTCTGCTTCAGCAATCCACTTGAATGGTTGTTTATCTTTCTTTATGGTCTCAATAATAGGTGCATTAATCTTACAAAAATTCTTAATAAATTTTCTGTAAAAACTAGCAAGACCATGAAAACTCCTTACCTCAAAAATACTTTTGGGTGAAGGCCACTCCACAATTGCTTTGATCTTTTCTGGATCCATATTCAATCCTTCAGCTCAGATAACAAATCCCAAGTACACCAGCTCTTCTTTCATAAATAAACACTTCTTCAGATTCAACAATAATTTCTCTTGCTGCAGCTTCTGTAGAACATAATTTAAATGCCTCAAGTGTTCTTCCTTGGATATGCTATAGACTAATATATCATCCAGATATACGATTACAAATTTACCAATGAATTCTTTGAGGACTTCATTCATAAGCCTCATGAATGTACTTGGTGCATTGGACAGCCCAAAAGGCATTACTCTCCATTCATATAATCCCTCATTGGTCTTAAAAGCGGTTTTCCATTCATCCCCTTCTCTTATCCTTATCTGATGATAACCACTTTTAAGATCTAACTTTGAAAAATATTTTGCGCCAGATAAACAATCCAGTAAATCTTCAATTCTGGGTAATGGAAATCTGTACCTGATTGTAATCTTATTAATGGCTCTTGAATCTGTACACATTCTCCAGCCTCCATCTTTCTTCGGGCGCAGGACTGTTGGCACTGCACAAGGACTCAGGCTTTCTTTAATCAACCCCTTGTTAAGTAATTCTTGCACCTGTTTTTTAACTTCTTCATTTTCTGCAGGAGTCATTCTATATGCCGCTTTGTTAGGTAGACTTGCTCCAGGAATCAAGTCTATATGATGACTGATTTTTCGAATTGGCGGTAATTCATTAGGCAAATCATCAACAATAATATCACAATAATTCTCCAGCATTTCTTGAATTTCATTAGGTAATTCAGAAATTTTAGTAGAAGTCAATATCACCTTGGGCTTACAAATCACAGCAAAATTTACCTCATTTTCTTCAATCTGCTTCAAGTATTCCTTCCCTCCAGGCAACAGAGTTCTTGGATCAGTCTTCTGTCCCGATACCTCTTCTTCTTGCAAAGGCAACAATGTATGATTAACACCATTTTTTCCAAACTTGTAGGTGTTCCGCTTCCCGTCATGTATGGCTCCTCTGTCATATTGCCAAGGCCTCCCAAGTAATATGTGACACACGTCCATAGGCATCACATCACAAACAATTTTATCCTTGTACTTGCCCACTTGAAATTCCACTTCACACTGTTCACTTACCAACAGTTGATGTCCCTTTTGTAACCATGACACCTTATAAGGTGTTGGATGCTTCATTGACTTCAACTTCAATTTCTCCACTACCTCTGTAGAGACCAAATTATCAGTGCTGCCACTATCAATGATCATCTGGCAACATTTCCCTTGGACTTTGCACATTGTCCTGAACAAATTTTTCCTTTGCGGCCATTCAGCAGCCACCTCTTTCACTGGCTTAAGTAGAACTTTATTTACCACCAGAGATTCTCCCCTTTCTGGTGTGTTTTCTTCTTCCACCACCGTTGCCGCTGGTGCTTCTACTTCAGCTGGAGCAACAATTGCATTTCTCTGCTTTGTGTTGGCATTCTCTGGGCATTCAAAAGCTCTGTGTCCCAGTTTGTTACACCTGTAACATCTTATTTCTCTGCCTCTTCCTCTGCCTCCTCTTCCTCTGGAAAAACTCCCTCTGCCTCTTTCATCACCTTCTATGGGTGTATGCTGGGTTGAGCTGCTGCTAGCTCCATCTCTAGGTGCTGTAGATCTACCTCTACCACCTTGACTACCTTTTCCTCTGAAAGTCCCTCTCCCTTTGGTACACTGCTTCCTTATGAGCTTTTACTCCGCTTTCAGCGCTATCTGAGAAGCTTCCTCTACTGTTTTAGGAGACAACAGGCTTATCTCATCCTGAATGTCCATTCTGAGGCCATTCATATATCTAGCCACCTTCTCATTTGTGTCCTGGGCTTCTCCAGCTCTTATACTTACTTTATAAAACTCTTCTGTATATTCTTTTACTGTTAAAGCTCTCTGTCTAAGATTTTGCATTTGTCTAAACAATGTTTGCTGATAATTACTTGGCAAGAACTTACCTTTTAACTTTGCTACCATTCGCCTCCAGTTCTTGATTGGCTGCTTACCAAGTCTCTTCCTTTCCGCTTGCACACCATCCCACCAAAGTGCTGCATGGCCTTTTAATTTGGTGACAACAAACTTCACTTTCTTCTCATCCTCTGTTTCCTCGTAATCAAAGAATTTCTCCATGCTGTTGATCCAGTCGATTAATTCTTCTGGATTTAATCCTCCTTGATATACTGGTACTAATTGGTTCCATGGCCTGGCTGTGGATTTTAACACTGACTGGAAGAATCTCATCTCAGGAGTAACCTGTACAGCTTCCTCTTCTTCAGCAGCTTCCATTTCAGGCTCACTGACATCTCCATCATCTATATTTCAATCTGAAGTTAAAGCATCCACTCTAGCTCACAGCTCCTCCAATGATTCAAATAATTCAGCATTTGCAGCAGGTCGTCCTCTTCCACCACGTCCTCGTCCTCTTCCAACTTTGAAAGCCATCCTTCTTCTGCTCCTGAGATTCAATTCAATGTCAGTTGTGGGCTCCGATACCACTAATGATGGCGGGGTTGCGGGCATTATGGACAATTTCCCAAATCTGCCAATAAGCTCCTCAACGTATTCATCAACTCCCTGTTCTTCAGGCCTGAGCGCCTCAGTCATCAAACTTATATATTCATTTCAAAACCCCACCGTTGAGCCTTACAGCAACCCGTGGCTTTTTAAGGAATTTTAAAAGAGATGCCGTTGGAGGACTTATGCGCATAACACACATATATCCACCTTATAAATATATATTCATAGTACGTTTATTATTATCAAGGCTCGTGTATATATGTTATAATGACCTTACCAAAGACAAGGCGCATAAAGAGATGGCTCTTAATTATGGACCAAAGCCCTCATATATAAATATATCTCTGTTTGCCATAAATTAAAATCGAAATACATATACAAGTCGTAATTCTGCCTGCGCTCTTTATATTTGTTCCATTATATCATTCGGCGATTGCTTGACAATCCTTCTCACTCCAGACCCGATACAACTATAGACAAGGTTTTATACTTCGTTGATTCTGCAATTCACTGATCGGTTCAATTGACAAGTCCTCTACCTCTGATTTTGTGGACCCGGCGAGATACATATGCAGTGTTTTAATATCTCGGCGGCTCCACTATTTGGTGGTTGTCTTAACAATTGTTCACCTCCGAATGCCGGACCTGGCGATACAATTATGTAGCATTTATATTAATTCACCTCCAAGGTTGGACTCGGTCCCGTGTTGCGATATAACTCCTTTCGGATGGAAGGGGTTGCAATTTGGGCATATAGTTAATGATTCTCAACGAACCTTTTTACGCTAATATGCCTCAGAACCACGATGGTAATGGAATTACCTTTATAAGGTTCTAAATTCCACTACAGCCACTTAAGGAAGTCGCAAGAGGCTTCACACAAACAGAGACAGATGTGCTAATGAAACTCAAGCCAGCATAACCAGAAACGCAAGGAAATGATTTCAATAATTTATATACAGTAGTTGCAACGGAAGGAATTAAAACCATTTAACACCATCTATCTCATAATCTATGCATGCATATACAAAATCATTGATAAGAGACACCAAGGAACAAAATTTCCAACTAACACTAAGGCACTCGCCCTCTCCTCCATCTGATGAGAGCTTTGCTGCCATTTTATTTATAATTAAGGATAGGCCCTCTCGTCCTTATCCAATACAAGAAAAGCATACTTTATAGGTGATTCAAAGCTTGAAAGCTCTGTTACAATTAGCATGATTTATTGCTAGATTTATTCTAATTTTTAACTGAAAAAACATAGAAAGTGCAGGCTAAAGGACCCCACTCCCTTGCCTATAAATTTTTTTGGATTTTTGGAATAATTTGGAAGATTCTTCCCCTCTGAGTCGCATGCTCCCGCATCAAGATATATAATTCTTGTTTGTGATTTGAGAATTTAGGGTTTTTCAGTTTGTTGTAGTAGGGATGAGAGTAGGAAATTAGGTCAACGTATCAAGTGTGCAGTAACAGACATAAAGAGGAGCTAGATAACAATATTTTATGGTGAACTTAATATTTAGTCAATGTAGTATAGGTCTTAGAGTTTAAGAAATCGTAATGAGCATGTATAAGCATGAAATCATTAATCTTAGAAAAAGATAAATTCAAGCATGATTTTAGACATAAACAAAGTTTAAATCTAAGAATTATGCCTATATGACTATAAGGAAAACCATAAGAAGAAGGAAAAGAATGTAAAGAGAGATTCTTTAATCAATTTGAAAATTATATGAAAGGAAAATGACACCATAGACTCACTAAATAAGTATTCCTGAAAAATAACTACAACTGCTTCTTCATTAGCTATAAGAAAATGTAAGGTACAAGTCTCTCCTCAAAACTCCAACCCTTCTCACTGAATGCGAAATCCTACATATAGACTCAAAAAAACCATCTCCTTGCCTTCAAAGGTCGAATCCCTAAGTGGTGGACTAGTTACCAAGAATCTCTCAACCAACAAGAGAGAGTCAGAAGGTCAAACACAAACTCCTAGTTTAGACTTTGATTTGAGTTTTGCTACCTTTATGACACTTAATTAAACACAAAAAAACCTATCATGCCTATTAACTTCAATAATTACATCATCAAGTCTTTAAAATATCCAAATTACATCATAAAACCAAAATTTGGAGAAATTGAAGTGAAAAAGACAACTACAGGTATAAGCGTAGCGTATTTGGCTATAAGCGTAGTGCATTCAGCTATAAGTGTAGCGCCACCTTGTCAACCGATTTTGGAGGTCTCCTGGAATACAAATTTGCAACGTAAGAGAATGGACAACTATAATTTTCTCTCTAGTTTCCCAATGAACTTGAATTTTTGGAAATCGAGTACGGGAAGACCTTCAAACATCAATTCTTCTGAGGTAACTGTAAAAGCACAATGCATGCTACGGAATAGTTGCAGGAAGTGTCTTTTTCACCCCTTTTTTGACTTTTTCTCCTCACCAATTTTCTGACCTATTTCAAAAAGTGGATATTTGAGATCCTTAGGGAAAAATCTATCCAAGGATATAAAATTCTTGGTCTTTGGAGCTTTGAGATGAAATCATAGTGTCAAGGCGCTGCGATTATAGATTTTCCTATGTTTTTAAAACGATAAAAAATGGCCAAAATTTGGAAAATGACAAAATTTGCTCCAAATCATCTAAAAATCGTTGAGTGAAGGTATAATAAGATATGGTATGCCATGTGGGATGCCTCACCATGTAAATCAGGCTTCTCCTTGTTCTTTTGACTAATTAGGCTTTCCTTGAGTTTGCTCTCCAATTGCTTGATCCTGACTTTAGGTACATTGTTTCTTGTATATTAGTGCATAGACATATGCCTCTGCAAGTTGTTGTTCCTGTTTTCCTTCTTGAGGAGTTGCTCCATGTTTCCATTTAATTTATCAAGCCAATAAACAATCTCTTCGTTGATTTTTCTAGTGATTAGGTCATCTACCATAATATGTTCTTTTGGTGGAGAAACCTCTCTTTGTAGCTCAAGGGTTATTTTAGTTGCTCTAGTTCTTGGGGTTGTCGATGTACTTTCCTTTAATTCACCTTTTGATACTTCCATTTCAACCACTCCTTTTCCCTTTGCATCTGCCTTCCTTAAACTAGTTACCTGTTTTTCTTGAATCATTTGGTTCACCTTTAGTTGAATATTCTCTTGTTGTAGGCATGCTATCAGAGAATTTTACTCTACCAATTTTCCCTCCAATATCTTAATTTCAACCTCATTATCCCTGATGAACTAATATTTAACTCTTCCCTCATATCCTTTCTCCATAGAAGACACATGTGTACCTGGATGAGAGGACTCCTCATGTTGTGAGAAGATTGTATCTTTACCTCTTGTAAGCTTAGCACCTTCAACAATCCCTTGAGCAAACACAAGCCTATCACCTCTGGAATATATATGAGACCCTTATGTCCTGTCTTCCCTCTTGGTTAGTCTACTCTAAGAAGCAATCTCTTGGTGTACTAGTGAGCTTGAAGGTTTTGTTTCATCAGTAGACCTAGTTGATGAAGATAGCGGAAAAGCTGAATTTACAAAATGGTCCCAGGAAATATTTGCTTGTGCTAACTCATGACAAACTAGCACTTTCACTAGGCCATGACGAAAAAAACTAGTATAATGATTCTCCGCTTACTTTTCTACATTTTCTGTTATTTTGAGCAAACATTTTTATAAGTAATAAGACAAATTGATTTGTGGTACACTAGTGAAATGCATCAGAAGATTCATGTGATACATATATATCGTTGAATACCTGCCTTCACATGTGAAATAATTCATGATCATTTTCATGGGATGGGTATACCTTTCCAACAAATGTCAAAATGGAAAAATATATGTTGGAGCTAAAAATTCTCTTACTTGGCTAAAAATCAGAATTAATTAAAAAATCTAATCCTAAATTAGACTCTAATTATCTAATAATTAATTTTAATTTAATTGTTAATCATAAACTAAACTAATTATTTAATAAACTATTTATTAATTAATATAAATCTAATTAACTAAAATATATAATTAACTATTTAAAAACTAATTAATATTAATCTAATTAATAATTAATTTTAATTTAATTAAATGAATTATATTTTAATATTAATTAATTTAAAATCTAATATTTAAATATTAAAGATTTAAACCAATACTAAATTACAACTACGCTACCACTCCATACTTCACTCATTCGTATGAATGAGTTTGAAACTCAGAAACGAAAATCAAAGTTTATAACTAGAGTTGGTTAATGCGACATGCCTTTGACTTTTTTAATGATCGGGAGATCGGCGATTGGGAGTTGTCAAGGTCTTCTAAAATTGTTACATTTTAAAAACTTTGATGCGATTCCCTGATGATGAATTTTATTTTAATATTAATTACATTAACAAATCACAAAGTTTGTTATGAGACTTATGCCTTAATGCCTTATGCCCCTTTGATTAAATCGGGAGATCAGAGATTGGGAGGTGTCGAGGTTCTTTTAAATTTTTTGTGATTGAAATCTTTGATGCAATTTTCCGATCACGTAATATTTTTTTATTTTATATACATTTTTTTATATATTATTTTATTTTTTGGTTTAATTTTATTGATGTCTAGTTAAGTTATGTATCTATCTAAAGCATAATTTTCCTATCTAAACTACAGCCACTTTGACATTTTGGGTTTTCGAGATTAATAATTTATTTGAAAATTGTAGTAAACTACTAAAATCGCAATGCTTCACAATTTGGCTGTATAAGTAAAAAATGAAAAATGTTAGTAATAACTAACTATGGGTTAATATTTAAAATAAATGAATTATTGAACTAGTTTAATTACAAAAATGGAATATTGTATATTTTACACATTTTTAACCTAGGCGACATAAATGATTAGACTTTAAAGGAGTGCCATTTACAAACCAGTTGACCAAATGAGGTAAAACAAGTATCAATGGAAAGCTTATAAAAAATCGATTTTAACAAAGAAATCAAAACAAGAATCTACAAAAAATGAAAAATTAAGATAATCGTAGGGTAATAAATGTCCTAAAAGGCGTTTAACCAAAAAATTTATAGAAAGGGTCCCCATTATTTGAAGTGAACAAGTCAAAAATGGGGGTGTTTGTGTTTTACCACAACAATGGCAACACACGGGAGAAGAACCAGCTATCTCTGTTTGATATGAATGAGAATTTCCTAAAATTAAAGTAAAAATAATTAAAGAAGGGAATTTTTTTTTTTTTTTGGGAATGTTTGACTACGTTCATTAGTCTGAATAAAAGAAAAAATCATCTTACTATAATTTTTCTTAAAATTTTTCATAAATTAAATTATTTCAAAACTCTATATCAGTCCTTAATTAGTTGTAGAGATAAAGCAGGGGTCACTTTATAGCTTAGCTTTTTAAAATATACTCATTTGTCATAGGTAGAGCCACTGCTGCCAGCAAACATCTATAGTCTCAACATGGATACCTTTTAATCATGAATGATTCAGAATCCCATCTATTTAAGAAGTATTGACCTAGATATAAATCCATTTATTTATTTTCTTTGTATTTGTTGTTGTTTTTTTTTTGTTCTTAAAAGCCATTGTCCTAGTTTGATAGATAGATAGTTGACAATGCCATTCACTGGTTATAATTGGGCTGAACAAGTTGGCTGGCGATAAGACCCCTTGTTGTATAATTGTTTGCAATCATAAGCCATTACCCTAGTTTCTTTTGTAGTGTTGGTAATATCAGCCTATTTTTCCCCTATGATCATGGTAAGGAGACTCGTGATGAGACCTCTTATCTTCTATGTTTAAATATATTTTTGGATTACACTCTAGAAAAATAAGATTTTTTGGGATAGGGAGAGTCATTGACTCCTTAAGGGTTAAGAATGACATTTTCAGAGTTAAAGGTGCTTTGTTGTGAATTGTCTTTACTTGGTTAAAAATAACTTTTCTTGACTGATAATAGAATTTTGAAAGATCTTAATAAAATATTAAATCTCAAAATAATTACAATTTTGATGAAAAAATAAATTTCTCAGATTTTATGATACTTTGTCAACTTCTCTTGTTTTGTAATCTCTTCCTTACGTATGTCTACCTTTATAATAAGAAAAACAAATTTTATTAAGAGAATTTAAGAAAAAACTAATAGTAGATTATTAACAAATTTTTGCAATGTATGCCGACCATTGTTAGGTAACAAGAAGGCCTTCCATATAAATCATGGCAAAGTCACCAAAATTAAAACTGAAAACAAAAGGAAAAGAATTCTTAACCTAAAGTGAGAAAAGAAATCATCAAACAAAAATAAAAAAAGAAGAAATTAAAAGTGGAAAGGAAAATCCAAGTTTTGAAAGATAAACTCTAACAAGAATGTTTATACCAATGCCTCAACAAAATTAAGTAAAGGAAAATAATCATGTAATCATTCCCTCTTATCTCGAAATTCGGATAAATTATACTTTGCAGGGTAGTATATGCTTTAGGCTTTAGATAGCAGTGATGATAAAATTCAGAACAATGAAAAATTTCTGTCTGATGTCAATCTTGTTGTTTCAAAGCATCATCTTAATCATTTTCTAATAAAAGGAATGCTTAAAGAAACAAACTAAAGGTTCAAAAACTTCCTAGTGTAGTTGTTTCAATGAAGATTATTGCTACTTCTTGAAATAAAACCAGGAGAAGAGTATAAGAATTCAAAATAGGATATGGCAGAGGATTGAAAGTTTCTATGAAGAGTTGCAAAACAAATTTATATATCAACAAAATTTAAAAACAAAACTGAAACTAAAGTAATGAAATGTAAATTAATAAAATTGGGTACATGAATCTTACCATTGGATAATTGCATTTGATCTTACCTGAGAAGTATCAGTTTCTCCAATACTAGCTCACTTCTTCTTTTAGTTAACATTAAAAACATGAAGAAGTCAAAATAACCAAAATCCTATAACCCAAAATTATTATTTATTTCATTTAAACTAAAGCAAACAATAAAATGTAAAAAGGGAATGCTTTGTGTTCAAGGGAATCAAAATTAAAACAAATGCATTAGAAATGGGAATGACAATATGCAGTTATGAATGTTCTCAAAATATTATAAGTTTCATATAAACTCCATGATTTTTATAAATTGCCTAGAATTAAGACCAAATCCAAGGTAATCAAATTTAAATGTGAAGATATAGAGGTCTTGAATTTCATATTTAATTATGGAATTATATATTTAAAACTGAAATATATGAGAAAATGAAATGATTTAAATATGTTGCAAATTTGTCATCAATTGCTTTAGTACCATAGCAGTTACCGAAGATTGCTTTAAAATATTTCATACAACACAACACCTTATCAGATGATTTGCATGGCATGTTTCTTCACTGTGCTTAGATTTTTATTTGCAAAGTTTCACCTTTGTTGATATGCCATATATCGATTAAATGTTAATGGCATGGAGGCATACATTGGAGTCTATCGCATCGGAAAATTTTGAGATAATATTTCATTTTAATTTTGCGATGTGATATATTTGTTACAATGGAAAATTTGTGATATGAGAACATGTGATGAGATGGAGTGATCAGAATACCGAAGAATTGATATATCAAGGATCAGGGAGTAGTCACATCATGCTTCGTACTTTGCACATCCCACATCGTACATCGCACATCGCAGATTCGGAATTGTGACATGAGTATAAATAAAAATGTGATGAAGCGATGCGATATCAGCATATTAGAATATTGGAAAGTAGTCATGTTGGAAGTGCCGATATTATTTTGCGACTACGGAAATGCGATGGATGATGGGGCTCTTAGGTGGGACCAGTTTTGGACCTCAAAAGAAATCGGTGATTGTCAAACTTAAGTACAAGATTTAATATTTTTGATACACTGATATGCGATGAAAAATGGAGCCAATAAATTTATGAGCTTGATTTAAATTTCATATCGGGTCCAGAATTGTGTTAGCAACACAATATTGTTAAAGTTATTTTATTAGAGAATGAGCAAAAAGGAACATCAGAGATGTATGGATTTGTAGTATTAGCGATATGGAATGTTCCAATATGAATCTTTCGATACTGTTTTATATGTTTATTGGGTTTTCTAATGAATGAAAGAAAAGTTAAAGAATGCTCGAATTCCAATGAATCACAAATAAAATTTCCCTAAACTTCTTGCAAATTTGAATTGGATTTGTTGCTTACTTCAAGTTCTGAAAATAAAAGGGAAACAGAACAAGAATGATAATTAAACTAAGGAAAATAGAAAGTAAATGAAAATGAACTTGTAAATGCGTACAGGAAAGGAAATTGTCTGTAAATTTTACCTCATGAATCTTCAAATTCTTCCTTGGATTTATCAAAATTCTGACTTTGTTCAAAATCATCTAATTATTTATTCTAAATTACAGTGGAAAATCAAGCTAAAGGAAATCAATTATTCATGTTTAAAAAATTTGAAATTCATAGAATTCATCAGAAATGATAATGAGAATATGCTCCCTTTTGAATTGCAACAGTAATTTATTACCTCTGCTTATTTCGAATTAACTTGAGAAAAATTTGTAGTGTTATAGTGAATGTTCAATAACGGCTTTAGTAAATAAATATGATGCATATTGTAGCATCAGATAATAAACAAAATATTAGAATAGGATAAAGCCACTCATTATGAAAGAATATAATTACATATTCAAATGTGTGCACATAGTAGCATGGACACACTTAAGGTCATTTTAACCAATTTCAAGGAAAATAACATAAACTTCTTGTTATTATAGTGAAAAGTTAGACTGATTAACAATAATCAAATTGGTATTAAGCTTTTGAGCTCAGACAGTTATATTTTTCACGGGATAATGATGTCAAGAAGCTTTGTATCATTAAAACATTCGATATATAAATTTCAAAAGAAAAGCTTAGAAGGAACTGTCGAAATGAAGAAAAGTGGCTTTGAGGTGATTGGTGCCAAGTGCAAACTCAATTGAATTTAGTCAAGACATTATTCAAAATAGGCAGAGATATAGTTATGAGTAGAGGTATTGTTGCAATAGATTTTGATTAAAAAATGGGAAGCTAGGATAAAACAGTTTCCGATGAGGACAAAATGTTTCACTAAACGTGTAGGAGAAGGGTTGATTGCTTTGCTTTATTTTTTAAATATGCAAAACTATTAAGAATAAATTAACTACATAAAACAAACTAACTAAATTAATTCTACTGTTATTCTAACCATATACATGAAAATGTCTAGGTATAGTCATATTTCCAGTGTAATCATTCTCTCATTTTAATTTTTGCATATAGGTACAGTTTAAAACATTAGTATTGGAAATACAAATATAATTAAGGTAAGAAAGCTAAATATGAAATCAGAATGTACAGTTATTGTTAGCAGCTCATTTACAATCACCTTCTTTTGAAATGTTCTTTCCAACTGAATTCCAATTGGATCATAAAAATATGGATGGGTTTCCATTAAGGATTGGGAAACGTTCAAAAGAGGAGATGATAGGCCAGATTGTGGATATGAGATTTTAAATTCAGAGGCCTGGAAAAAATTGTTAGTGTTATGTGTAAGTGTTAAACTATTAACAATCTTCCATGAAGGAAAACTTTCCAAATATTTTTCAAATGAGTTAATGAAAAATGAATGGAAATCTATTATATATAATCGAAGATTCTTAATTGAATTGGATTGCTGGAAAGATTGTAAAAATACACTCTCTTGTTGAAACTACCTTTGAGAAAATAGAATCTTTTGATAAAACATTAGCATTGATTGAAATTGAAATATTAATAGCTTTTGATGTTTATGATTGTAATATGAAACTTCAATTTCCCAATAAGGTAATGCATCAATTGAGCATTTGATAGTAAAGTGCTCAATATGCTAGCATAAAGTGTCAAAAATTTGAAAAATAAAACCAGAAAATAAATCTAAATTTAAACAAAATAAGTGAAAAAAATAGAATAAAATGAAATCACTATTGGTACAACTAATGTTACAACACAATTGGGATTGTTTTGAAATATTTTTTTTTTTCACAAGGATTGGTTAGAATAATGGAATTTGAATAATTGCCAATTCCAACTTTTGAATTAGAAAGAGAATTATGATTATGAGTAAGAATGAGAGCTTGTTCATGATATGAATTGTAAATTGGAATGTTTTCTCGAATGGTGAAATCATAAAGATAATTTGTTGCTTTAGAATGGGGATTGGTTGGAATAATTTTTAAATTGAAATGTTCCTCATTCTTAGATGTTACTTGAATTTTGTTATGAGGATTCCCTTGAGAAGAATAGAAATCAACATCCTCAATGTTAGAGTAATTATCATAAATGATTTCACAATATTCTCTAGAATTCTCTTCTATCTCGTCCAATATATCAAAACAAGGAGGAACAAGAATTATATGTTCATTAATGGGAAAAGAGTGATCAATTACTGCTTCTCTATCTTGATAAAAATTAATTGGTATTTCATTTAGATTAGCCTTTGTATTTTCTGAAATATCATTAATACCAAGAGGGGGTAAATTACCATCTATAGAAATATCAGGATAAAGGGAAAAATGTGAATCTGAAACAATTCATTTAAAAATCTCTATTTGAGAACTCTTGTACATTATGCTCACTGTAAATTTCAGATTGTAGGTCATTCCTTTGTCTGCTCGTGCTTTCTTGAAGAATTGTGCTTTGGTTCCCTGAATTTGGCATTTTCTCATCATAAAAAAAAATTAGAAATTTGTATAGTAGTATGCAAGTTATTATTTAATTTGATTGCTGCTTGTACTTGATGACTTGTGATCTGTTTTTCTGAATTCACTGTAGAGTAATTTTTATATTTCAAGGTAGTTTTTTCTCCAAAATTGTTGATGTTGTCTTCTTGCATTTCGTAAGAAATATTTTCTAAGCTTTGTGAGACCACTTCATCATAATTTACTTTCACATCCATATTAAAATTCTCATTTATGTTTGAAGGGGATGGAACAAAACTTGAACTAATGTCATATGGATTGGGAATGGGAGGAAGAGAACAAATATGTTCAAACCAATTTAGTGATTCTTCTTTCGTAGCTTTATCTTCAACTTTAAATTTTAAACAATTCAAACGAAATTGAATATTAAAATCTCTAACGGACTCATTTTCAAACCTTCGTAAATATTCAATTTCATCACATACATGTTCATAATTATGGCCGTCAAATTTGTAAATGAAAATTGTAACAAATCAGTCCCAGTTGTGAATTGAGGCAACTAGAAGAGTTCTACACTTGTTTCTAACTTTTGTCGTGAATGTGAGAGTAAAAATTCTGCATAAAATTCCTTTATCAGTTCATTGAAAATCATAATTTGAAACTTTTTAAATATATTGAAAGACATGATTAAAATCCGAAGAATTTCTCTTACAATTAAACTTTACCTAAGACAAGAGTCTTACCACTTCGGTTGGAGCATTGGAAGATGCTCGTCCATGGATGCAACGCCAAATTGGAAGTTTAAGAGGAGCCATCATGATTTAAATAAAATGTTAAAATTAAAAAGACTCCAATAGACAACAAGTTTCAGGCACTCATTCTAGCGCCAAAAATCTTGAGGGCCAAAAATGTCTGCCTCAACATTGGGGGATAACCACCTGGTCTAGACCTTAAAGTAGCTCCTTTTCTATCTGGAGTAGTGGCTTTGACTCATTTAACTAGGTCCAGTTACATTTTTGCTATCGCTATTGGTTTATGATGTATATTTAACTAACAATAGAAATGGATATCATATCACTTCTTCTTACTGATCGGGCAAGAGAATGACCCTTAAGATGATTTGAGTTCAGCCAAGCCATAACTAAAATTTTTCCTCTTTGAGAAGATGACTTAGAAGAATGTAGAACTTAATCTAAATACAAACTTATTCTATAATGTAAGAAAAAGAAGCTAATTCTAATCCTATCTCATTTAGGCAGATATAGATCTAACCGAACTAAGGGAAAGATAATTAAATGATAAGGATTTAAATATGTCCAACTTTAGTTAATATCAAGCTAACGAAGTAATTCAATTAACTGACATTTGTGAATACCGAAACACATCCTATTGAGACCTCTTAATTAAAATAATAAATCAACAACACTCAAGGAGTAATTCACAAAAATGATATTTATTGTTAAATCAATAAATGCAATAATTAAACAATAATAAGGGGAAATAGTTTGCAACACATCAATGTTTAATATATTAGTTTTATAAGACATATTTCTGAGTAAATAGTTACTCAGAAATCATAATTCAATCCATAAGAGTAGAGATACATAATAACAATATTGAGACAAATTACCCATATCAACACAAGTTCACAAACATGAATAAAATGACACATTCTTGTTATTATAAAAATGAAACTAGTATTTGAAACAGTAGCATTAGAAATACCAATTTATTGAATCCATTTCTCTGACCCTGGTCTCCAACAGTCCTTTACATTTCTTGAACTTCTTCTTTCAAAACTATAGCTTCAATAATGCAAACTCTGCTCATCATACATACTTCAAGTTACAAAGGAAAAATCCTCAATAATCCTCAGATCTAAGATAATTTATCCTCCCTCCTACAACTCTAAATTCATATTGTAGAAATGCTTTTAGAAGTCCAAAACTGCATAGGAGAGCAGCCACTAATTACAATATGCAATCTGCCATTTATAATGTTTCCAAAGGTATTTTTGAGGGGAAAGTTTGTTGAAGAAAAATCTTCCCAATCCAATTTTATTTGCTCAAAATTCCAATATTTAATTGTTGGAGCATTCTCATTGATTGAGATTTTTTTCTCCATATCTCTTTTATTGTTTTCTTGCAAAAAGAAATCAAAACAAATTAAGGTGCAAAATTAAAATCAAGATGCCATTTCTGGCATTTAAAAAAAATCCAATCAAATACAGTTAATTAATTGAAAAGGAAATCTAAGCTTTCTATTGATGCATATGATAATTTTAATTGACCAAAGATATTATTGATGAATGAATCTGTAATTAGAAGAGTCTTGGGCAAATGAAAATGAAGAAAATAAAACTCAAAAAATTGATTTTGTTTAAAAATTTAGAGCTTGATCTTCTGCCTATTTCTAGACCCAATAAATGACTAAATTTGTTAGTGAAACCTCCTCAAAAATGTTCTCCTTGATATTTTCTTCCCAATGAGCCGTCCTGTGCCTCATTTGGCCAAGTAAAACTCATTCTATGACCCTGCAAAGTTGATAAGTCAAATCTGGCACAATTTTGGAAATTATGTTGTTGGGTTAGAAATCAGAATTTTAATTAAAAAATCTAATTCTAAATTGGACTCTAATTATCAAATAATTAATTCTACTTTAATTTTTCAACATAAACTAAACTAATTATTTAATAAACTCTTTATTAATTAATATTAATCTAATTAACTAAAATATATAATTAACTATTTATAAACTAATTAATAATTAGTCTAATTAATAATTAATTTTAATTTAATTAATTTAATTATATTTTATATATTAATTAATTTCAAATTTAATATTTAAATATTAAATATTTAAACTAATATTAAATTACAACCACCCTACCACTCCATACTTCACTCATTTGTATGAACGAGTTTGAAACTCAAAAACAAAAATCAAAGCTTATAACTAGAGTTGGTTAATGCGACCTGCCTTTAACCCTTTTTAAGATCGGGAAATCAGGAGATCTGCGATCGAGAGTTGTCAAGGTCTTCTAAAATTGTTACATTTTAAAAACTCCAATGTGATTTCTCGATAATGAATTTTATTTTAATATTAATTACATTAACAAATCACAAAGTTTGTTATGAGACTTATACCTTAATGTCTTATGTCCCTTTGATTAAATCGGGAGATCGAAGATCGGGAGGTGTCAAGGTTTTTTTAAATTTGTTGCGATTGAAATCTCCGATGCGATCTTCCGATCATGTAATAATTTGTTATTTTATATACATTTTTTTATATATTATTTTATTTTTTGGTTTAATTTTATTGATGTCTAGTTAAGTTACAAATTTATCTAAAGCATAATTTGCCTATCTAAACTACAGTCACTTTGACATTTTGGGTTTTCGAGATTAATAATTTATTTGAAAATCGTAGTAAACTACTAAAATCCCGATGTTTCATGATTTTGCTCTACAAGTAAAAAAATGAAAAATATTAGTAATAACTAACTAGGGGTTAATATTTAAAATAAATGCATTTTTAAATTAATTTAATTACAAAAATGGAATATTCTACATTTTACGCATTTTTAACCCAGGCGACGTAAATGATTAGACTTTAAATGGGTGCCATTTACAAACGAGTCGACCAAATGAGGTAAAACAAGTATCAATGGAAAGCTTATAAAAAATCAATTTTAACAAAGCAATCAAAACAAGAATCTAAACAAAATGAAAAATTAAGATAATCGTAGGGTAATAAAAGTCCTAAAAGGTGTTTAGCCAAAATTTTTATAGAAAGGGTCCCCATTATTTGAAGTGAACAAGTCAAAAATGGGGGGTTTGTGTTTTACCACAACAGGTTACTTTTCGCCTTTTATGTTTGGTAGCAAAAGCACTAGTTAATTGGTCATGATACTTCAATTCTTCAACCCTCTGACAAAATGTAAGGCAACCTGCATCTTCAAATGATTTCCTAATGAAGGGAGATGATAAGACCTCATGCATTGATGTAGGTTCATGTATCATGACATTTCATCCTCTATTCTTCCTTTGTTTTGGGTTTCAGACTCCATCTCAACACTTACTTCTTAGGATAGAAACTATGTTTTGACTATGGGAAAACAGGGGATTTTCAATGGCTGTGAGGGAGTTTGGGGAAAATGTGGGGGCTAGGGATATGTGAAAATTCCAAGAAAATTTTGGGTGATAGTGAGGGAGTTTAGGAAGATAGGGAAGGTGTAATTACAAGATTTGGGTGAGTGGAAGGTTTCCAAAGAAGGAAAACGCAGTCCTGTAGTTAAAAAGGGTGCAATTTGTCTAGGGTTTTGGTAGAATTGATTAATTTAGGGAGTGGATTTGATGGGAGGTGTTTGGGAGAATTTATTTAGGATAAATGATGGTGTGGAAGCACATAGATATGATTTTTAGCAACAAATTTAACAAGAGAACAATGAAAACCTTGCTAATTGCATTCGAAAAACCCTAGGAAGTAGATATGAGACATAATAAGCGTAGATGAGGGAAATGAAAGAAGTTTGAACCTTAAGATAGATAACCAACCTATCTTAGTAGTAGAATGATGTCACCATGATGGAGTAAAATGCTTCAGATGGATCACACTCTTGAAGAGATGATGAAGCAACTCCTTGGTATATACGTAGTAGAAACATGGTTATTCGTGAAGCGTAGTTTCAGAAATCGAGTTTTCGATGCAACAAACTCTCTTGGCATGCCAAAATCACTTTTATGGGATGAGATGGAGAGTTGTAAAGTGAAATGGGAAAATAAGGAGTGAATGAGAGTGAGTGATGAGCCTTTATAAGTGGAGAAAATCGATTTTCATTTTGCACAATGATAATGGACCCACCACAACAGTTTACAGTTGGATATGACACTTTGATTTTATGATATTATGATGATATTTCACTTGAGAGAATGAAATAAAAAACATGACCCTTTAACGTTAGTTATAAAACTAATCTCTACTATTCCTTATAACATGAAATTAAATGGTAAAAAGTACTAATTTTCAAGAATTACACCTAGTAACCTAGTGGTGACCTAATGATGACTTAATGATAACTTATTAGGGGGATTATGAACAAAATCAATATGGGACTCAAGTAATGATGATTTGACTTGAAAAAGATAGCATTTTTGACCATGATACTGAAAGGAATAGTAGATACTAATCATCCTAACCGGTGATCAAATTTTTATTGAAAAACTTTTTTGAAACTAGAAATTTGACAAGAAAACCCTAAAAATAGCTATTTAAAAGCACATCTTATCGGCAGTGACTGACATGAGTTGGAAAGCACTAAAATTGGATCTAGCTCGGGATGACAGCTCCTTGGAGGTGTTAAGAACACCATAGATGAGGTAGCCTTACTCACTGGGCAATGGAGTCAAAATGCCATAGACTCAACTCAAACTGAAAATTGACTAACATAATGAATTTGACAAAATGATCTCACTTGACTCATAAAGTAAAATAAAAATCAGTAACCAATGAAAGAAACCTTATTTCCTTCTCTTTGGGCTTCAAACTCCTATGATAGCCACTTGGCACTTGAACATAAAAAGTAATCTGGTATATACAATGATGTTGAGAATTTGCAGAAATTTCTTCAAATATGGTAGTGCTTGAGAAGCCTACCATTGATCGCTCCTCGAGAATAATATTATCCATTCATTTACTCCAACATAAAATCATTCCTTGCTCTGAAAGCTAAAATTTTGTATGGTCCTTTCCATAAGTTTTCCAACTTTCCATGTTTTCCTTTTTCTTCATTCCTTGCATCCCAACGAAGAACTACATCTCCCAAATTGAAAATGTCTTCCTTTGTCTTGTGATCATAGATCTTCTTGATTCTTTCCTAAAGTTTAGAAGTGTTTTTAAAAACTTCCTCCCTTGTTTGTTGTAAATTGATCATCTGATTTATCCTTCGTTGCATACCATTTGCTTTGCTGGCAAATTCCTGCAAAGTTTTCATGACCGAAACAATAAGATATGAAGGAAAAGTTGTGTCGACCCTGTACACCAACTGAAAAGGAGACATACCTATTGATTTATTAGTACTTAATTTGTCCACCCAAAAAGCTTTAATGAGCTTTTGTGCCATTTCTTCTTATTGAATTCTAAAACTTTCTTGATGATGTTGATCAAGGATTTGTTGGATGATTCGGCTAGACCATTTGCTTGTGGATAATAAGCAGTGGAATGTCCCAATACAATATGATATTTTGCACAAAACTCCACCATCCTCGTTGACTTGAAAGAAACAACATTATCATTGATTATCTTTTGTAGGCAGCCAAATCTAGACAAGATATTATATTCAATAAAATGAATGATAACAAAATCAGTAGCTTGCCTCATTGGGATTGCTTCAATCCATTTTGTAGAATAGTCAGTGGCTATAAGGATCCACTTGTGCTATGCTAATGATGAAGGATGGATCTTTCCATTTAAATAAAGACCCCATTGCTGGAAAGGAGCTGTGATTGGAATGGCCTGCAAGGGTAATGGAAAAAGTTTTATTTTTCCTTAGAAAATCTGACATTCATGACAACTCATCACTTATTTTATTTACATTAGAAAAAAGAGTGGGCCAATAGAAACTGACTTTGAAAATTTTGTTTTTTGTAGTCTTCCAAAAATGATGACCACCACAGTCACCCTTATGAAAATATCTCATTACATCTTTTGCTTCATTTTCTACCAAATAGTTCAGAAATACACCACCAGGGTCTTTCCAAAATAAAACACCACCAAGAATGCAATATTTTGAAGCTTTCAACTTTAAAGATATAGTTTTACCTTTGGGTACTTCTGGTAGATGATTTAAATGCCGCAACACATAAACAATGTCAAAATACCATGGAGATGAAGTGAACATATCAGACACTTGTAAGTGTGAATCTTCTTCTTCTTCTCAGAAAGTGTAGCAATCAAATTGATATCTAATGGATGCAAATTATATTCATCCATGAGCCTAGCCAAACCTTGTCCCTTGATGAGGTTTGTGGGATTTATATCCAAATCATACTCTAGCATGGCTACGATCCATTTTTCCCGCGTGTCTTCAAGATCTGTCTACATAAGAATTTCCTTTACAGCTATTGTGGGAACATGAGTATTGGTCTGAGGATGCATAATATAAAATCGAAAACCTTTGAGAGCTTTCACCAATGCCAAAGCCCTCTTCTCAATTATGTTGTATTTCAGTGCTGCATCTCTTATTGTTAAACTAGAAAATGCTATAGGTTGTTCATTTTTTTTATCGTTCTTTTTCATTAGGATCGCTGCTAATGTATCCTTAAAGCAAAATGAAAATATGATGAAATCTGAAGTATAATCTAGGCTAATCAAAGTAGGAGTAGTAGATAATGCAAATTTGACTGCATGGAAATATTTCTTAGCATCTAAAGACCATTTTACCTCACTTTCCTTTTTCAGTATGTCTTTCATCTCTTTAAAATGTTCACCCAGGTTGGGGATGAATCTTCTAAAAAAACTAATTTTTCAATTAAAAGACTGAATTTCTTTCTTGTTCCTTGGGAAATCTAATTTCTGAATGGATTTAACTCTTGTAGGGTTAATGCAAATGCCATCCTTAGAGATAATATGTCCCAGCAGCTTCCCTTATTCCATGGAAAATATTCTCTTCTTTGGATTAAGTTAAATACCAAATTTTATGCATTTCTGAAAGACAATTCTCAAATGATGTAAATGATCTTTGTCAGATTTGGAGAAAGCCATGAGATAATCTCAGTAAATAACTAGAAATACATCCTTTTCATTGGTGAAAGCTATGTCCATAGCCCGTTGAAATGTCGCTCCTGCATTCTTTAATCCAAACGACATCTTGGAGTACATGAATGTACCCCATGGTGTTGTGAAGGTTGTTTTTAGTTGATCATCCTTATGCACCAAAATATGATTGTTCCTGGAATATCCATCAAGAAATGACATCCTGGAAGACCCAATTACTCTCTCAAGAATATGATCCATCTTTTGTAGGGGATACTTTTCCTTCAAGGACACTTTGTTTAAACTTATAAAATCAATGCAAAGAAGAATCTCCTCGGTCTTCTTTCTTACTGGCACTAGATTTGACATCCATTCAGAAAATCGAATAGGAACTATGATACCAAACTTATAAATCCTGATTACCTCTTTTCCAATTGAAGTTAGTAGTTTAGGATTAATCCTCCTCAGTTTTTAGTGAAATGGATTTTGATCCGGCTTGATCGAAATAGTGTGCTGAATGATATTCTTGTCATAGACCTTAAAATTGGAATAGTCCAAAGAAAATACATCAAAAAATTTTGTCATTAAAGATATGTACTTACTTTCTATCTCAGGAGATATGGACTTTGACAATTTGACCATCTTAGGCTTATCAGCTGCACCAATGTTCACACCTTCAACACCTTTCTCTATGGACGCCATGGTGGGATTTTTGGCAACATCGTTTTGATCAAACAACTCCTCCAAAGGTACTAGACCTCTTCGAATATTATTTTTCTTCAGTTGTATTACTTCAATTTCAGCTGCTTCAAAATCTAGATCATTCATATTAGATACAAGGTCAATGCGGGAATTCTGAAATTCACCTCCCATTTATAGGAAATTATTGATTTGTTTGTCATCCCAAAACACCCGCCAAAATCTCATATTATCAGGAACAATTGGGTGATGTTTCACATGAATTGAATACTTCTGATTGGAGTGAATGGGAATCTTCACCATATTAGCTGTAGTAGTAAGAGAATCAGCTATAACATTCTGAGTTCTAGGAATAAGAGATAAAGTATATTCTAAAAAAGTTTTGAGGATGTCAAGGAAAACATTGCAATAAGCTCTCATTCTTGGATGCTTTACCTGGTATTCCCCTTCCACTTGTTTTATTACCAACTCAGAGTTGCCATAAATAAAAAAATTCTTTTCTCGCAACTTTTTCAGAATTTTGAGGCCAACAATAAGTGCTTCATATTCCACCTCATTGTTTTAGCAATCAAAATCTAACTTGAAAGAAATAATTATTACATTGCGTGGGATTTCACATAAATGACGCAATGGACCATGAATCCAGACACCAATCCCAACTCCTTCTTTTCCCAATGCACCATCAAATTCCATAGTCCAAAGACCATTTTATTCATCCGAAAAAGGAACTTTTGAAGGTAGTATTGTTTCATCTTTTGGAGAATGACTCACTGTCTCAACACACGTTGTTTTCTGCACTAACTCAACAATCTTCTCAACAGAATTTACTCGCTGCAAACATTCTTCATTCTTCTCTTTTCCTTTAGCAATTACAACTTTATGCATGCTACTTATAACATATAAAACTTCTGAAATTTCTACAATATGACTATCATCATCTACTAAACTCATATCACTATACAAAATGAAAGAATCTAGATCAATAATTACAACATGTATCAGGTGATTTATTGGTTTCTCCACGCTACTAATCATGAATTTCATCTACTTCTCCTGATAGATTTTTCTGAGTTGCCCAAAAACTAGAATAGTAGCATATGAAAAGTTAAGTTGTAAAGTTCCTTTTAGCTTTTCCCCCAATACCTTGAGAGAAACATACCAAACCAAGGAGGAATATTAGCGGCCACTACATCCATTACAACATTCTTATCTAGAATTTGGTTGAGGGAAACTACTAAATCTTTGATAAGGCCAAGACATTTCACTCTTCCCAAATCAAGTGAGTAGAGGTCATGATAAGGTCAGGCGATACTCAGTCCTTGTTTGTCCATGATAATTTTTGGCATAAGATTATGTGAAGCATGATAGTATACCATGGCGCTATGGAGGATAAAGTCATGAAGTTTGACACTAAGATAAAAAGGTGGGATTTCACTATCTTCTGGACTTCCTTCTAAGGCTGGACCAAATAAAAATGCAGGCTCATCATCGGCAACATTTACTATGTTTGATGTCTAGTCTATGTTCAACATTTTAGCAATATGAAACTTATACATATCATTCTTCACTATCTTACTTAGAAGAAATGAAACATTCAATGTAGAAATTTCATTCTCTAAACTAAATAAATTAGATTACTTTTCTACCTCTTTCGCAGATATGTCCTTCTTTTCAATCTGTCCTTTAGCTTGAGACTCCTTCTTATGACTTTCACTTTGAACCTCTTTAACTTTTCTCACATTGTTGGTAGAGGCTTCATTGGTTTTATCCTGGCTCATTATGACAATCTCCTTTTCTTTATTTTGATTTGCAGGGGATGCTTCTTCACATTGTATATCTTTCTGTACATTTGGCCTCTTCTAATTCAATGTAATAGGTACATTTTTGTTCCTTAAGTTGTACTGTTTCTGCAAATGGCTAAGAGAATTTTAATATCCTCTTTGGTATTCTTCAGTTTGCACTGCTCATAAATCATCACTTGCAAGTACAAGCTACTAATCTCTTGGTACAAAAGACTCTTCATAAAACTGATCTTCCTCCATTAGAAAGGTACGCAGCTCATATTCTTCAAGAAGCGATTTTCTTCGACAATTTCTTCATCATCTTCATCCTATCCTTCAGTGTAATTATGCTAAAATGGAGCTCTTACTTGTCCTTGAGGATCTTGATTTCACTACGCTTTTTGTCTATTTCTAAACTATTGTTATTGTTGGCCTCGAAATTTTGGATTCCTTACTGAAGGCTCCACTTATTGATCTGTTATGGACATTCTGTCCATCATTTTTTCCATGGTTTTGATCAGAGTATCAAGCTTTACGTCTGACGATGATGAGGGTTCTTATTTAGAAACAACTTTCTTCTCAAACCTCTCAGGATTTGATTTAGACTTCTTGATGAGTAAATTAGCTTTGAAACTTACTGCATTTTGCTTCATTTCTTCAAGAGTTGCGGGGTCCCTCTCCCTAAGCTGATATGCCATGTCTTGTTCGAAGGCATTAGGGTAGTGGAGAAATGATAGACTAGGTGGAGGCTTCATATCACCAGGAATATAATTATATACCATATTCAACCTTGCTATGAACTTTTGGACTGTCTCATTTGGATTCCTTTTCATAGAATTATACTCAGCCAAAATCTTCAGTGGGTTTTTATTCTCTTGCCACCATGCTAAGAACAACTCCATCAAGCGATGAGAGTTATTGACAGAATTAGCATCCAAGTTGCAAAACCATTTCTTCACATCTCTAGAAAAACTTTGAGCTATGATTCTCATCTTATCATCATTTTCATCAATTTATTCCAGTTCAAGAAAATATACCATTTTATCAACATGATGCTAGGTTGTGATTTCTGAGCTTCCATCAAATAGAGGGAGTCTTTGGCCATAGTTCTGAGGTAGAGCAGCAAGTTGAGCAGGCAACATAAGAGGTGTGAATCGTGTCGTGATTGTTGGAGATGGTGGAGGTACTACAATGGGCTGTGTAGGTAAAGATGATGACAATAATGGAGGTGGTGGAAGAAGATATGAGGTAGTGGATGTATCTGGAGGTGTAGTAGAGGATGAACGAGCAATTAGGTATTCAAGCTAATATTGGATGTAGGTTTTCTCAATAGTGATTTGGAGCAGGTCAGCAAGACTTTAAAGTTTATCAAAATTCAACCACAACTCACGATTAGCTTTAGAAAATAGAGATTCAGGAGAATGGGGATGAGATTCAAACTGAAAAGGTTCAGATATCAGTTCAAGAATGTAAGACTTAGATCTTGTCCTTTGAAGAGATAGTTCTAATTGAATATCAAAAGGAAGGTGCTCAAAAGTTAATAAATTTTTAGGCAAATAAGTTTTCTTTTTTATTTTTCAAACTGCACTTTCAGAGATAGGTAGCTTGAGTTTTCTGAGTAGTTTCTCTAGGTCATCAAAAATAAAAGGTGGATTTGGGTCAAGATTTGACCTAGTATGTCTTTTAGAAGCCATAATTTTTTATACCTTAAACTTGATGAAATTTGTGAAATCAACCTATCTTTAGATACTGGAAGCTATCAACTACAATACTAGTTTTATTGAAATATCTAATAGAATAATTCCCAGCAATGAGTTATCAGTCATTTTGATCCAAGTGGATGTTGGTGGCCACCCACCTATCCCATTTGGACCCCCACAACTATCTCTTTTAGTCTTTTCAGTTTCCTAAATTGTAGCACAGTTTACTATTTTTAGCAGTTTTTCGGGTCCTGAACTTCCGGTGCCGTTTTGAGGCCCTAAACGACGTTTTTTTGGGACTCTGGGGCAACATGGGTCTATGGACTGATGTTGCCTCCCAAAGTGGTAGTACTCGGATAGATCTTTCCAACGAGCTATTGTACGCGTCAAACGGAGATCGTATGCCAATGTTACGACCCCGGGAAATTGATGTACCAATTTACCCAAACGGGGCCCACAATTTGGCGTTTCATCTTCTAGGGTTAGGTTTCGGGATGTGAAGGGTTTTCCATTGTTTCTCAACAATAAATAGGCCTTCGAGCCTCATTGTAACATAGTTTTAGAACAGTTCAGAGGCATGTAGTCGCCACATCTCTTCTCAGAGATAAGCTATCGTCGCCGTAGCTGGTTTATTTCCATTTCTATTTGTAAGCATATTTTAGTATATTACAGTAATGAAATGAAGTATTATTTCCGCTGCATATCTGTCTTTATGGTTATCTCTGTATTTTATTGCGTTCCTGTTTAAATCCGGATCAGTGGTATCAGAGCGATCTGCTTTTTCTCTATTTTTCTTTGCATGTCCCCAACGAGGTCGGGATATAAGGAGTTAGGGCTTTAACTGGTCGAACCTTTGCAAGACCAGCCTCGCAAATCCCGACGGCCTCCCATGGCGGATGAGAAGAAAGATGAGGGGGCAGGAGATCCCATCAAAATCTTGCTCGAAGAAGCCCTTGAGCGACAATGGAAAGCGATGATGGACAGCTTTGCCCAGATCCTTCAGCGGCTACCTAGAAGCGACGCATCGTCTTCCAGCAGCTAGTCTGGAAATGCCACGCCCTTTAAGGTACAAGTTAATTTTGAAATCCCCATATTCGAGGGTCAGATAGACGCAGATGCCATAGATAAATGGTTAAATCTGCTAGAGGGTTATTTTTATGTTCATGAATTTTCGAGTCGGGAAAAGATTGTTTTCGCTCTTCTCAAAGCAACCCGCCACGTCAAGGACTGGTGGGAAACCTACTGCGAGGAGAAGGATGAAAGTACAGGCTCACTATTTTCAGCCGCACCCACTTGGAGTGACTTCCGGGATGCCATCAAGGAGCAGTACTACCCTGTCGGAAGCTATGAGGACAAATACATCAAATGGACCACACTGCAGCAGGGACGAGACCAATATGTGCGAGAGTTCACAAACATTTTTCTTACCCTTCGCACACAGTTGGGTATCAAAGATTCTGAGCTACATCTGGTACTCAAATACCATGGCTGCCTACATAGATACATCCAGGAAGAGATGTGGTTCTTGAACATCTCCTCACTCGGCATAGCATACCGATACGCTGTCAAAATCGAGCAAAAGTTCAGCAGATGTAGGAACTCAACGCAATGGGGACCATTGCTTCCTAAGGGGGGAGGAATGATCCAGGTGGATGTTGGTGGCCACCCACCTATCCCATTTGGACTCCCACAACTATCTCTTTCAGTCTTTTCAGTTTCCTAAATTGTAGTACAATTTACTATTTTTAGTAGTTTTTCGGGTCCTGAACTTCCGGAGCCGTTTTGAGGCCCTAAACGACGTTTTTTTGGGAATCTGGGGCAACATGGGTACATGGTCCGATGTTACCTCCCAAAGTTGTAGTACTCACATAGATCTTTCTAACGAGCTATCGTACGCATCAAACGGAGATCGTATGCAAAAGTTACGACCCCGGGAAATTGATGTACCAATTTACCCAAACGGGGCCCACAATTTGGCGTTTCATCTTCTAGGGTTAGGTTTCAGGATGTGAAGGGTTTTCGATTGTTTCTCAACAATAAATAGGCCTTCGAGCCTCGTTGTAACATAGTTTTAGAACAGTTCAGAGGCATGTAGTCACCACATCTCTTCTCAGAGATAAGCTACCATCGCCCTAGCTGGTTTATTTCCATTTCTATTTGTAAGCATATTTCACTATATTACAGTAATGAAATGAAGTATTATTTCCGCTGCATATCTGTCTTTATGGTTATCTCTTTATTTTATTGTGTTCTTGTTTAAATCCGGATCACATTTCCTTAGCAACAATACTAAAATGTTATCCTCTGCAATGTCCTAAGGTGAGGAGGAGATCGAAAAAGGTAACCTTGGATCACTTTCAGTTCAGTAGCTAGGCCTACTGATCCAGAGAGGGATCTCTCTTAGGATTTGTCATTGAATAACCAAAATGAAATGGATTTTAGGCTAGATATATAAGTCTTGTTTATGTATTTGAGAATTTAGGGTTTTCTTGTTTGATGGACTAGGGATGAGAGTAGGCACTTAGGTCAAGGTATCAAGTGTGCAGTAACAAACATAAATAAGATCTAGATAAGATTGTGTTACGGTGAAATTAAGACTTAGTCAATGTAATATAGGTCTAAGAGTTTAGGAAATAATAATGAGCTTGTATAAGCATGAATTCATTAATCTTAGAATAAGAGAAAGACAAGCATGGTTTTCCACATAAATACAGCTTAAATCTATGAATTCTGCCTATATGAATGTAAGGAAAACCATAATAATAATTAAACACATGTAAAGAGAGATGATTTCATGAATTAGAAACTAATATGAAAAGAAAATAACACCATAGACTCATTGAACAAGTATTCCTGAAAAATAGTTGCAACTTATCCTTCATTAGCTGTAAGAAAACATAAGGTACAAGTCTCTCCACAAAAGTCCAACCCTTCTCACTGAATGAGAAATCATACATATAGACTCAAAAAAACTATCTCCCCACCTCCAGGGGTCGAATCCCTAAGTGGGGGAAAAATTACCAAGAATCTCTCAACCAACAAGAGAGAGTAAGAAGGTCAAACAAAAGCTCCTGCTTTAGACTTTGATTTGAGTTTTTCTACCTTTATGAGGCTTAATTAAACACAAAAACAACCTATCAAATGCTATCCATGGATATAAATTTTTTGGCTTTTGGAGCTCTGAGATGAAAGCATAGCACCAAGGCATTGCACTTATAGATTTTCCTGTGTTTTTAAAACATTCAAAAATCACCAAAATTTTGAAAACGACAAACTTTTCTACAAATCTTATCAAAATTGTTGAGTGAAGGTGTAATAAGATATGATATGCCATGAGGGAGGCCTCAACAAGTAAATCAAGCTTCAAGCTTCTCCTTGTCCTTTCGACCAATTAGGTGTTCCTTGAGTTTGCTCTTCAAATGCTTGATCTAACTTGAAATACTTTGTTTCTTGTATAGTAGTGCATACACATATACCACTATAAGTTTTTGTTCCTGTTTTCCCTCTTGAGGATTTTCTCGAGGTGTCCATTTACCTTATCAAGCAAATAAACCCTATCTTCATTGATTTTTCTAGTGATTAGGTCATCTACCATAATCTGTTCTTTTGGTGGACAAACCTGCATTTGTAGCTCAAGGGCTCTTTTAGCTACTCTACTTCTTGGTCTCCCTGATGTACTTTTTTTTCCTTTTCCCTTTGAAAATTTCATTTCAACCACTACTTCTCCCTTTGCATTTTATTTCCTTGAAGTAGCTTCTTGTTTCTCTTGAATCATTTGGTTCACCTTTAGTTACATATTCTCTTGTTGGATTCATGCTATTAGATAATTTGCCTCTATGAATTTTCCCTCCAATATCTTGATTTCGACCTCCTTATCCCTGATAATCTGATCTTTAACTCTTCCCTCATATCCTTTCTCCATAGTTGACACATGTGTACCTAGATGAGATGGCTCCTCACGCTGTGAAAAGATTGTCTCTTTAATTGTTCTAGGCTTGGCCCCTTTATAAATCCCTTGAGAAAATGAAAACCTATCACCTCTGGAATATGTATGAGACCCTTTTTCATTGCTTGTCCTCTTGGTTGCTCATCTTGAAGAAGAAATATCTTGCTACACTGGTGAGCTTGAAGGTTTTGTTTCATCACTAGACCTAGTTGATGAAGATGGAGGAAAAGTTGAACTTACAAAATTGTACCAAGACATATTTTCTTGTGCTAATTGATGACAAATTAGCACTTTCACTAGGCCATGATGAGACAAACTAGTATAGTGATTCTCCCCTTTCTTATGTACCTTTTCTTCCATTTTGACCAAACTTTTGTACAAGTATAAGACAAACTGATTTATTGTACACTGCTGAAATGGATCAAAAGTTTCATGTGATACTTATATATATCCTTGAATACCTACCTTCACATGTGAAATAATTCATGATCATTTTCATGAGATGGGTGTACCTTTCCAACAAATGTTTGAATTGAGAAATATATGTTGGAGTTCCTTTGTATTGTGCTTTCAGGTACATCTTGTAGTTTTGAAGGTCAAGGTCTTCTCTTTTGAACCAGATTTCTCGAGTGTCTGGAATACCTGTAGCTGTGGAGATAAGTTGTCTTGAAATAGTGTTTTGAAACCCTGTTATGGTTACGTTGCCCCTTTTAAGTTTGGTAGCCAAAGCACTAGTTAATTGGTCATGATATTTCAATTCTTCAACCCTCTGACAAAATGTAAGGCAGTCTACATCTTAAAATGATTTCCTAATGAAGGGAGATGATAAGAACTCATGGGTTGATGGAGGTTCATTTTTGATGGAATGTCCTCCTCTATTCTTCCTTTGTTCTGAGGTTGCAGACTCCATCTCATCACTTAGCTCTTAGGATAGAGACTAAGGTTTTGACTGTGGGAAAACAGGAGATATTCAATGGCTGTGAGGGAGTTTGGGGAAAATGAGGGGATATGGATATGAAAAAATTCAAAGAAAATTTGGGGTAATAGTGAGGGAGTTTAGGAAGCTAGGAAAATTGGAATTACAAGATTTTTGTGAGTGGAAGGTTTCCAAGCATGGAAAACATAGTCCTGTAGTTAAAAAGGGTTGCAATTTGTTTAGGGTTTTGGTAGAATTGATGAATTTAGGGAGTGAGTTTGATAGGGGGTGTTTGGGGGAGTGTATTTAGGATAAATGATGGTGTGGAAGAAAATAGATATGAGTTTTGGCAAAAAATTTAACAACATAAGGGTGAAAACCGTGCTAACTGCACTCAAAATCCTAGGAAGTAAATATGAGACATAATATGGATAGATGAGGGAAATTCAAGTAGTTTGAACCTTAGGATAGGTCACCAAACTATATTAGCAGTAGAAAAATGTCACCATGATGGAGGAAACTACTACAGATGGATCACACTCTTGAAGAGATGATGAAACTACTCCTTTGTATATGTGTCGCAGAAACATGGTTATTTACGTAGCATAGTTTTTAAAAATCGAGTTTTGGATCCAACAAACTCTCTTGGAATGCCAAAATCACCTTGTTGGGATGAAATGGAGTGTTGGAAAGTTCAATGGGAAAATGAGGAGTGAATGAAAGTGAGTGATGAACCTTTATAAGTGGAGAAAATCAATTTTCCTATTGCATAATGATAGTGGACCCACCACAACAATTTACACTTGGACTTGAGACTTTTATTTTATGATATTATGATGATATTTCACTTGAGAGAATGAAGTAAAATACATGACCCTTTAACCTTAGTTATCAAACTAATCTATACTATTCCTTATAACATGAAATCAAATGGTGAAAAATACGATTTTTCAAGAATTAAACCTAATAACCTAGTGATGACCTAATGATGACTTATCGATGACTTATTAGGGGGATTATGAACAAAATGAATATGGGACTCAACTAATGATGAATTTACCTGACCAATATAGTATATTTTGACCATGAAACTGAAAGGAATAGTAGACATTGATATTCTTAACCGGTGATCAAATTTTTATTGAAAATCTTTTTTGAAAGTAGAAATTTGACCAGAAAACCCTAAAAATAGCTATGTAAAAGCACATTTTATCGCTGGTGACTAACATGACTTGACATGCACTATCATTTGGCACACCAGAATCCCACAAACCATGGAGATAGCTACAGATTTGTGATGTAGATGTAGAATCATGTTAATTTTGTAGTTAATGAAATCTCTAAAATAATAATAAGGCACATTAACAAATATGAAAAATAAGATATATAAGAGTTTTTACCTTATCAAAATCTATGGTTTTACTTCTTTTGTTCAGCTGATAGAAATGATGATAAGAGGAAAATGGATGAAAACGGTGTGAAAACAAAATAGTTATGGAACTCTACATTCCCCCACACTAACGATTTTCTATTTCCTCATACAAATCAAAAAAATAATATATGTGTTTAATTACTGCATTTCCTTGGATAGCTTTGTCATTACATCTAAGTTCATTCTTTTCACTTTCTTACCAGTCACTACCATCCTTGGTTTTCGAGGATCTTGTATTTCAAGTTTATAACTTTTCTCTGTAAAGCCCTGTTTTTCTTCTTTAGTGTCCTATTATTCTTATACCAAATACTTAGATGTAAAAGGATGTTGTCACTCTTAGATATTTGGATTTCGTTATGTGCTTTCAAGGCTTGATTTTCATTTTTAATGTACCTAGTTAATGTTTCCAGTTTGAAAATTTCGTGTCTTAATACATTGATTACTAGAGGTTCTTGTGGTTCATTAAACTAGACTTCTTATTCCTCTTGATTTGGAATTGATGTTCTTGCTTCATTCCTTTTCATGAGGGATTCAATATAATTGTAAATATCTTGTTGCACAGGATCAATTTCTGGTGTTCTTCGACATGGACTCTGAGGAGGCAAGGTGAAAGTTGGTGATGAAACCCTTGGAGATGTTCTCAAAGAAAATCCTGAATCTTCTGATGCCCCTGAATTTTCTTTTTCTTCTACATTAATATGCTCTTTACTTTTTGAGGGTAATTTTTTTGTTTGATTGAGTCTAGTACTCCTTCTTAGACCTATGACATGGATCTTTTGATTTTTCTTGTTTTCTGTTTTAGGCTTCTCTCTTTAAGGTAAAATGTTTGTTTCTTTGCTAGCTTTCTTCTTTCTAACATTTATTTTGTTTATTTTCTCTAACCTTTCTGCAAGAGGGATGTCATCTTCTGACAATTTTTTGTTCCATTGTTCTATCAATTATTCTTTTCCTTCCTCTCTTAGTTCTTCTACTATTCGGCAGCTCATGAGTATGCTCCTGAAAGTGAGTCCTTACTAAAAAGCCTTAGCAATTATAGACTATGTTTTGGCGATGAAATTCAACACGTATTTTTATTATACCATAATGACACATTGCATTATCTATGGACTGAATTCTTCTTTGAACATTCCCTGACATCTTTCTTAGACTACTCAACAAGAAATATGGAAGGTTTATCTCATTTTCTTCATGAAAACTCATTAACAACCGAATATGATAGAAAAACATGCATCCAAACCTTCCTTTGCAACTAACAAATTTTTGTATTATCAAAAGAAAATTCCTCCACTTACTTTTCAATGCCATCCTTGGGATTCCCTTCTTGAAAATGGTGTTGTCCATGCTTGGTTTTTTCAGGAAAAACTCCCATACTTCTCATTCAATACCTCTATTTTTGAACCATTTTTCTCCAATCTGTGGCAGTTCTATAGCTTTAGCTATAAATGACTCTGTCACTGTGAATTTGATGTCTCCTATCTCTACTTGGACTCCATCAAAAGACCTGGTGAAGGATTTGGTCACTTCTTTGTGGAAGCCATCGAATTTCTCTATAAATTCTAGCCATTGTGCCCTCTGCAACAATTCATTTGTTTGTGGATACCCCTCCAAAAATTTCTTCCCTGTTGGCTCTGTTCGGACTATCACTCTGATGGCTGAGAATATTTGTTTTAAAAAATGTTTTGTTTGACATAGTAGGACATCCTGATAGGGTTTTTAGAGCGGAAAGGTCAGGAGTGTGAGTGATGGAATAATGAGAATGTATGTAGTGAGGGTATAATAGAGCATGGCATAATATAATTGTTAAGAGCATTTATGTTTATGATTTGGCTGATTGGATCAATACATTGGGATGTGAGTTGAGATATGAGTTATAATGATGGGGAGTGAATGGTGGATTATACTTGATTTGACATGACACTATCAACTCTTAGTAACAATTATTTTGATTTTCAGTAGTTCCATGTCTATATAATACATATATTTAATGTTTTTATCCTTAATATAAAATTAAAGAGTTGCATACCTTTGAATTGTTTGCTTGCTAACCTTTGGTTTCCCTTCTTATGCTGTCTCCAAGTACTTTGCAGTGGAGGCAGTCAATCATTCCTTCAAACGTATCTTTAAAGGTTTCTACCAAATTGGCTGCAGAGATTTGTTAGAGTTGTAGAAAATCAACAATTCTATAGCAATTTATATTTAAAAGAAAGGGATGCGAGAAAAATGAAATTCTAGAAAATGGGATACAAAGAAAATTTAAGATGCCAAGAATTCTTGTTTTTCACCTTGAATTTTCTTTATTTATTTATTTATAATTTTTTTTTTTGATATGATTTTTTTTTTTTAAGATGGAGAAGAAGAAGAATTCTTCTGGGAAAACTTTAAATCACATTTTTTCTAGAAAATCTTTTCAAATTGCTCCTTTGTCATTGGCTTATGATAGATCCTGGATTGATGTCCATTCACTAAGAGAGGAACATTTTCTTCATCAATAGTCCTAATTCTGACTGGTGCATTATAAAAAAAAATTCAATCTCGTAAGGCCCAAGCCAGTGAGTTTAAAACTTTCCTTTGAATTTTTTGAACTTTGAATCAAAGAGTAATGCCCACTGTCCAAGCTGAAATATTATTTCTATGATGTACTTATCATGGCACCTGGATCTTTGTTGTTGGACTAAACTAGTCTTCCGGATAGCATCTTGTCTTATCTCATCAAGCTCATTCAGTTGTCCCATTCTTTGATTTTGTGCTTTTAATAAGTTAAGTCAAAACTTGATTGTTGTCTTATGGGTCTGAATTTGGAACTCAATTGGAAATAAGGCTTTCTTCCCATAAACAAGTTCATAGAGAGTATGTCATGTGGTACTTCTCCATGTGGTATGGTAGGCCCATAAATCTTCTGGAAGATTTTATGCCCAATCCCATCTGTGTAAGTGAATTTCCTTGGTGAGGATTACTTCAATCAATTGGTTGGTAGATTTTTCTTGTCCATTTTCCTGTGTATGGTATGGAGTAGATTTCTGATGCTTAATTTTATATTCTTCCACTATCTTTTTCACTACTCTGGATGTAAATTTCTTTTCTTGATCTATCAAAATTTCTCTTGGGACACAAAAAGGAGTAAAAATATCCTCAAAGAAAAGTGGAACTACAACATTTTCAGTAGAAAAAGAAAGTGCTTTTGCTTATGCCCATTTAGTAACATAATGAATGAATACAAGAATATATTTTTTTGTTTTGAAGGTGGATTAATTGGTCCAACATAATCCAAAGACCATTCTTCAAAAGGTTCAATGAATATCTGAGGTTGTAGTGGCATTTCATTTGAAGGAACATGTTTCCCCATTCTTTGATAACTATCACACCTCTTAATATATTCCCTTGCATCCTTAAAAATGGAAGGCTAATAACATCCTAAGAGAAGGACTTTATAAGAAGTTCTTTTGTTAGCAAATTGAACTCGACATGGTTGATCATGGGATGCTTTAAGTATATCAGGTATTTCATCTTCTCTTACACACCTTCAGATGATGATATCTAATCTTGTCTTGTATACATCTTCTTTTATCCATGAATAAGATGCACTTGTTTGCATTATTCTTCTTTTTTCTCTAGGAAACAAATAGGATGGTAACTTCCCTCTAACCAAATAAATATAAATATCTACAAACCATGGTGATTTAGTAGATATTGCAAAAAGATACTCATCGAGAAATTTATCTTTTACATGTGTATCAATGTTATCATTTTGAATTCTAGATAAAAAGTCTACAATTTTGTTTTGTTTTCCAGGTTGGTCCAGAATGGTGATATTAAGTTATTGGAACAGTAATAGCCATCTTGTTACTTTTCCATTAGGGACTGGTTTTTTCATTAAATATATAATGGAATAATGATCTATATGAATGAAAGTTACATAGCGAGTGATGTAATGTATGAATTTATTAATAGCATGAATAACAATTAAAAAATCCTTTTCAGTTACAGTATAATTTAGTTTCGTAGGAGTTAAATTTTTACTAGTATAATAGATGGCATAAGGAAAGATATTTTTGTTGCAACACAACCCCTAGATTTGTGTCTAAAGCATCAGATGATATATGAAAATTCATTTTCCAATTAGTTCCTTTTAAGATAGGTGCTTTAGAGATCTTCCTTTTCAAAGTTTCAAAGGCCTTTTGACAATCAGAGTTCCAACTGAATCCACAGTCTTTGGTAAGTAATATTAAGAGTGGAGATGAAATCTTTGTGAAGTTTTCTATAAACCTTCTATAATGTCCAGTAAAACCAAGAAAAATCCTAACATCTTGTTGACAACTTGGAACTAATAATTTGGAAATAATTTCTACCTTAGATGAGTCTACCTTAACCCCATTTCCCAAAATATGGTGACCTAAAACAATTGCTTCATTAAACATCATAAAACATTTCTCATGACTTAATGAAACATTTGACTCCTTGCATCTTATGATAATTTTTTCCAAATTTTAAAGTGCTTCATCAAAAGAATTTCCATAAATTGTGAAATTATCCATATACACTTCCACACCATCATGAATAAGATCAGAGAAAATTCCTAGTACTTAATGTTGTTGGTGCATTGCATAATCCAAAAGGAAGTACTCGGTAAGCATAAGTGCCCCATGGATAGGTGAATATGGTTTTGTCTTGATATTTAGGTGCTACCTGAATTTGATTATACCCACTAAAACCATCCAAGAATGAGAAATATTTTTTCCCTGCTAATGTATCTAAAACTTGATCTATGAAAGGAAGTGGAAAATGATGTTTCAAAGAAGCTTTATTCAATTCTCTATAATCAATGCACACTCTCTATTTCCCATTTTTTTAGGAATGATTACTAGGTATGATACCCATTGACTTCTAATATTAGATAAATGAAATTTACATTTAACATTTTCTATAATTCCTCTTTAACAATCTCCTTTAAGTTTGGATTCATTCTTCTTTGTGGTTATCGAACTGGTCTAGCATTTTCTTTGATATAAATATGATGCATGCAAGTTTTAGGATTAATTCTCTTCATATTAGTGTATTCCCATGCATATGCAGAAGAGTGTTTTTCGTATATTTTTACCAGTTTATTTTTTTGTTATTCTTCCAGGCTTTCATTTATATTCAAAATTTTCCCTCGAAAAAATTCTATTTAAGAATTTCCAAAATTTTCCATAGAATGTAAAGACATTTTCCTAGATGATAGATATTCAATATTACATTGTTCTTGAAAGTTCTCACTACTGTCACAATATAAAGAGGGCTCATTATTTTCTATTGAATTAAAAATTTAATCCTCTTCATATATTTCTGTAATAGTGAAAACAAGTTATATATCATTATCATCATCTATCCATTCTTCATTTTCTACTTCTATAACTTTTTTGCAAGTGTGTACAATGTAAATTTCTTTGTTGAGGTTCCATCTGAGATAAACATGTCACTGTTAGGATATTCCGACACATAGTAAATAGTTAAGTATAACTTGGTCTAGTGTAGAGTTAGGTAAAGTGTGCTTCTTTACTATGTACTTTTCTAACTTACAATTCGATGGTCACGATATGTAGTGATCCGATGGTTCATTATCTCCTCAGTATTACCGACACTTGATCCATGGCTTAACACCTTATTGGTCCATGATCTCTATTTAAAGAGCACGGAGGATCATTTTTAGTGTAATCGTTCATGAGAGAAGCTTATGTAAATTTTCATTCTTTTATTAATAAATTGCTTGAAGTGGCCATGTTGGCTCAGGCTGTGGACTGTTTCCCTCCTTGAGGGTTTTAACCACATCAAGAATATTGGTGTATTGATCTATGATCTGTTTGTGAGTAGTTTCCTTTGATGTTCTGTCTAAGGAACTTACCCTGTAAATTCCTACATGGTATCGAAGCCAAGTTGAAGGCTGCATCCATTGGTGATCCAAATCTAAAGCCAGTAGAACTGCATCTAACTGCCATTTCCTAGATCTACTGTTTCTGACTGCTTTTGGGCTGAGAGGACTACTCTATTGTGTTAGGAGCATCTGGTCCAGTGAGGAACCCCTTTATTTTCACGCAAAAAGGTTTCTGGTAGCGCTAGGTACGTCATTTTTAAGATCTAGAGGTATACAATGTATATTTGCAATTTCTAGTTATTTTCTCTCTGTTTATTTCAGTTTATTTCTCTCTTTGTTTTTTATTACCAGATCTACACTTTTCATTTCTACGTATGCTCTTTGCCCCATGACTCTGTGCACTCTGGGTAAATCAAAAACGGAAAGGAAGTTTTTTTTCTCATGCATATGCTCTTTTCCGCCACACCTTAGTGTGATCTCGGAAATTCAGAAACATTGAGGAAAATTGTTAGTTTCCGGTTAAAGCTAACTTCAAACCATAAGGTTTGCTTTTCTTCGTATGTCTGTTTTGGGTTTTCTGGTTTTTGTTTTGTAGGAAAAAAAAGAGATTTCTCAAGTAAGCACGCACCCCAAAGCTTCAATGACTAAAAATAAAATAAAAGAAACCCCTCCTTCCTCTTTTCCAAAAGTTACTAACCTTTTAAACTAGCTCACTTTGTCCAAAGTTACTTTATGAGAATAGAGGTCTTGAGTCAAGTCTTTCTTTTTGTTGAGTTACTTTTTCAAAAAGCACATGTAGCTTATGTTTTAAAGTTACTTTATGTAAAAGTGTTCTCACCCATTATAAAAAGTGAGTCACTTATAATTCTAAAGTCTCTCTATCTTTTATTTAAGTTACAATTTGGTGGGTAGCTCATAAAGTACCATTGTAAAAGTGACTTTCACTTATTTATAAAAGCGAGTGATATAATTTTTTCTTAAAGTGAGCTAATTAGATTAAGTTTGGAAAGGGGGCGATTTTTTTTTAAATATAACATTATCATTCATTTCCACACATTCCCTCACTTCGTCGATGTCTTTAACAACTTTTCTTCAAAAAACCATAACTTCTTCATCCGAAAGTCGTTTCAGAGCCGATTTTTTTGAATCAGCCTAATTTTTCAAGATATTTCCATTGGAACACTTAGTTTTAGCATCTATAACTTCAATTTCTATTAAAATGGAAATTCCATGACAGTTATTCTTGACAGCACCAATTACTTCCAATGGTGGTTCTACATTGTGGATTTACTTAGAAGTAAACGTCTTTACAGAATAGCCTCAGGCCAAGAAACCAAACCGAAAGATGAAGATAATGCAACCAAATGGGAAAATAGGCAAGATCGAGCACATGGGTTGATAGGGATGTCTATTTCTCCAAACCTTAGATTCCATATCGTAGAACTTGATACTCTTAATGAAGCAGTGAAACAGATCACTAAAGTTTTTAGAATTAAAAATGAAATTAGAGCTCGTCAACTCGAAAATGAGTTGCTTACATTGGAACAAAATAATTTTTCTTCCATTGAAGATTCTTTGTCCAAGTTCAAGACCCTTACACTTCTCTTGGAAGGTGTTAAGGTTAAGAAAGAAGATGGTAACCTTATCTATTCCATTCTTACTAAGTTGGGACCAGCTTACTCTGTGTTTGTTTCCACCTTCCATTCTACAAGAGAAGCCTTCATTCCTCAGGGACAAGACTACAAGTCCCCTTCCTTTGATGCCTTTTGTGATTCTTTAATAAGAGAACAAGAGAAACTCTTACACTTTGGTCTTCTTAATCTTGGAAACTCTTCTAAGAAAGCCTTAGGCACCCAGCAACAACCAAATTCAAATAATCCTAACAATATGTATCCTAAAAAGAATGGTCCTAAGCCAAATAAGGGTCCTAAGAAATCTAAGTCTCAAAATGAAAAACCATTTCAACAAAATGATAAGGCAAATAAAAATAAAGGGAAGAAGACTAATATAAATTTCCACTTTTGTAATCGAGTTGGCCACTTAGAATCGAAATGCTTTAAGAAGATGGAAGACTTGGAAGCAAAAATGAAGAAGCATAACATCCATTTGGAGCACTCTTCAACTTCAACTTCATCTTCAGGAATAGCACTTTCTGCATGTGGTTTTCAAGTATCTCGGTCTAGATATACACTAAATGTATCTCCTTGTTCTAATTCTCACGAGTGGCTCATTGATTCTAGATCTTCTTATCACATGGCCAAAGACAAAGCCATGTTTTCTTCTTTAAATGATTGTAACACCAAAAATATATACATATTGGTGATGATAGATCTCATAGTGTTGTAGGGACGGGAATTGTCCATATAGATAATGGTCAATTTAATGATGTCTTATGTGTTCCAACCTTATCTTGCAACCTTCTATCTGTATATCAGATAACTCATTCAAGTGAAGGTAAAATTGTTCAATTTTCACCTCACGATGTTGTAATTAAGGACCTAAGAGATCCTAGATAGATTTTAGCTACTGCCATTGTTGATGATTCTACAAGGTTGTATAAGTTTAACAACCTTGGGTCATCAAATCTTCCCTCGATATTTGTTGTTCATAATGATGAAGTGAGAAAACTTTCACATGAGCGATTTGGTCACTTAAACTATCGCTCCCTTCAGAATCTCTGTAAAGAAAATATGGTGACACATCTTCCAATGGTATCTTGTAGAGATGGTGTTTGTTCAGAATGTGTACTCGGAAAACATTATTGGGAGAGTTTTGAAAAACATGCCTTTTCGCATGCCTTAGCCCCTTTACAGCTTGTGCATAGTGATTTATGTGGTCCACTTCCAGTTGTTTCATTCTCTAGCTACAAGTATTTCTTAACCTTCATTGATGATTTCTCCAGACTCACTTCGATATACTTCTTAAAACTCAAGAGTGAAGTATTTAACATGTTCCTGGGCTTCAAGGACTTTCTTGAAAAACAATTTGGACATCAAATTCTTAAGCTAAGATCTGATAATGGCAAAGAATATATTAACAACAAATTCATCAACTTTTTCACTGAGAATGGAATTCAAATGCAACATATTGTTCCATATACTCCACAACAAGATGGTGTAGCTGAAAGGAAGAATCGCACCTTAAAGGAAATGGATAATTGTATGCTTCAATCTAAAGGACTTAGTCTTAATTTTTGGGAAGAAGCAATTAACTATGCAAATTACATAATAAATCGTACTCCTACTAAGGTTTTAAATAATATCACTCCAGAATAAGCATGAAGCTCAATTAAACCAGATGTAAGTCACTTTCATGTTTTTGGAAGTGAAGCATGGGCCCATATTCCAGATGAGAAACATAAAGCATTAGAACCTCGACGTAAAAAATGTATTTCTGTTGGATATTGTGAAGATGCCAAAGGATATAGACTTATTCAACTTAAATCCAAAAACATTATCATTAGAAGATATGTAAAGTTTATATCGGCCTACGAGCCTAGTTTGGCAGATGTTCCACCTCTCTCTATCCCTTCTACTTCTGAAAATATTTCTTCTTTAGATGATGACAACGAGGATGACAATCCTCCCCTACCTTCTCAGGATCTTCCTTCAGCTCCTCAACTTCCAAAATGGGTTTGTGTTACTCGTGATGCAGTAGGTTCTCTTGTCTGTGATCCTACAGATCAACAACGTACACATTCTTAGTTCGATAGAGCCTCTTATTTACTAGCTCAAGCTTTAGCTAATTATGATCCTGACACCTTTCTAGAAGCTTCACACCATCTAGATTGGGATGCAGCTTTGAATGAAGAATATCATTCATTATTGGAAAATGATACATGGGATCTTGTTCCCCTTCCAAAGGGATGAAAACTTGTTAGATGCAAATGGGTTTACAGAACCAATTATGGATAAGATGGAAAAGTTGATAAATATAAAGCTCGTCTTATTGCTAAGAGTTTTTCACAAGTTGAAGCCATTGACTATACTGAAACCTTCTCCCCTGTTGCTAAAATGAACTCTATCTGCCTTGTTCTTTCCCTTGGTGCCTCTTTCAAATGGGAAGTCCATCAGATGGATGTTAAATCTACTTTCTGGCATGGAGCCTTCCTTGAAGAAATCTATATGGAACAACCTACTGGATTTATACAAATAGACTCCACCCTTATATCTCAGCTTAAGAAGTCCCTTTATGGTCTCAAGCAAGCCCCTCGAGCTTGGTATGCCAAAATGGATAGATTTCTTTTAGAAACTGGATTTTCTAGGTGTCATTCTGACAATACTGTCTACACTAAGAAAGTGCGTAAGTCTCTTATCATTATTTTTCTTTATGTTGATGATCTTATCCTTACTGGTAGTGATCCCAACCTTATAAACGCTGTGATGTCTAGCCTTAAAAGGAAGTTTGAAATGATAGACTTAGGACACTTGCATTATTTTATTGGTCTTGAAGTCTTGTAATCCAAGGAAGGTATTTCTCTTTCCCAGTCGAAGTATGCATGTGATCTTCTACGCCATTTTCAGATGGAAGATTGTAAGCCAATTCCTTCTCCCTTTCTGTATGGAGCCAAAATTTCAGTGACTTGTACTTCCCGTGAGGTTAATGCTACCTTGTACCGTCAACTTGTAAGAAACCTTTTGTATCTCACCCATACTCGTCCTGACCTTTCCTTTGTTGTTGGCCTTATTGCTTGGTTTATGAAAACCCCACATGAAAATCATTGAAATGAAGCTAAAATAATACTTCGTTATGTTATAGGTACAGTTCAGTTTGGGATTCATTAAAATGCAGAAGCATCTCCTCTATTGGTTGGTTTCACTGATTATGATTGGGGTTGTGACCCTGATGATCAGAAGTCTAGTGTAGGTTATTTTTTCACTCTTGGTTCAGGACATATTACATGGGCTTGCAAGAAAAAAAGTTCCATTTCTCTTTCTTCACTAGAAGCAGAGTAACGTGCGGCTGTAGAAGCTAGTAAGGAAGCCTTGTGGCTTTGTCAAATCCTATCAGAGTTTGCTTTTAGTAGCAACATCTGGCTACACTATGATGTGATAATCAAAGTGCCATTCAACTATGCAAAGACCCATTCCAACATCAGCACAACAAATACATTGAAATGCACATGAACTTCATCAGTAAGGTCATTCATGACCATGTTCTTGAAGTGCAATATGTTTCAACAGATGATCAAGTTGTAGACATCTTTACAAAGGCTCTGATAGAGGCGAAGTTTACTAAACTTCGATTTATGGTTGGAGTTCAGGAAGTTGTCACTAAGGGGGGAGAGGCTCTAATGCCTCCTTCCTTCTCTTATTGTGTCATATTTGTACTTCCTTCAATCCTATCCCAACTTATTCTTAAGGGGGGATGTTAGGATATTCAGACACATAGGAAATAGTTAAGTATAACATGGTCTAGTGTAGAGTTAGGTAAAGTGCGTTTCTTTACTATGTATTTTTGTAACTTACAATCTGACAGTCATGATATGTAGTGATCCGATGGTTCATTATCTCCTCAGTATTACCAACACTTGATCCATGGCTTAACACCCAATTGGTCCATGATCTCTATTTAAAGAGCATGGACGGTCATTTGTAGGGTAACCATTCATGAGAGAATCTTATGTAAATGTTCATTCTTTTATTAATAAATTTCCTGAAGTGGCCGTGTTGGCTCAGGCTGTGCACAGTTTCCCTCTTTGATGGTTTTAACCACATCAGGAATACTGGTGTATTGATATGTGATATGTTTGTGAGTGGTTTACTTTGGTGTTTTGTCTAATTTGACTTACCCTGTAAATTCCTACGGTCACCTGATCTAGAACTGATAAAAGCATCAGTTGTATCTAACCATTGTCTTCCTAAAATTAATGGATGTCCTCCTAAATTATTCTTTGGTTTTAAAATCATTAAATTAGTAGGATATTCCCAAGAATCTAAGGATACATATGTTGGTGTGTATTGAAGATTAGGAAGTTTCAATTTATCCATAGTTTGTTTTCTCATTATGTTTATAGATGCTCCTAGATCAATCAGTGTGTTTGGTATTTCAATTCCATTGATGTGTGTTTTCACAATGGTGCTTCCTGGATCTAAATATTTTTGAATTGTTGTCTTCCCCATCATGATATCTACAATTTTCTCGACTAGTTGAATTTTTTTCATTTTTTTTCTTTTTTTTTCTTGACCTTTGAGTACTCAATTCCTTAATTGTTTTTGCAAAAATTGATATTTCTTTTATTGCCTGCAATAAATGCATTTTTATACAAATATTTTTCAATTCATCTAACATATCATAATTAGGCAATATGATTTGCTTTTCTACTCCGTTATCGATTTTCAACCTTTCAGGAAAAGGTGCTCTTGAGACAGATACTGAATGTTGTTCTATAATAGGTATATTATTAGAATGTATAGGATTTTTTCTGTTTGAATATTTTCTTTTTGAGGAAGGGAAATCTCTTCTTTAGAGTCATATTATCCTTTTGGGAATTAATTTTTGTTTCCTGAATAACAACGGATTATTTCTTCCTTTATAATACTCTACCAAATCTTAATTGAGCATTATTAAGATGTAATGGAGTTAAGTTGTAAACAAGTTTTGAAGTTTTATTATTTGGATTTGGGAGTGGTTGAATGGGTAATTGATTTGGTCTTTGTGGAAATGGAAAAGAAAGTTGTGGATTTTCATTTTGGGCTCGAGTTTGAGGTAACTGATTGAGTTGAGGGAACTTTTTGGTGGAAAATTTGGATAAGATGGTAGGTATTGTTGATATTGAGAATATATTCCAAAAGGATTTTGCATCCTTGATTCTGATATTGTGGTTGTGGTTGAGACCAAGGCTACCATGGCATAGGTGGATTCTTATTATTTTGTGAATATTGTGAAAATTGTTGAGGATTAAAGCCTTGAGTTTGATTTGTTTGAGGATTTTTCCATGGTGTTTCAGCAATAAGGAAAAGATGGTCTACCTAATTTGGTATTCATTCTTCACTAAAAACAACCTTAACACCTGGTATAGAGGGACACTCTTTTGTATCGTGATTTCCCCCACATATAACACATGTTTCTATGCTTTTTAAATCTAAAGGACATTCTGTCAGAGCATGTTTCTTTCGACACCTAGGGTAGAAGATGGATATTGCAGCATTTTCGACTTTTCTTCTTGTTATGTATTTTAAGGGTGTTAATTTTCTCACTAATAATCCCTAAAATAGTTGTCTTAAAATTATCAAGCAAACTACTTAATTCTTCCCTACGTATTGTCCCATTGCAGATTTATTTACTCTTGATAAAAGAGGATCCCTTGGACTTTTCTCGGTTCTTGCTTTACCGTTGAAATATGTACACATAAATCACAAATATCTGCAAATGGTAACTAATAAATATCTCCTTTTCCCATTATATTGAGAAGATAAATCCACTCATCTTTAATGGATTTTAGTAAGAGATATTTCAAAGTTTCCTCATCCAGATTATTCATTTTTTCCCTTCTGATATTATAAACAAATATTTTGACAAAATATTCAAGATTTTCATCTCCTTTTTGTACCATTTTAAATACTTCATCTTTAGTGTTATGAGGCATACAGTAATCCTTTTATTTCTCCAAGAATTTTTATTTCATTTGTGCCCATGTCCTTATAGAATTTGTTCTTAAGATCATAAACCATTTTAATGCTAAATCCTTTGAGGTGGCAAGGAAAAATTTTAATTTTTGGGCATCATGCAGATAATCATATGATCTACATAATACTTCAAATTCAAAGAGAAATGGATATGGGTCTTCACTTCTTATTGCATGAAAATTAGGGAGGATAGAAGGTTGGATATTTTTCATTATTAATGTCGTATCCTCATCAAGGATAGGGAATCGAAAAGGTTTTGGATCTCCTCTTCCTCCTCCAATCCTATTTTGTTCACCATTGACATTTTGTACTTCTCCTTCTCCCTCTTCAGCCATGATGGATTCATCAAAAAAAATATTTGGTTATACAATGGGATTATCTAACTTTTCTTCTAGATCTTTTGGTTCCTCTACCAATGGTTTGAAATAGGTTTCTTCTTCCTCTTCTTCAATAGGAACTTCCAACACTTGAGCTAGAAGTTGTTCTCCAGTTGAAGAAGGGAAAATTATTCCTATTGTTGGGGATGTAGGATCAACTTCAATTACAGCTTCTGTTGATGAAGTTGGTGAATCTTTAGGTTAGATTTTATATCTCAAGACTTCAGGAAGCCTATATTGGCCTTCTACAGATGGAATTCGAGCTTGTATGAGTTGGTATGAGTTTATAATGTGTCTATGTAGAGCCTTGGTTTTATTCTTCAGTTTCGTATTATTCTTATACCACATACTTAGATGTAAAAGGAGGTTGTCACTATTAGGTATTTGGATTTAATTTTGTGCTTTCAAGGCTTGATTTTCATTTTTAATGTACTTGTTTAATGTCTTCAGTTGGAAAATTTCATGTTTTAATACATTGATTACTGGAGGTTCTTGTGGTTCATTAAACTGAACTTCTTCTTCCTCTTGATTTGGAATTGATTTTCTTGTTGCATCCCTTTTCTCCAGGGATTTGGTATAATCATAAATCTCTTGCTGCACAAGATCAATTTATGGCATTCTTTGACCTACACTATGAGGGGGTGACGTGAAAGTTGGTGATTATACCCTTGGAAATGTTCTCGGAGAAATTTCTGAATCTTCTTCTACCCCTAAATTTGCTTCTGCTTCTACATCAATATGCTCTTTAATTTCTTAGGGTAATTATTTTATTGGATTAAGTCTAGACCCCTTCTTAGACCCGCAACAGGGATCTTTTGAGTTTTCTTATTTTTTGTTTTATGCTTCTCTTTTTGAGATAGAATCTCTATTTCTTTGCTTGCTTTCTTCCTTCTAACTTTTCTTTTGTTTATTTTCTCTAAAATTTCTGCAATAGGTATGTCATCTTCTAATAGTTCCTGTGGCTATTGTGGTTCTTGTTCTGATGTTCTATCATTTTTTATTTTCCTTCCTCTCTTACTTTTGCTACTATTTTTCTCCTCATGAGTATCCTCCTGAAAGTGATTCCTCACTAAAAAGCCTTCCCAATTATCACATATGTTTTGGGGATGAAATTCGACAAGTATTTTTGCTAGACCATAATGATACAGTGTATTATCTATGGACTAAATTCTCCCTGAAACATTCCCTGATATCTTTCTTAGACTATTCAACAAGAAATATGGAAGGCTTCACTCATTTTCTTCAAGAAAATTCATTAAAAACCAAATATGATAAACATGCATCCAAACCTTCCATCGCAAGTAACAAATTTTTGGATTATTAAAAGAAAATTCCTCCACTTATTTCTCAGTGTTGTGCTTGGGATGCCCTTCTTGAAAATGGTGGTGTCCATGCTTCGTTTCTTCAGGAAAACCTTCTAGACTTCTCTTTCAATACCTCTATTTTTGAACCTTTTTTCTCCAATCCATAGCAGTCTAGTAGCTTCATCTATAAATGACTCTGTCACTATGAATTATATGTCTCCTATCTCTACTTTGACTCCATCAAAATCCTTGGCAAACGATTTGGTCACTTCTTTGTGGAAGCCATCGAACTTCTCTATAAATTCTAGCCACTGCATCCCGTGCAACAATTATTTTGTTTGTGGATACCCATCCAAAAATTTCTTTATCTTTCTCTCTGTTCAGACCATCACTCCCACGGATGAGAAGATTCATTTCAAAAACTATTCTGTTTGACATGGTAGGACGGCTTGGTAGGGTTTTTAGAGTGGAAAGGTCGGGAGTGTGAGTGATGGAATAATGAGAGCATAGGTAGTGAGGGTATAATGGAGTGTGGCAAAACCTAAATTTTAAGAGCATTCATGTTTATAATTTGGGTGATCGGATCAATACATCGGGATGTGATTCGGGATATGAGTTATAATGACGGGGAGTGAATAGTAGACTATACTTGATTTAACATGACACTATCAACTCTTAGCAATAATGGTTTTTATTTTCGGTAGTACCATGTCTATATAATACATATATGTAATGCTTTTATCCTTATTATTAAATTAAAGATTTCATACCTTTGAATTTTTTTCTTGTTAACATTTGGTTTCGCTTTTTATGTTGTCTCCAGGTACTTTGTGGCGGAGAGAGTCAGGCATTCCTTCAATTGTATCATCATAACTTTCTGCCAAATTGGCTGCAAAAATTTGTTAGAGCTATAGAAAATCAACAATTTTGTAGCCATTTAATTTTAAAAGAAATTGATGAAAGAAAAATGGAATTCTAGAAAATGGGATACAAAAAAAATTTAAGATGCCAAGAATTCTTGGTTTTCACCTTGAATTTTATGTAAACATGCCAACAATTGTTGGTTTTCATGTTTACACACACACAAACACACAAAACACACACACACACACACACACAAACACACACACACACACAGATATATATATATATATATATATATATATATATATATATAGTTATAATTATTATTTTTTATATGAAAAAGAAAGCTTTCTTTCTAAGATGGAGATGAAGAATGATTCTTCTTGACCAACCTTAAATCACTATTGTTCTCAAAAATCTTGACAAATTCCTCCTTTGTCATTGGCTTATGATAGATCTTGAGTGGATGTCCATTCACTAAGAGAGGAACTTTTTCTTCATCAATATTCCTAATTCTGAATGCTACATTATCAAAAACTTTTTCAATCTCATAACACCCCCCTAGTGAGTTTGAACCGTTCCTTGGAAATTTTTTAACTTTGAATAAAAATGTAATGTCGAGTCTCCTGGGTGAAATTTTCCTTATTTGATATACTTATCATGCCATCTAGATCTCTGTTGTTGAACTAATCTAGTATTCTAGATATCATCTTGCCTTATCTCATCAAGCTCATTGAATTCTCCCATTCTTTGCTTTTGTTATATGATAAATCAAGTCCCAACTTGAATACTATCTTATAGGTCTAAATCTAGAACTAAATTGGAAATAATACTTACTTCCCATAAACAAGTTCATTGGGAGTATGTCCTGTGGTACTTCTCCATGTGGTATGGTAGGCCCATAAAGCTTCTGGAAGATTTTTGGCCCAATCCCTTATGTGCAATAGAGCTATCTTGGTGAGGATTGATTCAATCACTTTGTTGGGAGACTCTACTTGTCCATTTTCTTATGGATGGTGTTGTAGCATCCATCATCATTTGAATTTCATTTTTAATATTATTACAAAAATAACGTTGGCTGTGGAGCATGATTATTTAGAGGTCTTTGTATCAGCTAGATATATGCCTTAGGAAGATTGTACACCCCTCCATGTGGGGGCGAATTGTCCCCCCCACAAGGGTTCAGGGGGGGCAATCCCCCCGGCTTGGGGGTGCGGAGGCAGTGCCCCCAAAGGTAAAGATAGATGTAAAATTTCCTTGTAAAAGTATAGTAATTTCTAGTCAATCTGGGCCGTTCATTAGGTGGATGATCTGACAGTAGAACTTATGTTTACTTTAGGGGTTTTTTCCCTAGAAGGCAACCCCTCTCTTTGAATGAGGGCATTGTATTGAGGCTGTGTAATAGATTCGTATTCTCCAAGCGAGAAACAGAGAGGTAAGACTGTGAGAGAAAACAGAGGATATGACAACGAATTTGCTGTAGGTTGTGTCTCTTCATTCCGCTGGATAATAGAAAGGAAGGACTAGTTGTTCGGGGTGGACGTAGCCCAAACTGGGTGAAACACAGATATCTATGTCTCTCTAGATTTATGCGTTTGCTGTGTTTATATTTATGAAATATTCTATGTGTTCCATTGCTCTGTAGTATATAATTTTCTAACAAATTAAAAAAAATCAAATATTATTTTTTGAAAAATAAAAGGAGAATTTGAAAGTCCAAAGTAGTGATTTGATATATACTATCGACAACATTCAAATAAATATAAGGTGGGCTCGACCCATATGCTAAAATTCGAGCCTTTTTATGAAGTGCGATCAAACAATGGCTTAAGAGGCAGGCCAAGCACTCTGCAGGGGAACAATGAGCATGAGTTATAACTCAGGCTCAACCCCCACAGTTGACTATGACATCGATACGATTGACTAAGATCTACGACACATGATTGTTGCGAGGGTTCAAGCCTGATGAACCTCTCGTACACTCCCTACCCCAGTAGCAGGCCACCCACACTGTTTCACTTCACCTTACCTCCTCCACACCATCTGCCACTCTCATTCATTACCATCCACCTAACCCACCGTACCCCGTCACCTCATCTGTCACTCCATTAATTTGTTACATTAATTATAGGTTTCCCTCCATTTTTCTTACCATGTATATAAAAGAAAAGTAAAAGCCGCATTGCATTAGTCATTTTATTTCAATACTGAGCAGCCTCACCTCCAGTTCAACATTCAAAGTCAGCAACTATCACCAGCAACTATCACCAAAAGATGTTATCTACAAACACCCTGGAAAAACATGTAAGTTCTCCTTCAGTCATCCATACCCCATTAATGGACGTTGCATGTGATATTTTCGATACCCTCTGCACAATTAAATACCTTTCACTATATCAAGAAGTCACTTTGAACCGTAAAAAGTCCCCTATATTCATTGCAATGGTCAGGTCAGGTGTTTTAGCATCTTTTGTCCCAAGGACTCATTTATTCCCTAAATTCATTTAATGGTTAGCCTCAACAATGTACCCCAAGAAGTGTTTTGTAATGAATTAGTCTGGGGAGAGTGTTTTCCAAGTAGCCTCTCAATTAATTCACCAAGCTTTGAATTACCCTATATCTGGAACTTACACCACCTATAATGAAGAGTTTCTGGTCTCATATTATGATAACCTGTTACCCTGGGAGTTTTCTCATGTTACCTCATTCCTAGCCCCTAAAACTGGACAATTCTCTCTAGATGGAAATATATTCTCTTTAGACATTTTTGGAGTTGATATAAGACCTGTCTTGCAAGTAATTTTTAAGATTCTGGGAAAGGAAGACTCCAAGTAGGTTGATAGAGCATTGCTGGGATTTTTCTCTTTAATGTTGAAACTACAAATAGTACTAGATATTCCAACATTTTGGGCAGACAATATCAATACTCAATTCATGTCTTTGCCTCTTACTGGGTCCTTTAAGTTTCCTTTAGTTATTACATATTTATTTATGTACCAGAATGCTACACATGTTACAAGTTTTGGACTAAATATTGTTGACATAGATAAAAAGAATAAGTTAGTGGTATTCTAGATAGACCTGATAAAGGGTGATTTGGGAGATGTTCCCTTATTTGAATTCACTTCTTTATTCCTTTCAGTGGCCTACGAGATCTTAAATGGAACCTTGCCCCCAAAATTTCTTCCTAAGGCTCAAGAATTCCTTCAATTTAGTAAGGATTGGAGGTGTGGATATTGGTTCATATTTGAAGAACATGTAGAGATCAAGCTTTATGGAGCCTCTGGAAATCCATACAAGTTACCAAAATTTGTGCCAATGAGGCTTTTTGCTCTTGAATTTACTAGACAGAGCATGAATGTAGATCAGGTTCATTTTGTTCCTATAACAAAAGGCTATGTCTTTAAATTGCCCAAAGCAGTAGGACCCTTAATTCTGAACACCAGGCATGCTGCTCAAGAGGTTGAGAAATTATTGAATGACTTGTGTCTTTTACAGGTGATTGAGTGGGCTTATGACCCTCATCAAATTATTTCAAAGAGGAGGTTAGAGGATTGATATTCAGCCTTTGTGCATGAGAGTAGAGCAGAAACAAAGAAATTAGCAAATGGAGGTTTACAGAACACCCAGGGGATAGAGATTGAAACCCCTAGTATTTTAGAAAAAGGTGTCAAGAGGGCTAGAGAAGATGTTATTGACTTGGATGAAGAAGAATCAGAAGCAGCAAAAAAGTGTAAACTTATGGATGCAATGTCTTCAACACAACCTGGTTTAGTAATTCAATTGGGAGAAACAGAGGGTGCACCAGCTTCCCCATCTTCCAGAGAACCTGTTCATAATCAGGTTCCTTTATTCAATGTATGTTTGCTCAAGTAGTTGAGAGAAACTAGAAAGTGAAGTTAAATACGGAGGCTCAAGCTGAGCCTGAAGTTGTCCCTAAAAAAACCATATTGTTATCTACTATGTATTTGGAGAAAAGTCAACTTAAAATTTCTTTCTCTCATCCTATTGAAATGTCAGTTGGGTCCACCAGTAATTTCAAAACTGTTAATTTGACTACTAATACTCACAAGCTTCTAATGCTTGACAAGATCAATTTGCACAAGAAAACTCAGATATTGATTGTAAATGATTTACATAAAACAAATGTAGCTTATATTAAGGCAGATAAAATGTTAAATAAAGCAATTCAGTAATTGAAGCTGGTGAAAGCCAATTCCAGGGCTCTGAATGCCCAAGTAGATGAACTAAAGAAGATTATTATAAAAGTAGGTGTCAACCCTGATGATCAACCTATAATACAGAAATTGTTACAATCTGTTAAGCCAGAGATTTGGGTTTTAAAGAAGAAATTGAATCTACCTACAAGTGAGCATCCCATTGTTGCAGGGATAGCTGAAGTTGAAAATGAAAAAGAAAAACTCCTACAGGATGTATTGCAGAAAATTGAAGAAGTTTATTTACTTAAAGAATCTTTGGATAAGCTGTAACAATAGGTAAATACTCATGTCTATACAATAGTAATGCCAGCCAATACAGAGGATCTAGCATAACAAATATTACAGTTGCGAAAAGAGCTAAAAATGGCTGAGCATGATGTAAAGAAAGAACAAAGGGAATTGGAAACATCTTTTAAGTTATGGAATTTGAGTGAAGAAGAAGAAAGAATGGAGAAGGAAAATGCAAAAAAGTATAGGGAAGATCTTCTAAGGGATGAACATGAAATTAAAATATTGAAGGAGAAAATGAAGGGCAATATGTCCTTAATTCAAGCCAGGAAGATTCTATGGGATGAAATCATTGAAATTATCAAGGGCATCTGGGAGTTCCTTGTTATTTTCTTTGAGGAGAAAACAGTTGTCTAAGACATGGAATGTGTGGTTATGAAAAATAAGCAAAAAGATTTAGATAGATCAAAGTTTGTAAAGAGAATGATATATTTTATTAATTCTAATTCTACTTTAGAATTAAAGGAGCATGACATGCCAAACATAACGCTATGTGCAATAGACTTAACAAGATGATTGTCAGAAATATTTACAGAAATACTACTAAGAATAAGATAAATGAGACAAAGGAAGTAGTTTCCAAGTTTAACATCATGTTTGATAAAAGGGTTAGAGATGGAATTCCCTCTTGTTGGTATTTGTAAGGAAAATTGCTGCCATGGAAGACATATGAGACTTTGCTAGTTGAGGAAAAAAGCAATGCTGATAACACTCATGAAAAGAAAGTAGTATTGAAAGGAGCCACTATTGTGAATTACCTTAATAAAGATTTTAAGCTTCTATGGATGCTGAAGACTCTGTTTACAGATATGCCTACTTATAGTAGGATTACACCATGTAGAATAGAACTCGACAAATTGGAAGAATCGCCAAAGTCAAATGTAACAGTGTGGAGAAAATGCAAAGAATGGATGATAGAGAAAACCAAATATACACTAGCAGGACCACCTACTCAAGCCATATATTCAAACAACGATCAACAATTAACAATTATACTTTAATTTATTTTACTTTATGTCATCTTATTTCCTAAGGAAAATGAGGTGCCTTTTACCCTCTAATGTAATGTGATGTAATGACCTTTTACATTATACAGATAGAAAGTAGTTAAGGAGTTTGACAGTTTTGGTAGTTACCAACTGTCTCGTGATGTATAAAAATAGGGAAAATTATAGAAGAAAGGTCCGAATTTTGAATAATCTGAACACTATATTATTTTGTACTCGATGAACTGATGATTAATGAAATAATCAGGAGTTTCCCATACAGTGTTGGGCATGATTTTGTAATTTCTTTGTTATGTGTCATTGTGTCTCCTCTTCCCTTTAAATATGGTAATGAATTTGTAGGTCGTTGTTTTCTTATGTGAATAAAGTTAAAATTCGTTAAAAGAGCTCTCCCATATTTAAAACTCCTTTCTCTATATTTCTTCTCAGTTACAGATAATAGTTTCTGTCAAACACAAGATATTGGCTTTAATTTCTCAAAATATTATACACAGAGCATTTATATTCAGCATCACATGGCCACTTGAGACTTTCATATCAACTAAATATAAAGGGTTTAAGGTCAGGTCTTTTAGACCCTTCAAGTGAAGATACATTATATAAATAAGTGACATGCATAACAAAATTTAGTGTCTTACACACAATTTCTCCATAGCATATAAATTGGTTTCTTAAGGGACAACATATGGTATGGAGTAGATTTCTGATGCTTAATTTTATATTCTTCCACTATCTTTTACACTACTCTGGATGTAAATTATTCATTTCCTTGACTTGTCATAATTTCTCTTGGGACACAAAAATGAGTAAAAATATCCATAAAAAGAGAGGAAATCCATAAGGATCTGTTAGCTCTGCTATAAACTTTAATGGGAAAATGGTCAAAGACAGCTTGGCAGTGTTGTGGGTGCTTAAAGAAAGTTGGTAGCAGCCTTCTCCTTCCTCCTCCTTCATTTTCACTTATATCCTCTTCACTCTTGCTATCCCTATTTTCATTCAAAATCCTTTGTGAAATCGTCATTCCTCGCCTTATCCATATTCCTCTGTTTAATTCCTTTTTACCCCTCGCCCTCCGTTTTATCTTTATAACTCTGTAGCTTTGTTTCTCTTCTGGCCCCCAAGCACTAAACTATAGTCACAATATAACCTAATCATATAACTTGGCACTCTCATTTAATCCCCCGCTTGGATCTCCATCGTTGATCGCATAAAATCTAACGGTCCCTGTCACCCCCAACCCACGCGTTAAACCTCACACTCGTTCCTTGTCATCCAACCGTCCATAGCGAGATCGACATTTGACGCTCCCCTTGATCGCGCGATTAGTGCACTTGTTAACTCGTGAGGGCGGTGGTTTCCCGCTGCCACGTGACATGTTTTAACTGCATGACACATTGTTATATGGATACCACCATTGCCCAGTGAGCGGTGCGGGGAAGCTGCCCGCCCGCTATACCACCATTCTCCCATGCGTTATCCATCACGCATCTTCCTCGTGTGATGGCCGTCGGATCATCCGCACCCTGATCTGATGGCTCTCGTCTATCATGATTATTAAACCTCTCGATAACCCTCATCATGTGATCTCCACCATTGATCTATATGATCCAACGGTCCACGATGCTCTGCTCCCATTTTCTCCCAGTAAGTCACTCCAAACGAATCTCGACCATCCATATATATGATCCAATGGCCAATATTGCCTCCCTGTACCGTCCATGTAGCATCCATGTTATTCTCGTGCCTCTGACCTGTGTTATTCACCCGAAGGATGAAGGGGATAAGCTGCCTGTACCTGCACAGCTAAAGCCTCAACAACTGCAATTAATTATAAACATGGCCGGGGACAAATAGGATGACCTCGAGTAGTGAAGAGCATTTATTAGGCATGGAATTTCATCCATTGTTCACTCTACATGTTCAGGAAGGACTATAGAGCACCAGAAAGGTCATTTTGTCCATTAAAGCAGTCAAAATTGTAGCAGCGACCCATATCTGATTGTAAATGCGGGTGGTGGTCCATTAAGACACCTCCACGCATAGCATATCAGAGATTTTTTGTATTCAACCTCCATATATACCCAGAAACATAATGTAAGAGGCTGATGAGTGTTATTTTGTTGTAAGCTTCAACTTCTGGAGACTGTAACTATTGTGAGACCTGTAGCTTTTGGTCTTCATTTCCAGCTAATACAAGCTTCTTTTGTTGTTAATTGCTCACTTCCCACTTCTTCTTCTTGTTCTAGGCTATGCCTGTCATATATTTATTCATGTGTTGTGATGTTTAGCATTAGAGGGGATGTCATCCCACCTCTGTGTTTGAATCTAGCATGTATCATTGAATTTGTATGCAAGTTTCTATTTGTTTAATGCCAGAGAGTTGTCATCTTGTCTGTGTATTAGGAAACAGATTTACAGACCTTTTAATTGGTTGCAGCCGGCCATCACATGGTCCTGTGCATCTGCTAGTGTGGTTAGTCTTCTCCATCATCACATTTTATTTAAAACTGTGAGTAATTGGTTGTTTAAAGCCTTGTAGTCTGGGGGTGTTCACCCATGTCTGGGGTCAAGCATAGTAGGAGTGGTTATCTCGCTTGAATATGTAGCATTTCTTTCATTCATCCACCATTTATCCAACATTTTGTTGAGTTTGTTATGTTCCCGAGCATCTCTGAGATACAACCTAGGAGAGTTTCTTGGGGTGATACATTAATTGGCTTCGTTGCCGGGGAGAGGAGATTGAAGCTCAGCTTCTGTGGGAGAATGACATAGATCCAAGCTTTGATGATAGACAAGGTTTGGACATAGTTTCTGGTTGTAATCATCTATCTGGCGACTCCATTGGAGGAAGACCATCATTTGGTGACTCCACATTACAGTTCTGGTGTAGTTGGTGAGGCATGTTCGGAGATATCTTCAGAAACCATCAGCTGAGCCAGTGCCTGATCCTGAGAAGATCGTTCAACAGAAGAAAATATCACAGTAAGGAGAATCATAATCAGGTAAGCCTTGGAATATTTATGTATCTCTGCCAGTGTAAAAATACCTTCAGAGATTCATGCAGCTACTTGTCATTCATTTCCCTTTCGGACCTCAGTTGAAAGAAGCTTTCCATAATATTCCTCTATTTCTGTCATTTTCTTCATTGATTCTTTTCACTCAGTCCACCAGTATCCCTTTCGTATACCTCAGTCATGGCAGGCCAGCAAGCCCTCACCAAGATAGAAAGAATAGTTGCTGCTAGGTATGGACCCTTAGTCTTGCCTTCTCCTTTGAATGCCATGCCTGCAGGGTATTATCAAGAATTTATGCCAAAGTTTACTGGTGTAGAAGGGGTAATAGCTGAAGAGCATTTAGAGTCCTTTTATAGCTATGCTGATAACCTGGATATTAATGAAGAGGATGTATAGATGAGGGTTTTTGTTCAAGGTCTAGATCAGGAAGCTAAAAACTGGTTTAGAAATTTACCCCCTAGGTCTATTGCAGACATTGATGCCCTAGATGATGTATTTTTAAAGCACTGGGGAAATAATAGAGATCTGCTCTTTTACCATGATGAATTTGGGAACTTGCACAGAGAAGATGGTGAGATGTTGTCTGATTTCAACATCAGATTTAATCGTATATACAGCAGAATGCCAGCTGAAGTAAGACCCACCCTTACTTCTGCTTTGCTTACTTATGCTAATGCCTTTGATTCTCAATTATACTTATAGTTAAGAGAAAGAAGATGCATTTCTTTGGTTGATATGCAAAATGCAGCCTTTGAAGTAGAAGCAAACATCATTGCTGCAGAGAGACTTGAAGGTGATGCTGAAAGCAGAAGAAAGGGAGGTGAATCCTCTTCATCCTATGATTCTGAAATAGATGAATTGGTTAGGATGATAGAGCTATTGACCTCTGAATTTTACAAGCTAAAGACTGAGTAGTATTCTGAAGAAGCAGGTGTGCGTTGTGAATTTTCTCTTCCAAAGCCAAATCCATATAGAGAAACACAGGTGTAGTTGCAGATTTTGCAAAGAAATAAGATTGCAAATGAAGATAAAGGGGTGAAGGCCCTTTTACAAAATATAGTCATGGAAGAAGAGCTGTTAGAAGAGGAGGAAGTCCATTTTTTGGAAGGTGTTAGTTTCCTAACAAGAGATGCTTATGAGAAAGAAATATCAAAGGCACTGCTCAACTATTTGTTGTAGCTACAGAACAACAAGTTGACCAGCAATGGCAGCCAATAGCAGATCCCTTCAACCTCCAAGAATCTACACCTGAAGCCAGCTCATCTTCACATGGATATGCAGATCTACTAATTTTCCAGCCTGCTTTTGTCCCCGCCCCAGTGATCAAAGAGGGAGAAGAAAGCTGCCAATCATCTTTTGTCCCTCTGTTTGCTCAAGAGAAATTCCCTCAAAGTTGCCACTTAAACACTGAGGTAGAAGAAAATTCAATGCCCAAGGCTGAAGCTGATCATCTCAGTCTTAATATTCTGAAAACTGCTTAGATGACCTCCACTCAGATTGAAAGGTCAGCTTGCTTGATAACAGAGGAAGAGGATGTTCAGTCTTGGAATTCCTACTTGGATGTGGACTGTTTCAAGAAAAATAAAGGAGCAGGTGATGTATATACTGCCCCTGCACAAGAAAACAATTGTCATCACTCATATTAGTTGTGCAGGCCACACATGACACAGAAATGTGCACAACAGTCATGATTATTTAACAAGTGTACACAGGCTCCCATGAAGGACATCCAAGGAGGAGAACACAAAAAAGGGAAGTGAAATTTGATCCCTACCTACCTATCAAAGTCAAATCTTCTAAAATTTTTGAGGTAGAGGATCAAATAAATCCTGTCTTGCTGATCTATGATGAACTGGATGATAGGCAACAATTTTGATGGCCCAGCAAATGGGCAATTTTTGAAGTTTTAAGTTTTCATGCCTTAAGATTGTAAGCAATTTCTTGTTCAGTTTTTGGTATATGCTTAGTTTGACTCCATGCCCAATGGATACTAGGCATAGCTTTTAAGACTGATTTTGCATGAAGGCAATGGTCTGCAGGTTCTTGAGACCTCACAGGGAGGATCTCATCCCCAGAAGGAGCCAATATTAGCTCTGCTATAAACTTCAATGGGAAAAGGGTCAAAGACAGCTTGGCAGTGTTGTGGGTGCTTAAAGAAAGATGGCAACAACCTTCTCCTTCCTCCTCCTTCATTTTCACTTATACTTCTTCACTCTCACTGTCCTTATTTTCATTCAAAATCCCTTGCAAAATCTTCATTCCTCGCCTTATCCATATTCCTTTTCTTAATTCCTTTTTACCCCTCACCCTCTGTTTTATCTTTATAACTCTGCAATCTTGTTTTTCTTCTGGCCCCCGAGCGCTAAACTATAGTCATAATATAACCTAATCATATAACTTGGCACTGTCATTTAACCCCCCGCTTGGATCTCCACCGTTGATCACATCAGATCAATGGTCCCTGTCGCCCCCAACCCGTACGTTAAACCTCACGCTCCTTCCTTGTCATTCGACCATCCATAGTGAGATCGACGGTTGACGCTACCCTTGATTGTGGGATTAACACACTTGTTAACCTGCGGCGGTGGTGGTTTCCCGCTACCACATGACGTGTTTTAACTGCATTGCACATTGTTATACAGATAGCACCGTTGCCCGATGAGCAGTGCGGGGAAACTGCCCGCCCGCTATACCGCCATTCTCCCACGCGTTATCCATTGTGCATCTTCCTCATGCGATGGTCGTCGGATCATTCGCGCCATGATTTGATGGCTCTTGTCTATCTCGATTATTAAACCTCTCGATAACCCTCATCATGTGATCTCCACCATTGATCTATATGATCCAACGGTCCGCAATGCTCCGCTTCTGTTTGCTCTCGACAAGTCACTCCAAACCAATATCGGTCATCTGTATATATGATCCAATAGCCAATATTGCCTCTGTGTCCCATCCATGCAGCATCCATGTTATTCTCGTGCCTCTAACCTGTGTTATTCACCCGAAGGATGAAGGGGATAAGTTGCCTGTACCTGCACAGTTAAAGCCTCAACAACTGCAATTAATTAGAAACATGGGCGAGGACAAATAGGATGACCTCGAGCAGCGAAGAGAATTTATCAGGCATGGAATTTCATCCATTGTTCACTCTACCTGTTCAAGAAGGACTACAGCGCACCAAAAAGGTCATTTTGTCCATTAAAGCAGTCAAACTTGCAGCAACGACCCATATCTAATTGTAAATGTGGTTGGTGGTCCATTAAGACACCTCCACACATAGCATAGTAGAGATTTTTTGTATTCAACCTCCATATATACCCAGGAAGAGAATTTAAGAGGTTGATGAGTGTTATTTTGTTGTAAGCTTCAACTTCTGGAGACTGTAACTACTATGAGACCTATAGCTTCTCGTCTTCATTTCCAGCTAATACAAGCTTCTTTTGTTGTTAATTGCTCACTTTCCACTTCTTCTTCTTGTTCTAGGTTGGGCCTGTCATATATTTATTCATGTGCTATGATGTTTAGCATTAGAGGGGTTTTCATCCCACCTCTGTGTTTGAATCTAGAATGTATCATTGAATTTGTATGCAGGTTTCTATTTGTTTAATTCTAGAGAGATGTCATCCTATCTGTGTACTAGGAAATAGATTTACAGACCTTTTAATTGGTTACAGTTGGCCATCACAGGGTCCTGTGCATCTGCTAGTGTGGTCAGTCTTCTCCATCATCACATTTTATTTAAAACTATGAGTAATTGGTGGTCTAAAGACTTGTAGTCTGGGGGTGTTCACCCATGTCTGGGGTCAAGAATAATAGGAGTGGTTATCTGGCTTGAATATGCATCATTTCTTTCATTCATCCATCATTTATCCAACATTTTGTTGGGTTTGTAATGTTCCCGACCATATCTGAGATACAACCTAGGAGAGTTTCTTGGGTTGATAATAGGATCTAATTCTCCTCTAACTCCTCTACCACCTCGTCCTCCACCACATCTAATATTTCCTCCTCTGACTCTTCCACCACCAATCCTAAGTTCACCATTTCATTTTTTACTTCTCCTTCCCCTTATCCTACCATTGTAGACCCTTCGAAGATAATATAAGGTTCAACAATAAGATCGTCTACTTCTTCCTCTAATTCTTATACTAATGGTATCTCAAAAGAAATTCTTCCTCTTCCTCACTAGGCACAACTAAGTCTTGTCCTAATATTTTTTTCTCCTGTTGAAGAGAGAAATATAACTCCTTCAGTATGCAATGTAGGTTCTTCAACTATAGCTTAATTGGAAGAGGTGGTGAGTCCCTATGTTGAGTTTTAGACCTATGGACCTTAGAAAGTATATGTCTACCTTCTATGGATAGAATGCGACTGTTAGTGGATGGTGTGGCACTACATGATCTGATGGAGGTGAGTGGTGATGTTCATATTGTACTTTGTCCTCCACCTCTATTTAAAAATTTAGCCCTACAGTATCGTTCTCTATACATGAATTCTAAATGATTTTTAATATGTTTTAACTATGAATCTATACGATGAATACATCTAAGATGAAATGAAAACCGAAAAAAAAGTCCTATATAAACTTCGCCAATAATGACGTCAAAATGTTGGGTAATTTAATTTATCGAATTACTTCATTAATTGTCAAATAGGTTATGTGTACTTGTGAAGTGGATGTGCACAATATATGGTAGGATTTCTACTTTTTATTTTAAAATATGAAATGTAATGTATCTAGATTAACTCGTATAATTATTATGCACATGTTATTTCCATCAAAATTATTATTTTGAAAGAAAACTAAACTTCAAAGTAAAATCAATTGAAAATTCTATCTATCAAACTGAATTGAAACTTAATCTACTGCAAATATAACTAAAAAATTATTGTATTTGAACTGAATTGAAATATCTATTCTAATGAGTGGAATTGAAATTTAATTCTACTTGTAGAAAAATGAAATTTTACTCTAAATGCTACTTCAATGAAGGTAACTCACTTGTACATGCATCTGTCTTTAAAGAAACCAACATATTAATTAAGGAATTTAGACTTCTGTGATCCATAACATTGTCTAGAAATCTTCGGCAAAATCACATAATCAACCTTTTGTCGACGCGTTTCGAACCAACCAGTGTGGTTCATCGTCAGGACAAGTTGAAGAACCAATCTGGCTTAGCTCGAATAAATATAGTGTGCAGAGACTCCAACGGCTAAAATTCTAACGGCTAAAATTCTAACGGCTAATTTGACCTAAAGAACCTGGTCAAATCACTTAAAAAAGTTAATTAATATTTTTCTAAAAATTGGTAAAAAAAAGGAATTCATTTGTTAATTTAAAATAAATAGATATATTATTAATATTATTTCTATTAATAGAATCTATAGTATAAATGGTTAAATGATTTATTATAATTTATTATTTAAAAAATTGAATAATAATAAATTCATTTAAAAATAGATATATTATTAATATTATTTCAAATCTCTAGTATAATATTAATATTATAATGGTCATTACTATTTATTATTTAATATTAATAATAAATATATATAATATTAAAATGTTAGTTAAATAGATATATTATTAATCTTGTTTCAAATATTAAGAGAATCTATAGTATGATACTTCATATTTTAATTATAATGGTCATTATATAATATATATTAAATGATTTATTATTATTCAATTATTATATGGTAATAAATCACTACTATTTTTATAATTTAGTTACATTAGGTAATTATGTAATAACTTAATGGTCCATTGGTAAGTTCTTTAAAATATATCATATTCATTATTTAAATATAATGGTCATTAAATTAAGTTATATAAAGTAATATAAGTTATGGTAAACTAAATAATGGTAAACTAAAAATAATGGTCCTAATAAACTATATCTTCATATAACCTATATTAATTAATATTCCCAAATTATTTAAATACAATAAATAGTATTAAATTACTATTATAATATAGTTACAATCGGTAACAGTGTATATAATTATTTAAATTTAAGGGTCCAAAGGTAAACCAGATCATCATTTTTACTAATTATTTAAGTTTATTAATAATCTATATTTACTTAATAAATTATAATTCTAATATTATAAATAGTATTCAAGTTAAATCATTATTATGTAAATACCATAATTCAAGTATATGTTTCTTAATAATAGCATATCCATATTATATCATATATTTCTAATACTTTGTTGTTTATCATTTGAACCTCTTATAATTAATTTAGTAATTTATATCCATTAAATTATCAGTACAAGGCAATGAAGAAGAATTAAAAACCTATGCAAAGAAACTAATCTAATTTAAAATCACCCCTGGGATAAGGTTAATACTATAATTAGCCCGAAATTACTTAATAACAATTAACTAAATCCTGCACTCCAAAACCCGCCAAAAACAGAACTCGAGGACAGGGAAGACAGAAACCCTGAGACCTAACAAAAGGGGAATGAGGAGGCTAGGAAGACAAGGCTGGGACCCAGCAACGACTAATCTTCCAGCCATCATCCCTATTAAGATTGTTCGGCCTTTTCTCAATCTCCAGGGCCTCTCTAAACTTTCGATGGTGAAACTGCGCAACTTTGGCAATGACTTGAGCATCTTCTATACAGACATGATGCATAGTCTTCCCCGCATGCTCAGCCAGGGCTGAGGACTTGGTCCTACCATGTCTTAAGTCAGCCGAATGCTCGCTAATCCGTTGATTGATCGAGCGACCAGTCTCACCAATATAAGGGGCCCCACAGGAACAGGGAATGGCATAGACGCCCTTCATCTCCTTAGGGTCAATAGGATCTTTCACAGACCTGAGGGAGCTACGGATAGTGCGGAGAGGTCTAAAGGTTGCGGGCACATCATACTTCCTCAGAACCCTCGCAATCCTATCTGTGGTCCCTTGGATGTAAGGAAGGTTCACACCGAGGAAATGGTCTTTAGGGACTCTTCGGATTGAAGGCTCCTTCTTGGCCCTGAGGAAGGCTTTTCGACCCAGGTGCCTATTGTAACCATTCTTCTCAAAGACATCAAGGAGATGAGCCTTCTCCGCTTCCAGGCTCTCCTCATCCGAAATTCTTACAGCACGTGTGGCCAGCGTGCTAAGAACCCCTAACTTCTAAGCGGGGAAATGATGCGAAGACGCATGCAAGTATTGTTCAGTATGCGTCTTCTTTCTAAACACCTGATGAGAGAAGGAACCATCCACCTTCTTAGAGATGAGAACATCCAAGAACGGAAGACAACCATTATCTTCTTTTTCCATCGTGAATTTTATGGTGGCGGACTGGTTATTGAGGTGACTGAAGAAACGATCCAGCTCGTCAGGACCATGAGACCAGACAACGCCAGTGTCATCCACGAATCTTTTCCAAAGCTTCGGTAAGAGACGAGAGGAGGCCAAAGCCTTAGACTCAAACTCCTCCATGAAGAGATTAGCGACGACAGGGAACAAGGGGGAGCCCATGGCAACTCCGCAAGTCTGCTCATAGAATTCTCCCTCGAAACTGAAAAAGGTGGAGGTAAGGCAAAGCTCAACTAACTTAGCCGTATCAGGGTCAGTTAGCTTATTAATTACCTTCATGGCCTCATTGATAGGAATACAAGTATAAAGAGAGACCACGTCGAAACTTACCAGAATGTCCTCGGGCTCAAGCTTAATTCTCTTAAGATCCTCAATAAAAGAAGCTGAGTCTTTGACAAAGGACTCAGTCTGCCCAACCAAGGGTCTCAACTTTGCCGCGAGGAACTTTGCCAAGAGGTAAGTCGGACCGCCAATGGTATTGACAATGGGCCTCAGGGGGACCCCATCCTTATGGATTTTAGGAAGACCATAAATCCTAGGAGTGATGGGGTTACCCTCAATAAATAGATATAATATTAATAATATATCTATTTATTTTAAATTAACAAATGAATTCCTTTTTTTTTACCAATTTTTAGAAAAATATTAATTAACTTTTTTAAGTGATTTGACCAGGTTCTTTAGGTCAAATTAGCCGTTAGAATTTTAGCCGTTAGAATTTTAGCCGTTGGAGTCTCTGCACACTATATTTATTCGAGCTAAGCCAGATTGGTTCTTCAACTTGTCCTGACGATGAACCACACTGGTTGGTTCGAAACACGTCGACAAAAGGTTGATTATGTGATTTTGCCGAAGATTTCTAGACAACGAAACCAACATATATCCAACCAACTTATGATTTAGCTAATTCATCATATCTTGACCTTTAATCAGTGCATAAATACTTCATAATCATATAAATAGTAAGCATGTGCAGTAATAATAGAATAAACCATCACACATAAGCAACACACATGAACACCAAGATTTGAGGTGGAAACCCAATGCGAGACAAGAACCACCTACTGCTATCTTCTTTTAATATAATTAAAACTTGTTTGCAATATTGTACTAGTGCAGACTCATACTAGTATGCAGACACCCACTTGTAGAAGGCTACAAGATTCATTCATTCTCGAGCTTCTATTAGAAGGGAGCTCCAACCCCCTGGTTCTTTTACTAGCCAAATTGTTTACTAGTACATAGTTGTTGGTCTACAGAGCGATCCAACCTTCACTCATTTTCAAGATGCTACTTGAAGGGAGCTACAACCCCATAGCTATTGTATTGGCTGATATGTTTACCAGTACATAAGCATCGGCCTACAGAAGGCTACGACCTTCTCTTTTCCTCCAGGGACCACATTTCATTAATTTTCAGAATAGATACTCCTGGAACACAACATGACAATCGAAAGGCCTCGTTTCATCCAATTTTCATACTGGACCCATTAGCAACATTGAAGCTCAAAATCAATCACCACTACAATATAACCAATCACTAAAAACCCATCATCACTAAACGAAATCACAATCAATCAATCTAAAGATTCAGAACACTGTCATTAGAACAGAGTCACCAGATCACAAAGAAGAACTCAAAACTCTTCATCAACAACCAGAACCAACTACAATTTCAAGCATCATATTTCATAATGTATACACTACTTCGATGTGCCAAACTATTGCGTATACGTGCTTTTATGAAAGCGAACCAGCGTACATATCTGCAAATACTAGCTTAAAACATCAAAACTATTCCAGGCTTCAATCATACCCAGACCAAAACATTTACAGTGTAAATCATGCGTTAGCATTCAGATCTAGATTATCCATGACCAGACCACATAACGATAATTCATTTCAGGTTTTATGATCCTGATCCATCATTAGATTTCATCCCTCATCAATGACTAAGGTTCATCCTTAGTTCATATCAAGCAAAGCACCAGAAACCCATAACATGCATATATTATTTTGATCTCACTCTTCATAAGGTATTCATTACTTGCACACCTTGGCCTAATGATCTTTTCCTCCTTAAATATTTTTATGACTTTCTCAACACCTCAAACCAAAACCACTTAGGACACATGGTATTCTTGGGCGAGATCAAATAGTCATTACTCCTCTCAATATTGTGGGTTAATACCATGGCATTGACCCCTGGTATTGTATCCTCTTGATTTTCCTTATTTTTCCAACTTGTACGCACTTTTCCTCTTGTGAGAGTGTGTGTATACTTTCTGTTCTGTTGACCTATGTGTATATGTTTCTTGGACAAAGTGAACCAGCATATACTTCTTAAACCACTCTTTATTCAGTCTCTGGAGTTTGATCTGTAATCGTTTGTTGTTAACCTATTGTGTTGTGAATTGTCATCTGTGTGAGTTGCCATCAAGGGAAACACATGTACCATAATTCCAAAAATCTCTCCCTTTGGACTTGATGGCAACAACAACACAAAGACACTCTCCCCCTTTGACATCAAGGGCAAAGGGTGGACCAAGATATTCTCCCCCTTTGAGATCAAGGGCAAAAGGCTAACTAAAATGAAGACTTTGATATCTAAACAACTAAATATGAACATTGACCATGCTCCCCCCTAGGCACATGATAAATTCTCTTATTAAACTCCCCCTTCGTACATACTGAGATGTAGTAAACCATCCATGCTCCCCCTGAGCACATGCAGAGTCTACAAAAAATATTTTCCAAAAGAATAACATGACTCTATAACTCAACCATTTATGACCTTCCTATCACCAACGACTCATACATACATCAATCCCCCAACCAAGAGGGGATACACCAAATTTTACTCATCCACCTAACCAAGTGTGGATATACCAAATGATTATACATGACTAAATATTACATCATCCTTACCATGCATAGTGGGGTTAGAAATTAGGTCTTTCTAGGACCTTTACAACAAATGATATACATGACATTTATAACAAGGAACAACAATCTAAACAAGACCATGATAGTCATCAACAATGATCATACACCATATATGATCTACACCATAAGTATATGTCAGCAACATCAAGGTCAGCAACCTGTATATGTCCTTTATCAAATGACTCATCTGAATCAAAGCAACTATGTGAATCAAGAGGTATAAGTATCATCATGTACCAAGGTCTTCTATTATAATGCCAACATTGTATTATTAGAAGCATATGCTCCCCCTGAACCTGTGACATTTATTCATTGTTAGATCTTATCATTACATTTGTGAGTAAGAATCATCAAGGCATCATCATCAACCAGATATTCATGAAATTATCAACAAGTTATGAGGGTAAAAAACGCTTTCACATATCATCGGGAGAAGTTCATCAAACAAAATAGATAATTGATAATTGATTGAACCATATTAGACCCCTTTTCCTAGCTTTGTCCCACTTCTTTTTCTTGAAAACAACATATAGGTAGTTGTGCATCTTATAACTCATGTATATACATGACTTTATTCATGATAACTATGTATGAGAATTGTAATTTTGAAGTTTCACACTTTCAACTTCCCCTAAGTCTGTTATGTTTGTATGTTGTGCTATGCCACATCTTTCTGACTGTAATTCATTCTTCTTCCATATCTTCAAGTGTGATGATGTTTTCTCCTTTTGGTATGGTAAATGAAATTTTATCTTGCATTCTTTTGTTATATGTCCAAACTTGTTACATGCATAACATCTTACATGTTTCATATTCCTTATATAGTAGTCAATGGATTTGTGACCAAACATATTGCAAGAAATAAAATATCCCTTAAAGTACTTGAAGCTGATGATATTTCTGTGTGATGGTTATTATCTGTTGGCATTATGATTCAGGTGTTGTCCTTGATGGCAAACTCATTCAGGTGATAAATCAAGAAGGACGCAGAAAATATGTTCAGCAAGTGCGTCCCCGCAGGTAGACCATGCAGAACCCGCGTCCAGGGACGCAGGCCAGCCGTTCAGGAGGTGCGTCCGCCCAGTGCACACATTTCAAGGCAGAGAAAAGCACGTGGGGGTTTCTTGTGTGGTATCTAGCCGACGGTTTTGTGTTTCTATGGTGTCGGCTCGTGGTATTGTTCCACGCTTTGGGGAGAAGCTTGCCTATATAAAGCAAAGGAGTTCATTTGGATTAAGCATCATCTTGGTTGAATATCTCTTGGTGAGATCTAGTCCAAATCTATAAGGGCGAATCTTCTAATGGACTACGATCTATATGGCGCATGATCAGATCTGTGGATCTGAGTGTTTGGGTTGGTTCTGAAGTCCTCTTATCTTCTATATCTGAAGGGACGCAGATTCAGTGAAGGGAAAGTGCGCCGGGACGCAGTACAGTAAAGGCTCAGGTGCGTCTCTGAGGCAAAGGGCGCGGCGCGACTGTGGTATTGGGTGCGTCTCTGAAGCGAAAGACGTGGCGCGATAGTGTTTCTGTGTGCGTCGGTCGCAGAAAAGCAAAGAGGAACAGTGCGTCTGCACGCAGAACAGCATAAGGTACACTGCGTCCAGTCGCAGGCCACAGAAAGAAAATATGCGTCCCTGTCTTAAGATGATCTGTTGACTGTATATTTCTGTCCATAAGCTGTTCTGGGTTGTTTCTGTAATTACTGATCTGATATCTGTAGTAGACTGTATCTGTTGTATACTTGTTGATCATTTGATTCTTCATGAAAAGAAGTAGGGGGTTGTAGCTCCCTTCCAGGAGAGACTGGAAAACGAGAGAGAGTTGTAGCTCTCTGCAGGTTGCAGCCTGCGTGCTGGTAAAGGACTGCACCAGTACAAAATCATTGTAAAAAGAATTTCTTGAAAGAAGATAGAGACATATTGCAGCAGGTGGTTTTTCTCCCGCATTGGGTTTCCACCTTACATTTTGTGTTCTCTGGTGTGACTGTCTATTTTCTTTATTCATGCTCATTGTTTTATGGTACTGATATGCAAGAATATTTCAAAAGATCAAATAAGGAAGATTTGGTAAATTGCTAGATAATATTGATTCACCCCCCCTCTCAGTATTATTTCCAACAATTGGTATCGGAGCAGGTCCTTCAGAAAAGCTTGATCGCTTGAAGGTAGATCGTTCACCATGAGCAACTACGAGAGAGAAGCATCAATCAGGCCACCCGTCTTCGATGGGACAAACTTCAATTATTGGAAGGTAAGAGTTACTGCATATCTTCAATCTCTTGGTACAGAAGTTTGGAACATTGTAGAATCAGGCTATGCCTTTCCTTCAGCTACTCCTACAGATCCAGCTGAGAAAAAGCAGTATGAAACAAATGCAAAAGCAGTCAGTACTCTATTAGGAAGTATATCTCAAACAGAGTTCATGAAGGTCATGCACTTCAAATCAGCAAAAGAGATATGGGACAAAATGATCACTAGCTATGAAGGAGATGAACAGGTAAAAGAAGCTAAACTTCAAACTCTCAGGATTCAATATGAGACTCTAAAGATGTATAATGATGAAAGTGTGGCTAATTATTTTCTTCGGGTAGATGAGATTGTTAATTGTATGAAAAATTTGGGTGAAGAAATAAAAGAGACTATAGTAGTTCAAAAGATTCTAAGATCTTTATCCCCCAAGTTTGAATCTAAAGTATCTGCAGTAGAAGAAAAGGAAAATCTCCGTGTTCTCACTATGTCTCAGCTGCATGGAATTCTAACTGCTTATGAAATGAGAAAGGGAGGTCCATCAGACAGAAGGGAAGCTGCTTTTAAAGCATCAGGCAAAGAAGATCACTATGAAGCAAGTCATGTTCCAGAAGAAGAGGAAGAAGAATCAAATTTTGTCAGAAATCTTCAAAGGGGTTCTGGAAGGTTCAGAGGTAAGCTACCTTTCAAATGTTTTGCTTGTGGAAGAGTAGGTCATTATGCTGCAAAATGCTCTTATAAGGATAAAGGAAAGGAACCAGTTAGATGGAACAAGAAACAGAGTGCAAATAAGAAAAGCTACTACACCCATGAAGATAGTGATGGCTTATCAAACAGTGATGAAGATGAACAAGGTAACAAATATAGATTGTTAATCGCATTTGAAGATGATGATTATGAGGATGTTGTAGATGTGGATAACCTTTATGATGAAATTACTAGACTCAAGAGATGTATAGAAGAAAAGAACATGATTATTGATACTCTACAATTTCAAATTGATGAAAAGGAAAAACATCTTGAAAAATTAGAAGGTGAAATTGTTGGTCTTAGAAAAGAAATTGAGAAAACAAAAACTATTAATCTCAAGTTTGTCAAAGGATCTGAAACTTTGAATGAGATTATCAGTGTGCAGCGGTCTCCACTAAATAAGACAGGTCTGGGCTATAATGGAGAAACTTCTCAAGCATCCACTTCAAAAAGTTATCTTGATGCAGCAAGAAGAAATGAGCAAGAGCACAAGGAAGATCATCAGGTAAAGCAGGGACAAACGTCAAACAGAAACTATCAGGGGCAATCCAGCTTAAGGGTGAACAAAAGCCACAACCAGCCACAGGTAAAATCTTCCCAATTTGGTTCAAGAATAGATGAAAATAGAAATTACAATCAGTTGGCTGGTAGATTCAATAATCGCAGAAACTTCTTCAATGGACAATGCTTTTCTTGCCATAACTTTGGTCACAAAGCAGCTCAATGTGTTGCGTATAAAACAATCATGACTAGGGAAGCTCAAAAACAAAGAAGTATGACAGGGATTACAAAAAGGACCTATAACAACTTTTCAGCTCTTGAAAATGAAGTTGAATGCTCTATTTGCAATAATTTTGGACATGAAGACTTTGAATGCAGAAGCAGGTTTCCGGAAAGAAAGGTACAAGAACAAAAAAAGGAACAAGCCTCAGGCACCAAAACATGGAAAATAAAGGAACCTCAAACAGAAAGATGTGGGATAGCATTCTATGCAGAAGGACAAGAAAATCTATGGTACATTGACAGTGGATGTTCAAAGCATATGACAGGTGATAAAGAAAAACTTGAATCTTATTCTAATTTAGAAAAGGGAAAGAAAGTCTCTTTTGGAAATGATACTCCTGCAACTATAAAAGGAAAAGGTATTGCTCCTTTAAAAGAAGATGTTAAGGCTGGAAATGTTTTGTTTGTTGATGGACTAAAGCATAATCTTCTAAGTGTAAGCCAGATGTGTGATCAAAGAACCGAGGTTATATTCAGATCAAATGGATGTCTTGTTCGTGATCTTGATACAGGTAAAACAGTTCTCAAAGGAAAAAGAACTCCAAATAATCGATACATATTTGATGAAGGACAACAACAATGCTATCTAAGCAAGGAGGAAGAGCACTGGTTATGGCATCGAAGGTTGGGACATCTAAGCTTCTCACAAATAAGGAAAGCTTGCAAATATCAGGCAGTTCGCGATCTTCCAGATATCAAAATTCCTGACAACACCATATGCAGATCATGTCAGTTTGGAAAACAGACCAGAACTAACTTTCCAGAGAAAGAAGGATCAGCCAGCATGCCTCTTGAGCTAGTACATACAGATGTATGTGGACCATTCAGAAAAAGAACACCTAGAGGAGAGGAATACTTGATATTATTTATTGACGATTTCTCCAGGTTTGTTTGGTTAGGACTTATGAAGCACAAAGATGAAGCTTTCGAAAAATTCAAATCCTTCAAAGCTTTGGTTGAAAATGAATCAGGTCACAAAATTAAGTGCCTCAGATCCGACAGAGGTGGAGAATTTACTTCAAATGAATTTTTCGATTTCTGTGATGAACATGGGATAAGGAGAGAATTTTCTACAGCTAGAACTCCTCAGCAAAATGGAGTAGTGGAAAGAATGAACAGAACAATCCAGCAAATGGCTCGTGCTATGCTTGATGAATCAGGAACTCCTGCAACCTTCTGGGGTGAAGCTGCACATGCGGCAGTTATTATTCTCAACAAGACAAATGTCCGAGTGAACAGCACTCAAACTCCTCATGAGCTCTGGAGTGGTAAAACTCCTTCGGTAAAGCACTTCAAAATCTTTGGGAGCAAATGCTATATCAAGAATACTGAGGAGCAGCTTGGCAAACTTGATCCTAGAGCAGATGAAGGAATTCTTCTTGGCTACTCTCCACATAGCAAAGCATACAAATGCTACAATAAAAGACTTGGCAGAATTGTTGACAGCATTGATGTAGTGGTTGATGAGAAGGGATACATTCCTAGGCAAATACATCGTGAAGACATTGAAGAAGATGAAAGCTACCCTCAAAGACAGAATGATGAAGAAGAAGAACCGCAAGAACAATCTCAAGAAGGACCTCACGAAGAAGCAGAAGAAAGAACAAGAATAGAAGAAAAGACTCCATCTAGATATGTTCAAAAGAACCATCCAGAATCTCAGATCATGGGACAAAAAGAAGCAGGTATACAAACTAGAAGAACAGTTGCAGAAGCTTCAAGTTATTTGGCATTACTCTCCTCTACTGAACCACAAAATGTGAAAGAGGCATGCAAAGATGAATGTTGGGTGAAAGCAATGGATGAAGAACTTGAGCAAATCGAAAAGAACAACACTTGGGAGCTGGTTCCTAGACCAAAGGATAAGAATGTTATCGGAACAAAATGGGTTTTCAAAATTAAATTGAATGAAAATGGAGAAGTAATTAGAAACAAAGCCAGACTTGTTTGTAAAGGGTATGCACAGCAAGAAGGAATAGACTTTGAAGAAACTTTTGCTCCTGTTGCAAGACTTGAGGCCATCCGAATGTTTCTTGCTCTCTCAAGTTGTCAGAACTTCAAAGTATTTCAAATGGATGTGAAATCAGCCTTTCTAAATGGAGACTTGGATGAAGAAGTGTACATTGAACAGCCAGATGGTTTCATTCTTGGAAACGATCCAAATCTTGTATGCCGATTAAAAAAGGCTCTCTATGGTCTCAAACAAGCTCCAAGGGCTTGGTACTACCGGTTGGACAAATATCTTCATCAACAAGGTTTTTCAAAAGGTTCAGCAGATAGCAATCTTTATATAAAAGTTGAAAATGACAAATTACTAATACTTGTTGTGTATGTAGATGACATTATTTTTGGCAGTAATGAAGAAGCTATGAGTCAAAGCTTTGCCTCGGTCATGCAGAAAGAATTTGAGATGTCCTTGCTAGGAGAACTGACATACTTCCTTGGTTTGCAAATCCAACAAAAGAAAGGAGGAATCTTTTTATCTCAAACCAAGTATCTCAAGCAGATTTTGAAGAAATATGGCATGGAAGATGCAAAACCAGTATGTACACCCATGGTCACAGGATGTAGTCTCAGTGCAAATGATGAATCTGCAGCAGTACATCAACCAACCTACAGATCTATGATTGGAAGTTTACTATATTTGACAGGTACCCGACCAGACATCATGCATGCAGTTGGAATAGTTGGAAGGTTTCAGGCAAATCCAAAGGAGACTCATCTTCAAGCAGTGAAGAGAATCTTCAAATATCTTCAAGGGACTCAAAATTATGGCCTATGGTATCCTAGAGATACAGATCTCACTCTTCATGCTTATACAGATGCAGATTGGGCCGGAAGCGTGGATGACAGGAAAAGCACAAGTGGTGGTGCATTCTTTATGGGTCCCAGACTGGTATCTTGGTTCAGCAAGAAACAGAGTTCAATTGCCTTGTCTACAGCTGAAGCGGAATATGTTGCTGCTGCATCTTGTTGCACCCAACTTCTTTGGATGATGCAGACTTTGCAGGATTATCAAATCACTTGTACACCTCCTATTCCTATCTTATGTGACAACACAAGTGCAATCAGCATCTCAAAGAATCCGGTTATGCATTCAAAAACCAAGCACATACCAATCAAGTATCATTTTCTCCGGGAACAAGTACTTGAACAGAAGGTCAAGTTGGAGTATGTTCCTTCTAAGGAACAAGTTGCTGATGTTTTCACCAAACCGTTGCCCAGGGACACTTTTGAATACCTCAGGCAAAAGCTGGGGGTTGTTGATGCATCATCTCACTATTGATCCTCTTCCTATTGATGGTATAAGCTCAGGGGGGAGCACATAATGCATTGTTGGCATTATGGAGAAGGAGATCTTGGAAATAGCTGCAATATGTCTCTGTCTCCTTCATGATGGATTTCTGGTTACAGATCTGGAGAAGCATGAGCATAGGGGGAGCATACCCTTTGCCCTTGATGTCAAAGGGGGAGAATGATGAAGCTGAAGATTATGTGGTTGCCATCAAGTCCAAAGGGGGAGTTTGTTGGCATTATGATTCAGGTGTTGTCCTTGATGGCAAACTCATTCAGGTGATAAATCAAGAAGGACGCAGAAAATATGTTCAGCAAGTGCGTCCTCGCAGGTAGACCATGCAGAACCCGCGTCCAGGGACGCAGGCCAGCCGTTCAGGAGGTGCGTCCGCCCAGTGCACACATTTCAAGGCAGAGAAAAGCACGTGGGGGTTTCTTGTGTGGTATCTAGCCGACGGTTTTGTGTTTCTATGGTGTCGGCTCGTGGTATTGTTCCACGCTTTGGGGAGAAACTTGCCTATATAAAGCAAAGGAGTTCATTTGGATTAAGCATCATCTTGGTTGAATATCTCTTGGTGAGATCTAGTCCAAATCTATAAGGGCGAATCTTCTAATGGACTACGATCTATATGGCGCATGATCAGATCTGTGGATCTGAGTGTTTGGGTTGGTTCTGAAGTCCTCTTATCTTCTATATCTGAAGGGACGCAGATTCAGTGAAGGGAAAGTGCGCCGGGACGCAGTACAGTAAAGGCTCAGGTGCGTCTCTGAGGCAAAGGGCGCGGCGCGACTGTGGTATTGGGTGCGTCTCTGAAGCGAAAGACGCGGCGCGATAGTGTTTCTGTGTGCGTCGGTCACAGAAAATCAAAGAGGAACAGTGCGTCTGCACGCAGAACAGCATAAGGTACACTGCGTCCAGTCGCAGGCCACAGAAAGAAAATATGCGTCCCTGTCTTAAGATGATCTGTTGACTGTATATTTCTGTCCATAAGCTGTTCTGGGTTGTTTCTGTAATTACTGATCTGATATCTGTAGTAGACTGTATCTGTTGTATACTTGTTGATCATTTGATTCTTCATGAAAAGAAGTAGGGGGTTGTAGCTCCCTTCCAGGAGAGACTGGAAAACGAGAGAGAGTTGTAGCTCTCTGCAGGTTGCAGCCTGCGTGCTGGTAAAGGACTGCACCAGTACAAAATCATTGTAAAAAGAATTTCTTGAAAGAAGATAGAGACATATTGCAGCAGGTGGTTTTTCTCCCGCATTGGGTTTCCACCTTACATTTTGTGTTCTCTGGTGTGACTGTCTATTTTCTTTATTCATGCTCATTGTTTTATGGTACTGATATGCAAGAATATTTCAAAAGATCAAATAAGGAAGATTTGGTAAATTGCTAGATAATACTGATTCACCCCCCCTCTCAGTATTATTTCCAACATTATCTTGATCCATTCTACTTCTGCTTCTAGCTGCAACATGTCGTGAATTATGACATACAAAATATTCAACACTATTCATCAGAGGAAATAACCAACTATCACTTCCATAATTAGGAGTAAAACATTTTCTTTGAAGAATTTCTTTCCTTGGTTGTTGATGGGGTTGACCTCTTATCTCCTTGTTGAGAATTTCATATTTTGCTTTAGAATTCCTTGCCTCATCTTGTGAGATAGATTCACCTTCAAGGGATTCATGAAAACCAAGACTCGTTTTGATGGTAGGAGAACTTTGACTACTAATAATATTATCCAAAATCTTAGTACTACCTTGAAATCATAATTATTTATCCTTTTCTTCTAATTTACCTTTTAAGATATTTACCTCAACCTGATGTTGTTCTTCCCTTTCAAGATATTTCTTCTTCATGAATTTTTCAGCGTTATTCCTTTTCCCACTTGTTGCCTTAATTTGAGAATCTCATTTTCTTTTTCTTCATCTACTTGAGGTAGTTGTTCATTCTTCTTATTTGAGTTTTTAAGATCTTCTTCTAGAGAAAGGATATTAGCTTCAAGACTTTCATAGTCACTATATCTATCTTTAAGTCTCTTGATTGTTGTGCTCTTTTCATTTACTTCTTTTCTTAACTATGTCACTTCATCCTGCAACTTTTGAAATTTATATTCCTTTTCCTTGTACTACTTCCTTACCTTCTTTCCTTCCTCCAAAGGAGCTCTTAATCTGGTAACTTCTTCTTTGAAGGCACACTCCCTTTTATAAAATAGATCTTGTTGATCTCTAATTTTATTTGTGAGTCTTTTAAATTTTTCTTCTAAATTTCTTTCACTATCACCTTCAATATCTTCAACATTGCATGAACAGAGAAAAGTATCACCAGAAGACCAAAAATTTGTAGCTAATACGTCTTTTTCTTGTTCATCTTCAATCTGAGGTGATTGTGAATTTGAATACTTGCTTCCTCCTAACAGCCAATTGTCTCTCCTGTTGTCATTATTCCTTTGAGCTATCTTCATCTTCTGAGGGTCTTTATTCTTTAGCTTCTTTCCCATTGTTCCTATGGATCTCCATCAAGCGATCAAGCTTCTGCCAAAGGACCTACTCTAATACCAATTGTTGGAAATAATATTGAGGGGGGGGGGGGCGCGCGGGGGGGGGGGGGGGGGGGGGGGGGGCGAATCAATATTTATCAAATCAATAAATTTTTCCTTTTAGACTCAAATTTATATACGCTACTTCAATGAAGGTAACTCGTGTGTACACGTAATTGTCTTTAAAGAAACCAGCATATATCCAACAAACTTATGATTCAATTAATTCATCCTATGTTGATCTTTAATTAGTGCAACAATACTTCATTAATGATATAAACAGTAACCATCTGCAGTAATAACAGAATAAACCATCACACATAAGAAACACACATGAAGACCAAGATTTAAGGTTGAAACCCAATGCGGGACAAATACCACATGTTGGTGTCTTCTTTTAATATAAGGAAAACTTGTTTACAATCTTGTATTGGTGCATACTCATACCAATATGTAGGCACCCACCTACAGAAGGCTACAACTTTCTCTCATTCCCCAGATTCTATTAGAAGGGAGCTCCATCCCCCTGCCTCTTGTACTAGCCGTTTTGTTTAATGGTACATAGGTTTCAGACTATAGAAGGCTTCAACCTTGACTCATTTTCCAGCTGCTACTGGAATGGAGCTACAACCCCCTAGCTCTTGTATTATCCGATATGTTTTCCAGTACATAGGCACCGTGCTACAGAAGGATACAACCTTCTCTCTTCCTCTAGGAATCATGTTTCATTAATTTTTAGACTAGATACTCCTAGAACACAACACCACAATTTGAAGGCCTCGTTTCATCAAATTTTCAAACTGGACCCATCAAAACCATTGAAGCTCAAAATCAATCACCATTGCAATATAACCAATCACTAAAAACCCATCATCACTAAAGCAAATCACAATCAATCAATCTAGAGATTCAAAACACTATCACTAGAACACAGTCAGTAGACCACAGAGAAGAACTCAGAACTCTGCATCAACAACCAGAAGCAATTGCAACTTAAAACATCATATTTCATAACGTATACTCTACTTTGATGTGCTGAATCAGTGTGTATATTCACTTTTACCAAAGCGAACCAGCGTACAGATATGAAAATACTAATTTAAAACATCACAACTATTCCATACTTCATTATACCTAGATTAGAACATTTACAGTGTAAATCATATGCTAGCATTTAGATCTAGACTATCCATGACCATACCACATAATGATAATTCATTTTAGGTCACATGATCTTGATCCATCATTAGATCTCATCCATCATCAACCAGTAAGGTTCATCCTTCGTTCAAATCAAGAAAAGCACCAGAACCCCATAACATGCATATTTTCTTTTGATCTCACTCTTCATAAGATATTCATTACTTGCACACCTTGGCCTAATGATCTTCTCCTCCTTATGTAGTTTTAGGCCTTTCTCAATACCTCAGACCAAAACCACTTAGGACCCATGGTATTCTTGGGCAGGATCAAATAGTCATTTCTTTACTCCATACTATGGGCTAATACCATGGTATTGTCTCCTCTCGAATTTCCTTGCTCTTCCAACCTGTACGCATTTTTCCTCTTGTGAGAGTGCGTGTATATGTATATGCTATTTTTGTTCTGTCGACCCACATGTATGCATTACTTTGACAAAGTGAACCAGTGTATACTTCTTAAACCACTCTCTTTCTTTTATTTCGAGTTTGATTTGTAATCCTTTGTTGTTAACTTGTTGCACTATGAATTGTCATCTATGTGAGTTGCCATCAAGGAGAACACCTGTATCATAATGCCAACATATTCTATTCAACAAAAGAGAAAATATTAATTTGATTATGTGAAAAACATGACAATCCAAAATATAGCTCTAAAGGATTACATATGTGCAAACTTTTGATTATAATTTATCTTCCCATTACTCATGAAATCAAAGCAAAAAAAACTAAATGAAGCAAACTATGAAAGGGAAATATTTTTTTCTTTTATGAATGCTCGACATGTTCAAACTACTGAATGATATTCCAGAGATCGATTAACAAAATACCAATAAAAAACATTAACTAATTGCAATGAGGATGAGGCTATTCATGAAATAAGTTGACAACTAACATAACAAAATATTAAACTAACTTAAAACTCTTCAGGGAGCCCTCTTGTTGAGTGTAAGCATGATATCAATTATAAAACTATTCACCCACACATTGATCACCAAAGGAATATAGTAAATCATATTAAATGTTGAAGTATTCAATAGTAAATTATTATAAACTTAAAAAGACTAACGATGTATATTTCTTCTCTCTAGGGATTTATATAATCCTTTGTTAAATAACAATCCAAGAGTTATAGGCCATCATGTTTTCACTTTCACAACTAAGAAATGAAATTGAAATCAGAATTATTCTTCTCATGATTTGTTATTGGAAGAGAAAATCATGAGAAGATTTTTATTTGACATATTGTAACATTTTGTTCCAAATTATTCTTGTCCAATTCCACACTCACTTGATAATGCCATTATCCTCCTTAAAATTTTGCACAAGGTTGGAGTATTATAACTAGATTTGACTTCTAGTTTTACCTTTAGATCTCTCAAACTAGGTGAGTTTCCATATCAATGTGATAGGTGGGTATCCAGATGTTGAATATTTTCCATCTATTTATATGTTTTATTCCTTCTCAAGTGCATTAGAACCAGTCCTAAGATGAATGTAGATGTACAATATTTTATTAGCTGTAGAGTGAGTGAAATTTGGTAGCTATAGGAATATTTTGATTAAACTTCACAAAGAAATGATAAATTATAAACCATGAATAAATGCTCCCTTTTATGATGTTTGAGTATATTTGAAGTGACCTTTCAACTTGAAAATGTAACAAAACTATCATGAAAAGGATGGAAAGGAAAGCAGAAGGGTTATCAGAAAGAAGAAAATTTAGGACTTCAACATTCCATATGTAACAAAGGAAATTCCATGAGCAGTTGCCCATATTTTCCTGGTTTGGAGGTTTTTTAATCAAGAAGCAAAAGAACTATAACAATTATGTTTTGGTTCCAAAAAAGGCCATGGTAGTTGAAACCCCAAGGTATGATTCAAGACTATTCTTAGAGTTATAACTCTTATTGGACTAACCCTTATGTGAAATATACTTCTCAGCCATGGTGTCTTCCAACAAAATGATATACGTCTCCTCCTCCTATAAACTAAATTTGACAATAAGGTTAGACAATACATACTTATAGAGGTTTGAGGCCACATGGATTACATCTTTTTGATAGTTTGTTATCTTCTCTTTTACTTATTGTCCACTTATCTTTACACCACTACACCACGACTTTGAAATAAAAATCCATCAAAGCTACATAGATAATCAATAAGGTAAAGGTCCAAATGTTCTCTAAATTCTATACATTTTTCATTGTAATTTGATTCAATATGCAAGAGTTACAAAATTTGACACTCCTTGCAACCTCACTAACATTTTTCTATTGAATCTAAGGATCAAATAGGTCCCATGGGAGATAAATCATCAAAAGCACATGGAAATATGACAAATTTTACATATATTGATTTCCACCTACTAGGCATAGATAGTTGTTATGAAACCAGCTCACAAAAAGATAGAAAAGAGAGATCCACGACTTAGAATTCAGCCTCTTCGAGGGGGCAACCTCCTTTACATTACATAAATGAACAATTCTTGGATGACACAAATGACAAAACCTCCTTTCTATATATAGGAGTCTAAGGAGTCACCATGTAATCCAGCCGACCTAACAATAATAATATAAAGCCACAAAAATAACAATAAAGGGATTCTATGGGGCACAGAAATAGCAATATGGGGGTAATAGGGGCACAACAATATAAATAAGGGGTATAACTACAATAGTAATGGGGTAATAACTAGTATTATAGGGACCCAACATGCCCCTCTCCTTCAAAAAAGTGTTGTCCTCAACGCTTGAGTAGTTTTGGATACTTCTGCATAAAATTCTCATCCTCCCATGTGGAATCTTCAGTGGATAAGTTCTTCCACTTGATAAGATACTCTGAAATTGATCGATTTCGTAGCTGTCGAGTTCTTGTTTTTGTGATTGCTTCTGGTTCCAATATAATTTTTCCTTCCTCATCAAGTTCTGACAATATTGTTTGAATTGGAAGCTTGTCACCTATAACCTTCTTTAAACATGAAACATGGAAGACTAGGTGCAATCGCGAAGCTGCAGGAAGCTCCAATTTGTATGCCATAGTACCAATCTTTTGCAACACCTTGTATGGACCATAATACTTTGGTGACAATTTATTATCCTTCTTAGCTTGCTTTAGGGACATTTGCTTATATGGTTGTAGCCGTAGGAATACCCAATCACCTACTTCAAAACTTCTTTCACTGCGATGTTGATCTGCCTGTTGTTTCATTCTATTTTGTGCCAACACGAGGTTATCCTTTAAGAGTTGGAGGACTTGTTGTTGATGTTCGATGTGATGTTCCACTGCTTTAACCTTAGAATTTTCTCTTAAATATGATGTGATGGATGGTGGTTGATACCCATAAAGTGCCATAAATGGGGTCATTTTTGTTGCTGTATGGAAGGAAGTGTTATACCACCATTCAACCAGAGGCAACCATTTGACCCATTGTGTCTGTTTATCAGATACAAAGCAACGAAGATATCCTTCCAAACATTTGTTTACTATCTCAGTTTGCCCATCAGATTGAGGATGATAAGATGAGCTATGAGCTAACTGAGTACCAAGACAAGAAAATAATTATGTCCAAAAATTTCCAGTGAAAATGGGATCTCTGTCACTTACAATAATCTTTGGGTTTCCATGTAGCTTTTGAACTGTTTCCATAAATGCAGTAGAAACTGTACTGGCTTTAAATGGATGTGATAATGCACAAAAGTGTGCATACTTGGTAAGTCTGTCAACTACCACCATGATGACACTCTTTCCCTCAGACTTGGGTAAACCTGTGATAAAATCCATTGAAACCTCCTCCCAACGTTGGCCTGGAATGGATAAAGGTTGTAATAGACCTGGAGTCTTAATTGTTTCAACTTTATTTTGCTGGCAAACCAAACATTCTGCCACAAACTTTTGAATATCTGATTTAAGGCCATCCCAAAAAACTTCCTTCTTAACCCTGTGGTAAGTTTTTAAAAATCCTGAGTGCCCTCCTAAGGGAGAAGTGTGCAATTCCATAAGAATCTTTTGTTTTAGCTGGGAATTCTTACAGAGGTATAAGCGATCTTTGTACCATAACGGATCATTTTTCCAGCTAAATGTATCAGAAGTACTAGAATCTTGTTGTATCTTTCGAATAAGTGCCCATACTTCTTCGTCATTCTTCCATTCCTCCCTTGCTTCATTTATCCAATCTGGTTGGATAATAGAAATGGCACACAACAATGCTTCCACATCCTCATCCTTTCTTGAGAGTGCATCTGCCACCACATTTTGCTTCCCTTTTTTGTAGATGATTTCAAAGTCATAACCGAACATCTTTGTGACCCACTTTTGTTGCTCTTCAGAGGATAATATTTGTTCTAAAAAGTATTTAAGGCTATCATGATCTGTTTTTACCTTGAAGTGTCTTCCCATTAGGTAGGGTCGCCATTTCTTAAGTGCATGGAGTATTACCTGTTGGAAATAATACTGAGAGGGGGGGTGAATCAGTATTATCTAGCAATTTAACAAATCTTCCTTATTTGATCTTTTGAATTATTCTTGCATATCAGTACCATAAAATAATGAGCATGAACAAAGAAAATAGACAGTCACACCAAAGAACACAAGATGTAAGGTGGAAACCCAATGTGGGAGAAAACCACCTGCTGCAATATGTCTCTATCTTCTTTCAATTTAGAAATTCTTTTACAATGATTTTGTACTGGTGCAGTCCTTTACCAGTACGCAGGCTGCAACCTGCAGAGAGCTACAACTCTCTCTCATTCTCCAGTCTCTCCTGGAAGGGAGCTACAACCCCCTACTTCTTTTCATGAAGAATCAAATGATCAACAAGTATACAACAGTTACAGTCCACTACAGTTATCAGATCAGTAATCATAGAACTAACCCAGAACACCTTATGAACAGAAAAATACAGTCAACAGATCATCTTAAGACAGGGACGCAGTTTTTCTTTCTGTGGCCTGCGACTGGACGCAGTTTTACCTTCTGCTGCTCTGCGTACCGACGCACTGTTCCTTTAAACTGCTCTGCGTACTGGCGCACCCAACAATACTATCGCGCCGCATCTTTTGCTTCAGAGACGCACCCAATAATACTATCGCGCCGCGTCTTTCGCTTCAGAGATGCACCTGAGCCCTTACTGTACTGCGTCTCGGCGCACTTGCACTTTACTGAACCTGCGTCCCTTCAGATATAAAAGATATGAAGACTTCAGAACTAGCCCAAACAGTCAGATCTGCAGATCTGATCATGCGCCATAGAGATCACAGTCCATTAGAAGATTCGCCCTCATAGATCTGGACTAGATCACACCAAAAGATATTCAACCAAAGATGATGATAAATCCAAATGAACTCCTTTGCTTTATATAGGCAAGCTCCTCCCCAAAACATGGAACAATACCACGAGCCGACACCATAGAAACACAAAACCGTCGGCTAGATACCACACAAGAAACCCCCTCGTGCTTTTCTCTGTCTTGAAATGTGTGCACTGGGTGGACGCACCCCCTGAACGGCTGGCCTGCATCCCTGGACGCGGGTTCTGCATGGTATACCTGCGGGGACGCACTTTCTGAACAGATTTCCTGCGTCCTTCTTAAAAATAGAGAGCTGATCATCAAGAATAGTGATCTACCACCTGAATGGGTTGCCATCAAGGACAACACCTGAATCGTAATGCCAACAATCTCCCCCTTTGGACTTGATGGCAACCTCATGATCTTCAGCTTCATTCTCCCCCTTTGACATCAAGGGCAAAGGGTATGCTCCCCCTACGCTCATGCTCCTCCAGATCTGCAAATAACCAGAAATCCACCATGAAAGAGATAGAGACATATTGCAGCTATTTCCAAGATCTCCTTCTTCATAATGCCAACAATGCATTATGTGCTCCCCCTGAGCCTGTACCACCAATAAGAAGAGGTTCAACAAGATGATGCATCAACAACCCCCAGCTTTTGCCTGAGGTATTCAAAAGTGTCCCTGGGCAACGGTTTGGTGAAAATATCAGCAACTTGTTCCTTAGAAGGAACATACTCCAACTTGACCTTCTGTTCAAGTACTTGTTCCCGGAGAAAATGGTACTTGATTGGTATGTGCTTGGTTTTTGAATGCATAACCGGATTCTTTGATATGCTGATTGCACTTGTGTTGTCACATAAGATAGGGATTGGAGGCGTACAAGTGATTTGATAATCCTGTAAGGTCTGCATCATCCAAAGGAGTTGGGTGCAACAAGATGCAGCAGCAACATATTCCGCTTCAGCTGTAGACAAGGCAATTGAACTCTGTTTCTTGCTGAACCAAGATACCAGTCTGGAACCCATAAAGAACGCACCACCACTTGTGCTTTTCCTGTCATCCACGCTTCCGGCCCAATCTGCATCTGTATAAGCATGAAGAGTGAGATCTGTATCTCTAGGATACCATAAGCCATAATTTTGAGTCCCTTGAAGATATTTGAAAATTCTCTTCACTGCCTGAAGATGGGTCTCCTTCGGATTTGCCTGAAATCTTCCAACTATTCCAACTGCATGCATGATGTCTGGTCGGGTACCTGTCAAATATAGTAAACTTCCAATCATAGATCTGTAGGTTGGTTGATGTACTGCTGCAGATTCATCATTTGCACTGAGACTACATCCTGTGACCATGGGTGTACATACTGGTTTTGCATCTTCCATGCCATATTTCTTCAAAATCTGCTTGAGATACTTGGTTTGAGATAAAAGGATTCCTCCTTCCTTTTGTTGGATTTGCAAACCAAGGAAGTATGTCAGTTCTCCTAGTAAGGACATTTCAAATTCTTTCTGCATGACCGAGGAAAAGCTTTGACTCATAGCTTCTTCATTGCTGCCAAAAATAATGTCATCTACATACACAACAAGTATTAGCAATTTGTCATTTTCAACTTTTATATACAGATTGCTATCTGCTGAACCTTTTGAAAAACATTGTTGATGAAGATATTTGTCCAACCGGTAGTACCAAGCCCTTGGGGCTTGTTTGAGACCATAGAGAGCCTTTTTCAATCGGCATACAAGATTTGGATCATTTCCAAGAATGAACCCATCTGGCTGTTCAATGTACACTTCTTCTTCCAAGTCTCCATTCAGAAAGGCTGATTTTACGTCCATTTGAAATACTTTGAAGTTCTGAAAACTTGAGAGAGCAAGGAACATTTGGATGGCCTCAAGTCTTGCAACAGGAGCAAAAGTTTCTTCAAAGTCTATTCCTTCTTGCTGCACATACCCTTTACAAACAAGTCTGGCTTTGTTTCTAATTACTTCTCCATTTTCATTCAATTTATTTTTGAAGACCCATTTAGTTCCGATAACATTCTTATCCTTTGGTCTAGGAACCAGCTCCCAAGTGTTGTTCTTTTCGATTTGCTCAAGTTCTTCATCCATTGCTTTCACCCAACATTCATCTTTGCATGCCTCTTTCACATTTTGTGGTTCAGTAGAGGAGAGTAATGCCAAATAGCTTGAAGCTTCTGCAACTCTTCTTCTAGTTTGTATACCTGCTTCTTTCTGTCCCATGATCTGAGATTCTTGGATGGTTCTTCTGAACATATCTGGATAGAGTCTTTTCTTCTATTCTTGTTCGTTCTTCTGCGTCTTCATGAGGTTCTTCTTGAGATTCTTCTTGAGGTTCTTCTTCTTCATCATTCTGTTTTTGAGGGTAGCTTTCATCTTCTTCGATGTCTTCACGATGTATTTGCCTAGGAATGTATCCCTTCTCATCAACCACTACATCAATGCTGTCAACAATTCTGCCAAGTCTTTTATTGTAGCATTTGTATGCTTTGCTATGTGGAGAATAGCCAAGAAGAATGCCTTCATCTGCTCTAGGATCAAGTTTGCCAAGTTGCTCTTCAGTATTCTTGATATAGCATTTCCTCCCAAAGATTTTGAAGTGCTTTACCGAAGGAGTTTTACCACTCCAGAGCTCATGAGGAGTTTGAGTGCTGTTCACCCGGACATTTGTCTTGTTGAGAATAATAACCGCAGCATGTGCAGCTTCACCCCAGAAAGTTGCGGGAGTTCCTGATTCATCAAGCATAGCACGAGCCATTTGTTGGATTGTTCTGTGCATTCTTTCAACAACTCCATTTTGTTGAGGAGTTCTAGCCGTAGAGAATTCTCTCCTTATCCCATGTTCATCACAGAAATCGAAAAATTCATTTGAAGTAAATTCCCCACCTCTGTCGGATCTGAGGCACTTAATTTTGTGACCTGATTCATTTTCAACCAAGGCTTTGAAGGATTTGAATTTTTCGAATGCTTCATCTTTGTGCTTCATAAGTCCTAACCAAACAAACCTGGAGAAATCGTCAATAAATAATATCAAGTATTCCTCTCCTCTAGGTGTTCTTTTCCTGAATGGTCCACATACATCTGTATGTACTAGCTCAAGAGGCATGCTAGCTGATCCTTCTTTCTCTGGAAAGTTAGTCCTGGTTTGTTTTCCAAACTGACATGATCTGCATATGGTGTTGTCATGAATTTTGATATCTGGAAGATCGCGAACTGCCTGATATTTGCATGCTTTCCTTATTTGTGAGAAGCTTAGATGTCCCAATCTTCGATGCCATAACCAGTGCTCTTCATCCTTGCTTAGATAGCATTGTTGTTGTCCTTCTTCAAATATGTATAGATTATTTGGAGTTCTTTTCCCTTTGAGAACTGTTTTTCCTGTATCAAGATCACGAACAAGACATCCATTTGATCTGAATATAACCTCGGTTCTTTGATCACACATCTGGCTGACACTTAGTAGATTATGCTTCAATCCATCAACAAACAAAACATTTCCAGCCTTAACATCTTCTTTTAAAGGAGCAATACCTTTTCCTTTTATAGTTGCAGCAGTATCATTTCCAAAAGAGACTTTCTTTCCCTTTTCTAAACTAGAATAAGACTCAAGTTTTTCTTTATCACCTGTCATATGCTTCGAACATCCACTGTCAATGTACCATAGATTTTCCTGTCCTTCTGCATAAAATGCTATCCCACATCTTTCTATTTGAGGTTCCTTTATTCTCCATGTTTTGGTTCCTGAGGCTTGTTCCTTTTTCCGCTCTTGTTCCTTTCTTTCCTGAAACCTGCTTCTGCATTCAAAGTCTTCATGACCAAAATTATTGCAAATAGAACATTCAACTTCATTTTCAAGAGCCGAAAAGCTGTTATAGGTCTTTTTTGTAATCCCTGTCATACTTCTTTGTTTTTGAGCTTCCCTAGTCATGATTGTTTTATACGCAACACATTGAGCTGCTTTGTGACCAAAGTTATGGCAAGAAAAGCATTGTCCATTGAAGAAGCTTCTGCGGTTATTGAATCTACCAGCCAACTAATTGTAATTTCTATTTTCATCTATTCTTGAACCAAACTGGGAAGATTTTACCTGTGGCTGGTTGTGGCTTTTGTTCACCCTTAAGCTGGATTGCCCCTGATAGTTTCTGTTTGAAGTTTGTCCCTGCTTTACCTGATGATCTTCATTGTGCTTTTGCTCATTTCTTCTTGCTGCATCAAGATAACTTTTTGAAGTGGATGCTTGAGAAGTTTCTCCATTATAGCCCAGACCTGTCTTATTTAGTGGAGACCGCTGCACACTGATAATCTCATCCAAAGTTTCAGATCCTTTGACAAACTTGAGATTAATAGCTTTTGTTTTCTCAATTTCTTTTCTAAGACCAACAATTTCACCTTCTAATTTTTCAAGATGTTTTTCCTTTTCATAAATTTGAAATTGTAGAGTATCAATGATCATGTTCTTTTCTTCTATACATCTCTTGAGTCTAGTAATTTCATCATAAAGGTTATCCACATCTACAGCATCCTCATAATCATCATCTTCAAATGCCATTAACAACCTATATTTATTACCTTGTTCATCTTCATCACTGTTTGATAAGCCATCACTATCTTCATGAGTGTAATAGCTTTTCTTATTTGCACTTTGTTTTTTGTTCCATCTAGCTGGTTCCTTTCCTTTATCCTTATAAGGACATTTTGCAGCATAATGACCTACTCTCCCACAAGCAAAGCATTTGAAGGGCAGCTTACCTCTGAACCTTCCAGAACCCCTTTGAAGATTTCTGACAAAATTTGATTCTTCTTCCTCTTCTTCTGGAACATGGCTTGCTTCATAGTGATCTTCTTTGCCTGATGTCTTGAAAGCAGCCTTCCTTCTGTCTGATGGACCTCCCTTTCTCATTTCATAAGCAGTTAGAATTCCATGTAGCTGAGACATAGTGAGAACACGGAGATTTTCTTTTTCTTCTATTGCAGATACTTTAGATTCAAACTTGGGGGATAATGATCTTAGAATCTTTTGAACTACTATAGACTCTTTTACTTCTTCACCCAAATTTTTCATACAATTAACAATCTCATCTACCCGAAGAAAATAATTAGCCACACTTTCATCATTATACATCTTGAGAGTCTCATATTGAATCCTGAGAGTTTGAAGTTTAGCTTGTTTTACCTGTTCATCTCCTTCATAGCTCGTGATCATTTTGTCCCATATTTCTTTTGCTGATTTGAAGTGCATTACCTTCATGAATTCTGTTTGGGATATACTTCCTAATAGAGTACTGACTGCTTTTGCATTTGTTTCATACTTCTTTTTCTCAGCTGGATCTGTAGGAGTGGCTGAAGGAAAAGCATAGCCTGTTTCTACAATGTCCCAAACTTCTGTACCAAGAGATTGAAGATATGCAGTAACTCTTACCTTCCAATAATTGAAGTTTGTCCCATCAAAAACCAGTGGCCTGATTGATGCTTCTCTCTCGTAGTTGCTCATGATGAACGATCTACCTTCAAGCGATCAAGCTTTTCTGAAGGACCTGCTCTGATACCAATTGTTGGAAATAATACTGAGAGGGGGGGTGAATCAGTATTATCTAGCAATTTAACAAATCTTCCTTATTTGATCTTTTGAATTATTCTTGCATATGAGTACCATAAAATAATGAGCATGAACAAAGAAAATAGACAGTCACACCAAAGAACACAAGATGTAAGGTGGAAACCCAATGTGGGAGAAAACCACCTGCTGCAATATGTCTCTATCTTCTTTCAATTTAGAAATTCTTTTACAATGATTTTGTACTGGTGCAGTCCTTTACCAGTACGCAGGCTGCAACCTGCAGAGAGCTACAACTCTCTCTCGTTCTCCAGTCTCTCCTGGAAGGGAGCTACAACCCCCTACTTCTTTTCATGAAGAATCAAATGATCAACAAGTATACAACAGTTACAGTCCACTACAGTTATCAGATCAGTAATCACAGAACTAACCCAGAACACCTTATGAACAGAAAAATACAGTCAACAGATCATCTTAAGACAGGGACGCAATTTTTCTTTCTGTGGCCTGCGACTGGACGCAGTTTTACCTTCTGCTGCTCTGCGTACCAACGCACTGTTCCTTTAAACTGCTGCGTACCGGCGCACCCAACAATACTATCGCGCCGCGTCTTTTGCTTCAGAGACGCACCCAATAATACTATCGCGCCGCGTCTTTCGCTTCAGAGACGCACCTGAGCCCTTACTGTACTGCGTCTCGGCGCACTTGCACTTTACTGAACCTGCGTCCCTTCAGATATAAAAGATATGAAGACTTCAGAACTAGCCCAAACAGTCAGATCTGCAGATCTGATCATGCGCCATAGAGATCACAGTCCATTAGAAGATTCGCCCTCATAGATCTGGACTAGATCACACCAAAAGATATTCAACCAAAGATGATGATAAATCCAAATGAACTCCTTTGCTTTATATAGGCAAGCTCCTCCCCAAAACATGGAACAATACCACGAGCCGACACCATAGAAACACAAAACCGTCGGCTAGATACCACACAAGAAACCCCCTCGTGCTTTTCTCTGTCTTGAAATGTGTGCACTGGGTGGACGCACCCCCTGAACGGCTGGCCTGCGTCCCTGGACGCGGGTTCTGCATGGTATACCTGCGGGGACGCACTTTCTGAACAGATTTCCTGCGTCCTTCTTAAAAATAGAGAGCTGATCATCAAGAATAATGATCTACCACCTGAATGGGTTGCCATCAAGGACAACACCTGAATCATAATGCCAACATTGCCAACATTTCCTTCTCATAAATAGCTTTGCTTAAAAACTTTCCCTTGATTGGACGACTTTCAAAAGCAATGGGTCTTTCATCTTGCATTAGAACAGCACCAATTCCATTTCCTGAAGCATCGCATTCCACAATAAAGGTTTTTGTGAAGTCCGGTGTAGCTAAGACCGGTGCTTGGCACATTGCCTCTTTAAGATTTTCAAAGGCCTTTGTTGCTTCTGGAGTCCATGAAAATGAATCTTTCTTCAATAATGTTGTTAGAGGTGCTGCTATTCTCCCATAATTCTTAACAAACTTGCGATAATACCCTGTCAACCCAAGAAATCCTCGCAGATGCTTTATGGATGTGGGGATTTTCCATTCCTTAATGGCTTTAATTTTGCTAGGGTCTACCTTAACTCCTTCATGAGATACAATATGACCCAAATATTCCACCTCCTGGACTCCAAAGAAACATTTGGATCTTTTTGCATATAATTGTTTTTCCTCCAATAGTTGTAGCACCCTGTCAACATGTTCAACATGATCCTTCCAAGACTTGCTGTAGATTAGTATATCATCAAAAAATACTAACACAAATTTTCTAAGAAATGGTTTGAAAATTGAATTCATCAAACCTTGAAATGTTGAAGGTGCATTGGTAAGGCCAAAAGGCATGACCAAAAATTCATAATGACCCTCATGAGTTCTAAATGCCGTTTTTGGAATGTCTTCAACCTTCATTATGATTTGATGATATCCCGAACGAAGATCCAACTTGGTGAAGTAAATTGATCCATGCAATTCATCTAGTAATTCATCAATAACAGGAATGGGGAACTTATCTTTAATAGTGAGTTTGTTGAGCTCCCTATAATCTGGACACATGTGCCATGATCCATCCTTCTTGTGCACCAATACTACTGGAGCTGAGAAAGAACTTTGATTCGGTTGAATTATACCAGCCTCTAGCATTTCTGCAACCATACGCTCAATTTCACTTTTTTTGACATAGGGATATCTGTACGGCCTGATGTTTGGAGGAACACTTCCTGGAATCAGATGAATAGCATGATCATGATCACACATAGGTGGGAGACCCTTGGGATTCTCAAATACCTTGGAATGATTGTCCAAGACTTTTTGGAGATCTGAAGAAATAGATGATTCCAATGTGGAAACATCTAGCGAGCATAATTGTGCAATTACACCTCTTTGCTCCTTTCTTAGAAGCTTTGTCATACCATGAGAGCTGATTATCTTTCCTAGTTTCCCTGCAATACCCCTTAATTCAAATTCCTTTCCTTCCGAAGAAAATTTGATGAAAAGTTCTTGAAAATTAAAAGCTATTGTACCCAAGGATTGTAGCCATTGGACTCCTAGTACAACATCCGCACCTCCCATTGGAATGGAAAGCATTGGGCTAGTCAATACATATTCTCCCATGGATAGCTTGATATTATGGCACTTTCCAGAGCAATTTATTGTTCCTCCATTTGCAATCATCACTTGACACTCTGGTGCTGTATATAGGAAGCAATTCAATTCTTTTGCTACCCTACAATGAATAAAATTGTGGGTGCTTCCTGAATCAATCAACACTATTACCTTTTTTTTCTTGATTTGTCCTTCTATCTTGATGGTTTGAGGAGTGGTAATTCCCGCCAATGCATTACAAGATATGGTCGGATTTATTTGTTCTACATCTAGGCTTTGTTCCTGGAATATATCCTTTTCTTTTGACCTTTCTTGCTCCTTTTCTTCTTCCTCTTCACAATCTATGTAGAATAATTTCTTCTCACCACAATTATGACCTTTTGTGTATTTGCTATCACAATTGTAACAAAGCCCTTTTGCTCTTTTTTCTTCCAATTGTTGTGGTGTCAACCTTGTAGGTTGTGGAAGACTATGGGCAACAACACTTCCCTCTTTATAGTTGTGAACGGTATGCTTCCTAGTTGCCATAATTTTGCTTTCCATTTTTCTTGCTAATCTGAATGCCTTCTCTAATGAATCAGGTTCCCAAAGGCGCACATCATGTTGGATATTATCCTTTAAAGACCCTATGAACACATCAATCCTATGCTCCTCTGGAATATCTTTTACCCTTATGTTCAATTTTTGGAACTCCTCAATGTGCTCCATTATTGAACCCTTTTGTTTGAGACTTATCAATTGGCTAAAAAAAGTGTTGCTTTTTGTATCCTCATAATGTGCTATCAATTCTTCCGTAAAAATTGCCCAAGTGATAAATTGTTTACGAGAAAAAAGCCATTGATACCATACAAACTGATTTGGTTCCAAATATAAAGTTGTCGTACGTACCTTTTGTGGGTTTTGCACATTATTGAGATCGGAGAATTGCTCCATCTGTAATATCCATGTGGCTGGATCCTTGCCATCAAACTTCCTCATATCGATTTTTGGAACATGGTGAGTCTTCGATCCAACATTAGAGTCTATGGAATCATGATTAACATTTCTTTTGTTCTCATCATGAGTTTCCTTTACTACCTTTTCACCATTAGTGACCCTTTCTTGTAGCAACTTCTTCAATTCATCCATCTTATCATCCATGCCATCAATTTTAGCGTCCATGCCATCCATCTTAGCTTCCATGCCCTTTATCTTAGATTCCACACCATTTACCTTAGATTCCACGCCATTTATCTTAGATTCCACGCCACTTATCTTAGCTTCTGTTAGCTTTTGTGAGCGTGACATTTGTTGCACTTGTTCTTGTAATTTTGATATATCATGTAGCATTTCTTCCTCTTCTTCATGAGTCATGCTAGAGCTTTCAGGTTCCTTACTAGGTGTTTGCATTTTCTTTCCTCGGGGCATCAGTTACCGATAATAATGCTTTACTATTCCCTTTGAATTCCGTTAAACCAAGCTTACACAAAAATTTAAAAAAAAAAAACTACACACCTTTTTTTTCACTTTATAGAAGCCTGATATTGAATCTGATGTATCTCTATAATTTCGGATCATCCAGTTCTGAAATTGCTATCTGTAGTAGCCTTCTGCGTCCTCTTTCCAATGCCACAAGTCTGAGCTAAATTGGATTCTCCAAGGAAGAGTTATGTGAAATCTCCCACAGTGACTAGCTTTTAGACTGGTTCAGTAGATCGAACTTGTACGACGTTCCACGAGTCACTGTTTCAACCTTTGAATCTGAAACTCACCCACAAGAAAGTACAGTCCGTCCTCTTTCTGTAATTTTTTACGAAATTTCAATCCGATCCTCAGAGAGAGAGTTATGACGATTTTCCCCAGGTCACCTGTTTTGAATGTAATTCAGGAGTCTGCAAAAAGGCCAAATTCCTCAGATCATATCTCCGAAAATATCGCGCTAAAAGCTCTGAAATTGGGATCCAAAGTTCAGAGCCAATTCTTATCAAATGGGTTTTTTTTGCGACTTCTGAAACGTTACAGAAAAATAGTTATAGCGAAAATGCCACGATGACCTATTTGGAGCAGCGAAACCCTAGAATCCAAAGCTCTGATACCAAATGTTATGAAACCAGCTCACAAAAAGATAGAAAAGAGAGATCCATGACTTAGAATTCAGCCTCTTCGAGGGGGCAACCTCCTTTACATTACATAAATGAACAATTCTTGGATGATACAAATGACAAAACCTCCTTTCTATATATAGGAGTCTAAGGAGTCACCATGTAATCCAGCCGACCTAACAATAATAATATAAAGCCACAAAAATAACAATAGAGGGATTCTATGGGGCACAGAAATAACAATATGGGGGTAATAGGGGCACAACAATATAAATAAGGGGTATAACTACAATAGTAATGGGGTAATCACTAGTATTATAGGGACCCAACAATAGTAAAGTCCTAGTTGGCCACCATCAGAAAGTCAAACTCACGATCAAATACTAACATTGTGCACTGGCTTCTGAACGGGGTATCAAGTGAGGTTAACTCCTTATCGAGCGAGCGAGATCATGAAGAAATTGAAGAGTGATGATGTGTTTCTCACATGATTCGTTTCAGAGATAGAAAATCACGTGAGTAACCTTCTTAGTAGAATTTGAAGTCTAAGAGATTGTTCTATAGAAGCCAACCTTTAGCAAGTTAAGTTTCTCAGAAGTAGTTTCTTTAAACCTCCATAAAATGCTTCTCTAAGAAGCGAACCAAAAAGTGTTAAATATTGAATGTTGAAGACTGCTCATATGTTGGATGTTATCATTACCATTGAATACTGTTAAAGTTCATACATTCTTCAGATAGTACGATCGTTTGATATGCCAATTAGAGGAAATTTCTACTCAAAAATAACCCCTAAGAAAAAATTAAGAAATTAATAAAATAATGCCACGTAGACAATTTTTTAATATATATTTTTTATTATGTTACTTCTATCAAAATTACCCAAACAAATGGTATGTTTACCAAAATAACAACACACACATATATATCTTATATTTAAATTAATTTAATATCACAAAATTTAATAAAACTTCAATTTAATAAAAAATAAATTAAAAAAACAAATTTTAAATTTAAATTACCCAAACAAATCTAACAGATATCTTATATTTACAATAAAAAAATAAATTTGAAATTTAAATTAAGTTTAAATTTAAGATTTTATATTTAAATTAATTTATTTAACACCCCATAATTTATGTTTCATTAAAAACGTGTTCAAACGAAGATTTACCCTTCATTAAAAATATTCTTCATATTCTAACTTTTACAAATTAAGATATTTATTTCTAATATTTAATATATTTTTGGGTCACTTGGGCACCTTTCATGCTTACAATAGCTAAATTATATTATTAAACAATTTTTCGGTGTCTAGTCACACTTGTATCTCTTTTAAATTTTAAAGGATTTTGATTAGCTTACACATTATGCCATGGAAATTCAATGTTAACTTTTTAAAATCAAATTTCCTTTAATTAGTATGCCTTCATTTTGTGATATGGTGTTTGATCAATAATTTCCTGGGTTTTCCATCTCTTGTGTGCTTGATGAAGGCCTCTTGATGTGTACGAGTGTATATAAATTTCATTATGTTTCATTTCTGCAAGATAGTTTAGTTCCTTTTATATTCATTTTCTACAAAATTGATTTGTATCTTTTTAATTAGATGTTCGTTTTATGTGTATTTTATTTAGATTCTCATTTCATTCTTTTTCTTTTACAACTCAAGCGATTGTATAAAATATGAAAACAACAAAAGCATTTATTTATTTTCTTCTTGATTAAATTATTTTTCTTCTTCATTTAAATAGTATTAGATTTGTAGATAGCACACATACATGAATGACTCTAAACCATAAACACACACACTATTAGTCTTTGTTTGCTTTGATTTCATAGTTGGATGTGAATTGGATTCAATAAAAACCAGTTTATTTTGATAGAATATGTTTTTTTATGTTTTATCTTAGCCTACAATTCATTTACTTCTTTAGAAACACAATTTCAATGCTTTCTAGAACAAATTTTTCATTCGAAATTTCATAGAATAGATTTATTCTCATGTTCATTAGAATATTTTTTAAAGCATTTTCATAGAATAAACTTAAGAAGAGATTTTAAAAGCTTTCATAATATGGGAACTTTAAAAGAAAATCATTGTATAAGAATTTAGAATAGCAAGTTTAACGCTTTCATAGTATAGAAGCGATTTCATAGAATAGAATAGAATAGAATAGAATAGAATTGCATTTATTCTTCATATAGTAGAATCACATTCTCATTTGAAATACATTAAAATTTCATTGCTTTGTAGTTTAAAATTAACCTCTTTTCATAGATTAAATCTTATTGATGTTTGCGTCATTCTTTCCTAGAAAGTATGTGGGTGCTCATTTTAGATATATTCATGATTAGTATTTTATTTCAATCTTGCAATATTATTTCAATAGAATAGAATTTACTTTTAAAATTGAAATTCAAATTCCTAGCATATATTGTGCAAGTGTGCTTCATAAGTGTATGAGCCTGGATGGATAATTTAATGCTAAGTAATTTAACTCATAATTAAATTACCCAAAATTTATAGCGTTATTTTTGAGGAAGTATATGTACGTAATTACTTTTAATTTAGCATGTATTTTATTTTACACAAATGTATTTAGGAGGATTGATAAGATGAGAGATAAGAACCTTCACATCACTGTTATGGGGTTCTTCATAACTAGAGCTATTGCTATTGCATCTCGTTTTAGTTACATTCAGTTTTAGATGAATAATTAAAAACTCATATTAAAAATAATTTGGGATGCATGTATAGGGAATGAGATTGTAGGGCTAAATTTGTTAGAGGACACAATTCAATTCCATCATCACCAACTACCCCAACTAGACCATGTGGTGTTGTAAGAGGCACATCACCATCCCTATCACATATTCCATCTTTTGCAGGTAGAATAATACACCCTGAGGTACAAAGATAACAAATTCTACCTATATAAGAACCAAATTCATCTAAAAAGGAAGTGTAGAAGAAACTACATCTAAAACCAAACGAGTCATCTTCCTTGATTTGACAGGTGAACAACTTATTGGACAAGAATTGAAGATAGCTAGTAAAGAAGAAGAAGAAGAGGAAGAAGAATAAACTTTTCTTGAAGAACAATTGATAGAGGAATTAAAGGAACTATAGGAAGACAAGGGCTAGTTGAGGAACATTATATAAGCTTTGAAGAATTAAAAATGGCATAAGGAGAAGGAGAGGTACTTGATGGTCACGTAGGATGAGGGGACACTGTTCAGCAGATAACATTACACCTACACGAATAGGAACCTTCACTGGTTTACTCTCTTGCATATTAAACCTCTGCATTATTTTCTTGACATACTTCCTTTGGTCTGATCGGAGCTTCCTCTTTCCCCGATCTCGTTTAATTTCCATACCCAAAATATAGTTTGCAGCACCAATATCCTTGATGTCGAATTTCGAGGACAATTGAGTATTCAAATCCTAGATAATTGTTGAGCCTCCATTTTGTGTAGATTTTCATACTTTTTGTTGAATAGCTCTTATGCCTGAACTGGGTTTTTATATTCATTACTACCCTCTTTATCCATTATTGGCTACTATCTAGAGGCATAGAGGTAATGTGTTATTATTACATGAATCCTCTTTGTTTCAATGATTTGAAGGGATTTGATGTAAAATTATCACTAATAATAAGTTATCCTTGTAGAAGGTGCATATTTCCTATTCCAGTAGTTTAGTTCCTACTCCAATAGCACATTTCCTGTTCCAGTAGTGCAAATCTTGTTCTCACCTCCATGATTTTCATACATCGAGCTGCCATATTGGAAAACGAGCATAGGGTTTTGAGGAGAGTAGGGTTGATATGCTAATGTGTTCCCTTGATCACACCCAGGTCTTCTAGATAGCGCATAAAACGATGGTCAAAGTACTCAGTTAAAATTCATTTTAAGCCAAAGGTTATTAACAAGGTTATGAAAAATACTTCATGGTTCAATACCAATTTTTGTATTTATGGGAAACTATAGATCAATTCGAATCCAATCAGCAAATCGAATCTCCTTATTTCGGTTTTGAATCAGTTTATAATTCTAAACTTGTATGCATGTGTAATCATGGCTCTAATTCATTGGGCAACACTGCTGTTATAAGTATGAGGGTTATTTACTATGGAAGGATCTGAGAGTTGTATCCTATAGATCATATTTTGAATAGAAAAAGGTCTATTTCATTGTGAAATGAAGGGAGCAGTTTGCACCTAGTGCGATGATACCTGGAGGGGACCACTGGAGCCCAGATCTACATTGCTCAATAACTATGTAACAAGACTTCAGAATTAATATACCCTAGAATTTGATTCTATGTTTTCAGTCATTCCAAATCCTCTGGTGTTGCAATTTAACTATTGCAAGGGCAACAAGCTGGGTGGTTTAGGCCCACCAACTTGTCTGTTACCCCATACCTCTCAAGATTTCTCTACATTTTATTTTTGATAGATGCATGATTTCAGTGTGATTAAATATAGCTCTATAATTTCATTTTATAACTCTTCTTTATGCCTTAATCATTTAATAGGTGATTTGATTTCACAATTATTTTTCATATCTTTGATCATTCGAGTTTGACTAATGATATTGTTATGTATTGTTATAAAGACTGAGCTAGAGGATAGGTAGTGAATGTTTTTAACTATTTATTTTATTTACCTTACAAGTTAAGTGTGACACTTACCATGATCCCATTTGTTGAATAACTCGATTTACTTTCATAATATAATGATAAAGGAAATTATGGCTTACTAAGAGTTCTTGCTAATTTAACTCATTATGCATTGTGTTGAGCATTCATGAATTCCTTAAATCTATTATTTGACATGTGAAACTCATACTCACACTTTGGAGAAAATAACATTCATTTGTGAAATCTCGATAATTAAATTCTAGGGTCAACTTGAGGAGAAATTGCAACCTTGTTTTATTGGCAAAGAAAAACTCTTAGAATTTCCTGAGATTAAAAGTTGTGATTGATATTTCTTTCATCATAATTGAATATTTATGTGTTGAAGAGAAAGTATTTAATGATTTCATAATATGAAGGTGAGCTTGAATGTAGAAGAAATTTATTTATCTTATCTATTTCTATTGCACACTTTCCTTATAGTTGAGTACTAAATTATTTCTAGAGAAGTAGTGCACATATAGTGTAGATTATTTTTAAAGCATTCAATGATTTCCTTAGATTAGTTGGAATGAAGTTACCTTATTATTCCTAGTTTTATTCCACACTTTCCATTTTTTCAAACATAGCATGTAATCCTTATAAAGGTTTTGAAAATTGAATAGCATTCCTTTAACTAGTGGAATCTACATTCCTTTGTCCCCTAGACAACCGAGGAAGGCTTTCTGTAGGAGTCAACTCAACCCAGAAGGGGAGCCAAAAGTAGATTCACAGTGTGTTTACTTTTCTTTGAAGAGTCTTGTTCCTTTTTCCTAAATGATGCCTTTTTTAATTTTTTTCAAGAGCTTTATTACATAGATACCTGAGGTATTCTTCAGGCATATATTGTGCTACGCGTCTAAGTTTACCAACACAGATTGACAATTTAAATATTGGTGCAAATCTTGTATTTATACCACCCCACATTAATATCTTTGTCATTTACAATTAGCAACATATCATCCACATACAAGACAAAATAAATAACACGGTCACTAATTAAATAAAAATACATAGTGATTTTCTTTGCGTCTATTGAAGCCAAGTCCCTGATATATGTATCAAATTTCTGATACCACATCCTTGGCTATTGTTTTAACCCATACCAAGAATTTTTTAACCTTCATACCAATTCTTTCTTACCCTTCATCACAAAGACTTCAGGTTTCTTCATGTAGATATCTTCTTCCAGATCCCCATGAAGAATTGTTGTCTTCACATCCATATGTTATACCTCAAAATAAAAAGACACAACAATAGATAAAAGTAATATAACATAAGCTAAATTGGAAACAGGAGAAAAAATATCACCAAAATCAATCCCGACACCTGGGAATAACCTTTTTCTACCAAGTGATATTTGTATTTATCCACCTTGCCTTATGCATTCATCTTCTTCTTAAATGACCATTTTCTTCCAATGGGTTTCCTTTTTGTAGGAAAATCCTTAAGATCCCAAGCCTCATTTTTGTCCAACGATGTCATTTCATCAACCATAGCCTCTTTCCAGAGTTTTCCATCCTTTGAATCTACTACCTCGCTGATAGTTTTGGGATCATCATCAGTAATAGATAAAGAACAATTTGAACAGAAAAAAGGGGGACTATACCTTTCTGGTTTCCTTCTTTCTTGAATTGATCTTGCAAAGATAGAGTTTGTGGCTTTCCTCTTATGATTCCAGTTCTGCCTATAGATTCTAATTCTTTCTCCTTTAGCTCAAACACTATATTATATGGTTCCTTAGGTAGGACTTCATATTTAATAACATATTTCACCTCTCTAAATACAACATCTAGATTGTACACAACCTTCCCTGTTTATGGGTTCCAAATATTATAACCTTTTAAACCATCCTTATACCAAATAAAGCTACACCTTTCAGATTTACTATCCAACTTGGTTCTTTTCTCCTTTAGAACATGTACATATGCATCACATCCAAATACCCTCAAATGTAAAAGAGAGGGTTTCTTACTAGTCCATACCTCATGTGGAGTCTTATCCTCCAACATTGATGAAGGTGATATGTTAACCAGGTAACATGCAATCTCCACTACTTCTGCTCAAAATTCTTGTTCATTCCCTACGAAACTACCTTTTATTGAGGTGTGTATCGAGGAGTCTTTTGTTGTGCTATAGCACATTTCTTATAGCACTCTTCAAATTCCTTCTTGCAGAACTCGCCACCATTATTTTAGTCCTCAACACCTCCATCTTCTTCTTTGTCTAATTTTCCACTAGAGCCTTAAATTATTTAAACCTATTAAAGACTTCAGATTTATTTTTAAGGAAATATATCCATGTATTCCTTGAGGAGTCATCTATAAACGAGACATAGTACAAAGACCTACCCTGTGATGGAACCAACACAGGTTGAAACACATCATTGTGGAAAAGCTCTAATATCCCTACATCTTAGCACCAAAGGGGAAGCTCACATAATTCTACTTCCCATATACAAAATGTTCATAGTAATCGACATCCAAAGAGAAATTAGACATACCTTCTATAACACCTAGTATTCGAAGGCCCTTATCTCCAATATGTCCAAGCCTTTGATGTCATAACATGGTATTTTCTCCATATACCATTAGATCTTCTTCTCCACTATTAGGATCCATAGAACTATTGCACCCATCATTAATGGTGCTACCCAAAATCTTGCACAGAGTTCGAATATGAACTCCCTGCATCAATACCAGTGCTCCCTCAACCATATTTCATGTATATTTATGGAAAACTATTTTTACACTTGCATCATCCATCTTGCTTACAAAAATTAGATATCTGGCCAATGCAGGAATATGCAGAACACCAGGAACTATTCTAATCCTTCCAACTTGCAACCTCAACTTGACTTATCCATGTTTGATGATTCTAGACTTCCTATCATCGTCTAAGAAGACATCACCGCCATCATATTTATCATATTTTCATAACCACTCCCTCTGGGGAGAGAAGTGAAAGGATGCACCTGAGTCAGTCAACCATGCCTTATGATCTACATGTTTAATTGAAGAAGAAGCCAAGTACACATCCCCAACTTCATCTCTGGTGGCTTTCACCTCTATAAAAGGAGCATCATCAAACCCCTTTCCTTTCTCAAGAGATTTAGATCTACAAACCTTTTTGTAGTGTCCTTCCTTTCTGAATTTCCAGCATATCTTTGCAGGTTTTCCTAGAGTTTAGATGTCCCTCTAGATTTATATCTCCCACTAGAGGACTTATTTTTATTTCTCTTATGGGATCATCCTCGTATAGAAAAGGAATCTCCATTCTAGATATCCATAGTCTTCAATCTCATATCCTCTGAAAGAAACGATGAAACTATTTCATAAAACTTCAAGGTAGTTGTATTGCTACCTATTGCAACAACTAGACTATCCCACAAATCTGGTAGAGAACATAGAAAACATATGAACTTATCTTCATTTGAAATTTTTATATCAATAAATAAAAACTGAATTACCAAAGTATTAAAGGCATTTGGATGCTCCATCACTGAGTATCCATCCTTCATCCTCAGGCTATACAAATTTTTCCGTAGGAACAATTTGTTTACCAGAGACTTATATTGGTACAAATTTTGTAACTTGACCCACAAATCCTTCAATGTAGCTTCCCGTGATACAATCAAAAATATTGAATCTAAGATACATAACCATATTGTCCTCTTTTCCTTCTGATCCAACTTTTCCTAATCTTCTGATGATATTATTGTTGATTTAGCACCTAGATCTACAGTGATCCACTAATATTCATCCACTAGCTGATCCTCCATCTTGATCTTCCACAACTCAAAACTCTCACCAGTAAATTTCTCGACCTCTATCTTTCCACTGCTCGTCATCTTCTTTCACCACAAGAATCAATCTCGCAGATCTCCCACTGAATAGAGTCTACGATAGGATTGAGAAAAAATCCTCATCAGCAAAGGCATCCCCTTCAATATGAAACAACTCTCATACCAGATCTAGGTTTTAAACATGTACAATAATTACCTACAAACAAGTTCCTAAAATATAAAATATATAATGGGGAGAACATAAAACAAACATTAGAGGAATTTTGAGGTATAAAATGAGCTTCCTAAGCAAAATGTACAACAAAAATAAACTTTATAAGAACTAATAGGACTCAATGTGATGATGTCAACCATGGGGGAGGATTCACCATTTTTGGAGTAGAAAAGTTAAAAGATTAAATAATAATAAAATAATAAAACTACTTTTTCAACTCGTATTTTCAACTTATCTCCCTAATATTTACTTAAATTTCAATTGGGAGTACTAATTGGATGCAAAATTTAATTCCTCATCCAATGAGTACCCATGTTGGATACTTTTGGTGGAACTTCTTATACGAAAAATGAGAAGTACATGAAAAATTTCATTGTAATCGCGTTTTTTCATGTATTTCTCATTTTTCTTGTAGCAGGGTCCATCAAAAGTATCCAACATGGGTAATCCTTGGATGAGGAATCAAATTATGCATCCAAAAAATGTTCCTACTCAAAATTTGAGTAAACCCATATTGAGATATGTTGAAAATACGAGTTGGAAAAAATAGTTTTTCATTTTTCCCTCTAAAATATGATGATGTAATCTAATATTATTTTACTATTTCCACTATTATATTATAATTTACTTAGCAGGCCCATTTAAGACCTCAAAATTACTCTAATGTATGCATAGATATTTCCCTTGGATCCCAAAATTGTGACTACCAGATTTACTTTTCAATATATTCCTTTCAATGTTACAATACATATATATACATGTCAAAGCACTCATAAACCCCAATCCATTAAATCTGGATTAGAGCATAACCATAGTTCCCTTGATTGAATCTACAAAATACCATTCACAGAAAACCATCATACCCAAAACCATGTGCAAAACCCATGCACACACCCAACAACAACAAACTGCATAACTGCTCTTCCTACTTAGTAGAAAGAGAGGGGTTGATATTTAGAGTTATGAATGGGCCAATCTCCACAATCTTGGCAGGTTCTAGGTTAGAGTCAACAAAGAACAATTTAGTCCATGGAATAATCTCATATTCTTTCATTAGTTCCTCAACTAGTATGGGAGTGGGAGGTTGGTTATGTAAGATATGGTCAATAAGGTCATCTTGATTAAGTTTAATTTCCCCTCCTATAACATTGTCTAGAGTGCAAACTAGGTAGAGGGATGTTTGAACAAATTCTTCATCTTCCCCTTCCTTTAACCATAAGGGTAAGTCATGTTCAATAGAAGGTTGAGTAGGAGGATATAATACAAGTTGTTCGGATAAATCCCCATTCTTAATAGTCATGTTACTAGCCCTGCAACTAATGTAAGCATCAAAAGTGGCCAACCAAGGTCTTCCTAGAATGAGAGGATAACCAATACACTTGGTTTTGGGATAGAGTACCAAGAAATTAATAGGGTAATACCAGGAGTTAATGGAGACCATCTCATCCTAAATAAATCCCTGAGGAGCTATTTTGGACCTATTTGCAAGTTGCGACACTATGGTGGTCTTTTTTATAGCCCCTTGGAGGTTTAGATTTAGCATGGCTTCCCTACTGATTACATTTATTGTAGCCCCAAGATCAATCAATGTATTAGGGACCACAATTCCATTGATGTGCAAATCCACTACCAGACTACCAGGATCCATGTACTATTTGGAGGTTACTCTTCCAAACATCAAATCAAATAGTTGTCCATGAACATTTATTCTTGGAGTATATCTTCTCCTTCTCCGAGGCCTTTTGAAAAATTACTCCTTTATAAGATTGTTTTAAATGAGAAGATCTTTGATGGCATGGAGAAGGGGTATCTTGACACACAAATTCTTCAACTCTCCCATAAGTTTAGTGTCTTCTTGTGTGCATTTTTTAAGGTGGACCAACCTTTCAAGATAAAGAGGTGCATTGATTTGAGGGGAACACTCCTCCTTATCATTTTCAATCTCTTAAGGTGCAGAAGGTGGTTGATTATCTAGGAGAACTGTCCCAGCCCAAAGGTTTATCTCTTAGCTTTCCACGACAAAAGAAGGATACAATGTTTCCCCACTATAAACCTACTATTCCTACTTATTATGTGGGTTCATAATTGGTTGAGGAGGCATTTGAGGTTGTTTAAGTGGATTATGGTGAGGGATTTGTGGTTCAGATTGAGGTGGAGGTAGTAAAGTAGGAGGTTGGATGGTTTGAGGCCTCCACCCTGGTGAGGGGTTGCCACATTTGCAAGGTTGGGGTGGGTATGGCTGGAAAGGAGGGTTGATAGACCACGAAGTATATTGAGGAGTATAAGACCAAGGGGGAGGTGTGGACCATGATGGATGGGTGGAAGGGTACCAATGCTGGAAAGGTGTGTTGTAGTGTTTTTAGAGCACATGTGTACAAAAAAACACCCCCTTAGCAATGGATTATTACCTACAAAGGATCACAGCCAATTTTTTTTTTTGTTAGTTGACATAGTTATATAAACACAACATTGTAAATAATTGATACAATGCATACAAAAAACATAAACTTAAACAAAGAGGTGCATGGACATAACAATGCTCAAATGGAGAAAAACACCTCAATAATATATGCAAAATATCCCTTTATTGATCACTGGTGGTAGAGGTTGAATAAAATTAGAATACTAGAGCACGTGAAGAGAATTTCTTGAGCTAGGGAGCTCAATAATCCTCAGCAAGGATGCTTCTTTTCCTCAATCTCTTTGCAAGTTTCTCCTCTCTCTCAAAGAAGTGTGAATACTCTCCAAAGGGTGGATTGTTCTTCATGCACTAAGATGTTGGGTTGCTTAGAAGAAATTTTTCCAACATGCTAGTGCTCTTCACTTCCTTGGTTCAACAATGAAATGGTGGTTTTCTCACAAGCAATTTTTCCATCATAATAATGTCTCTCCTTTCTGGCTCTCCCATGTCCTATTTATATAGAGTCATTTGAATCCCTCTTCCCTCTCTTGGTACATGTATGATAAAGACACATGAGTAGGACAAGATGAATCCATTGAGGACTACACTTCTCCAAGGTGACACAAATTTAATTGTACTAGACCATCCTTGTATCAAGAAATCGAGTGCAAGTTTGTGGAGTGGTCTCAGGCTATTGAGTCACCTTTTCTGCAATTGTGCGACTTTTTTGGTGATATGTCATGCGTGCTCATTTATCGAAGAAATATATGTGAGGCCTTAATCAATTTCCTTTATAAACTTTGGACATTAGGAGAACATTTGATTTTTAAATATTTGTAATGTATCTTTCTAGAAAATTGCCCACCTTTGCATTCTGCTGGACACTTTTAATGTCTTCTGGATTGTACTAGGAAGTGTAGGAGTTTCATGTGTTAATAGTTTCCCTCTGATGTATGAAGTTAGGAGCAGATGTATAGATGAGATACATCATGTTTTCACTTTATTTGGAGAATATGGCTATCCTTTTGAGAGAGAATATAACGTGTTTTGGAGATGCGTAGAGAAAAATCCTTGATTGAGTATAATTGATGCCCATGCACTAGTGGAAAAAACGTCAATCATGGTGTGTTCTATACGAGGCGGGTATACCCCATGCTCATTATGATGGCTAGTCACAACTAATTACATTTGGACAATAACTAATTTGTGTCTAGTCAACTTTTTCGTTGTTGACATGTTGATAGTTGATGATGATTATCGTTGACACCTTCAAGGGTGATTTCTGGTAAAATAGGTAAAATATTCTTTCCCTATGCATATCTTGGTGAAGCGGTTTGGATGGGTGCTATAGCATGCATATATATTTTTCGATAGGTAACTCCCCCACCTTATAATATAAGCACTACTAAATGAGGTGCTTAGTGAAGCAAGGGTCTTCAACTATGTGAACTGGCTACAATAGTAACTAAGTACGACACCACATTGACATGAAATTTCGAGTTGATGTTGAATGTCAAGGGAAATGATGTCATCACTGGGAAATAATGGTTCCCACTGTGCCACCCGAAAATATAGCTATTAAGGGAGGGAGTATTCCAGGTAGTACCTCATTCTTGGAATACATTTCTTGAAGTCGACAGGAAAGGGGTGTGATTTGCCCGACATGGGGAGTTGGGAAATAGATATGAATATATCGTAATAACTTGGGTCAGATAGTCATGATAGCAAGGGATATCTATATTGGAGGATACAGATAGCTCTTCTGAGATCGGAGCTTGAGATGCAAATGGCAACGGTCAAAACATGATTTCTGATGATCCTGGAGTTGGTAGGATTTTACAGGATGGGTACAAGTGATTTTTTACAGATGTAAAAAATGGGGGTGGTTTTCTGATGAGTTGTGACCAGACTTGATCAGGGACTAAAGGCAGGTGAGGGCCCTGGATTTTAAAAATCAAATATGGATGGGATATTTTTCCTTTTTTCTTTTTGAAATTATATTTGTACACTTGTCAGAAGAATATGGTTGGGTTTGGATGTACATCCACGGAGACGAGTGCCCCATGATGATTGTAGCCTTTAACAATGTGCAATTTATTTGCTGAGGGTGGCTACCCCATTGGTTGGTCTCCATATTGGGTGAGTGAGTGAGGTGGTACAAATGGGCTATGTGATGCAAATGAATGATAGAAAAAATTGTACGATGTAGATGTGCATCCGTTATGGGGGCCTAAGAGAATGTGGTGAATGCATAAAGGAATGTAACATAATGAGGCCAAACTTTCAGATATGTATGTGACATTTCCTCCAGGCTGAAGTGAGTAGTCATGGCTCCTTTGTGTGAATAAGGATCAACAATGATGATGGGAGTCATAGGGGCGGGGCATTTCTCTAGACCATGTGAATGCTTATCATGTACAAGTGTGAGATGGTGATAAACATGGTAGATATGTTGGAACGTATGGACATTTTTTGAGAAATGATGTCATGATATGAAAATATTTTTAGGGGGAAGCCTATCATGCTTAGTGGAGAATGATACTAGCACCTTTTCACTTATCGAGGTGCTGGTTGAAACTGATCATGTGTGATATTCCTATGATGGATACAATGAACACTTGAAGCAAAAGCATCATTCAAGACATAAATATGTAATTAATGTTATGGACATAAAGAGTTGGAGAAGTACTTGACATGTGTGGTAGGTCTAAAAATGATTTTTCATGTTTTCGAGAATGAAGGGTTCCATGATGAAGATGTTGCAGGACTGATCCTTGTGTCTGTTTTGGTTTTTTTAATGGAGATCCCAAGCTTCTGTAATGTTCCCTTAGAGATGGAAAATTGGGTGATAGATTTGGTTGTGGGGCCCAAATATCAATGATTTGCATTATTGATATGTAGAGGTAAGAGAGCTTTCCTGGAGCAACCTATGTACCTATGATTCATGCTATCAGAGACAGGTAGGAGCCTGAGTCCATACCTATGTAATTTTTAGTCCAATAGATCAAGTAGGTCATACAGGGGTCCCATGTACAAATTTTTTAGTCTATTTTTGAGGACCACGCAGGCAACTCAACTTGAGCTGCACAATCTTCACGCATAATTGGGTTTATGCTCGAAGACCCCTCGTATAATGAATACTTAGCTGTGTATTGCACCTGTATAAGTTAAGGCATTACATGAAGAAACCTACTCGAGGATCGTCGGGTCATTCCCAGGTGAATGTGCACCAAGCACATACCTATATGGGATACATGCGTGCGCACCGTGTGCCTGTTTAGGAAAAAAACACGTGGTGGGGAAAAAAAAGGTTTTTTTTCCTCCATTCTAGTTTTGTGAGGACTTGAGGGGTTCTCCTTCCTGATTTGTGAAATCCTTGATGACAGGATCATTTGGAGAAAGCAAGACTGGACACTTCTCCTAAATACAGTGACATAGGGTATTGGTGCGAGGCAACAACTCATGCAGTGGCGGCTACTGAAGTTTTCTCAAAACCCTTTGATGAGGTCGTTGTTATAGAACCATTTACCACTCTTGGTAGATTTGATGCTCTCGTTATGGCCTAGGGAAACCCTTCCTTACCAGACTTGGTCCAAAATCTAAAAAATAATGTTTTATTTCCTATACGGTACTTTGCCCTATGTTAAAAGCGTGTACAGGCGGGTTAGTATATACCCAACCCACATATATATGTTAAAACACTTAAAAATAATAAATATCCTTAATTTCGAGTGGAGTTTATGATTTTTAGCTTTTACTCACGTACTATATCCCGCAGCCCAACTCTTAGCCAACTGAAAAAAAAAAATTAATTTGGAAAAGTATAAATAAACCTCCATGGGAAGGTGTAAGAGGAGAAGAAATGAGATATTGATATTATACTTGATTGATCCTTGATTGAGTCTGAAGAAATCCCTGTGCCTCCTGCACTCCCCAAGCTTTAGGAAACTCTTGATTCCTCTTTTGAGATATCCTTCATCCCTCTTGTGATATCCTTGTGTATGTTGATGGAGGAAGATTGCTGAGGTCGAGACAGGATGGATCCGGAGGACGATTCTGCTTGGAGTTGGATGAAAACTCAGGTTGTATTTTTCCACCTTCCATTTAGCTTACATCAATAAAGAAATGTTGTTTTTTTCTTGATATTTATTGTGTTTATCCACTATTCCATATTTTGATTTGTTCATAAATATTATATTAATGCGTAATCGTTCATTTTCTTATATGAGCTAACGTATATATCATGAATATGCTTTTGGTTACTATTGTTGTATATGCTTTTCTTGAATAATTTACAGGCTTCAAAGGCATCGGAAGAACCAAAGGGTTTGAACCTTGCGGGATCTACCCAAATGTATGACCTTCGGGTAAGGACACTTCTTCCCAGTTTAGTACTTAATGCATTTCGATTGTTTGTCTATGCATTTCTTGATGTTGTATGCCCTCCGCTCTATTGGGGTTTTCAACCCAAGACCCTAGGTTGTCCCCACGTGCAATAGAATTGATGACTCCATTGGGGAAACATTCTTGTTTTTCCTAGTTTGGGTTGTTTGTTCCCAATCAAGGTTTGTTTGTTCTCAATCAGGGTTTGTTTTCTTGACTGCCTTGTTTTACAGTGTTATTTGACTTATTACCTTCCCAAGCATCAACTTTGATGTTCTAGATCAGGCCTTGATTTTTTGTTTCCTTTAATTAAGCCTTGTATAGACTTTTTTCTTGGCATATAGTCACGTATACATGCAATTTTCCTCAAATAGATTTGTGTATACATGAGTTTCCTGTGTTTGAAACATGTGTTCACACCTCTGTGTCTTTACAGAGTCACGTATACATAATTTTGAATTGTTTTTTCAAAACCTTTTTCCCAGTTAGGTCTATTTCCTGTTGACTTCTGCTATTTTTTGGTCATCCATTTTGTGTAGAACATTGTTCTCTTGGCATTTTTTATTTTGAAATCTCCTTCTCAATGAAAGGCCTAGTTAACCTAGGATTAATTCTTGAGAAACTTTTTGGTTTGTGTCTTGGGTTCAAGGCTTCTGTTTGAAGTTCTTAGATGTTCTAGTTTTCCATAACAAGAAATTGGTTTTGATTTTGTTTATAACCTACATTTCAAATTTCTTTGCTTTGTTTTCCTTTTTGTTGGCCTCATTGCCTTTTGTGATTTTTGAGCATCTCCTTGGAAATCTTGAGAGTTTTCTCTCTTGACATTTTTTCAGTTTGCTGAAGTCTTTTACTACTGTTTGGATCAATTTGTGCAAGTTTGTAGTCCTTCTTGTTTCAGGTTACCTTTATTAATGAGTTTTATAACTTGCATGGTATAAGGACTCCTTGTGCTTGTTTCTTGATCTTTGAAATTTAGTAGTTCTTTTATTGACCTCAAAAATTTATTTTGTTTTCTAAAGAGAGAAAGACAAAAATATAACTTTTTCTTTTTTTTTTTCCAAGATTTTGGTTTTCTTTTTTCATTTGTCTTGTTTTTGAGCAATTATGATCTTTTTCAATTTGTTTTTCTTGCTTTTAAGGGAAACTTGTTTTTTAAAATTTTTTCTCTTCATTGTCAAGTTGGCCTATTGACCTTATAAGGAAGTGCATTCTCTTATGGTATGAGTATTCATAGGATCTTGCATCATCGTTTAAATTTGCATTAGGTTAGTTTTCATCATAAGCATTCTTAGTATTTTTAGATTTTGAGTGTGTGTGGAGTGTTTCTGAAAAGAAAAGAAAAAATATATTTTCCTCATATAATTTTCTTGTAGAACCAAGTAGAAGTACCTCTTCATCGAAAGAAAATAGATGCATGCATATAGTTAAGTTTCTATTGGTTTGTTTTGCATCGAAAAAATCATCAATTTGAATCTCGTTATACCCTTGACTTAAAGAACATCCCTCTAAAATCAAGTGATTTAATAAAAAAAAGAAGAACATTTCAATTTGTCATTAAAAAACACCAAAAAGTTTAAGTTCTTTAGGGCCTTGCAATAGGTGAGTGGATAGTTAACTCTCCAAGGTTGCTCAAATTATCAAACATAAAAGATGATCAATAAGTAAAATCCAGTGCGATTAGAAAGACAGAGAAAGCTCCATGACTGGGAGTTAAGAACGAGGGAGAGTGAAGACAACGAAGAGAGATACCCCCTCTCCTACTTGTTGGATCCCGCCTCATGATTGTTCCGCCCGGGTTTTGATACGAATTGGTCCTCGTAGTTCCATTTCCTAGGGATCACATAGGTGGTTGTGGAGGGGAATCCCATGGCAGCTAAGGGACACATTGCATCACATTCATTAGTACTTCTGTAGGGTACTGTTGTGCTCTACAACAACCCCCCATTTCATACCAAGTTATTTACAAAACTATAATGTGAAATGGGTCCCTTTTTATTTTTAATTGCTATCAACTTTGTATTATTCAAAAAAGGTCCGGAAACAAAATGAAAACATTACAAAAAACCTTTTTGACAAACCAATTATTTGGTCTTATAATATAAATGATTAATCTTTTATCATTGCGATAAAGCGATCGCAAGATCGCATATCGCAATGACAAAGGAGGCATAACTTAAAGGCCCATTGGTTTTCTATGATGCGATGACATGCAATAGGCTATCAGATATCAGCAATAATAAGTTCCCATAACAAAGTTCCTCCCGCTCCGCGGCGATGCAATCAAGTACTTTTCGCACCGATGCGATGCGATATCGTAATCGGCGATCGGGGATATACCATGCATGCTTTCTAAAGTGCCCCAGTTAATACTCTCGATGCGATGTGATGCGATATCACTATCTGCGATCGAGAATTCCAAAAGGTGTCAATATAAAGATTTAAGTTTTCCCCCAATACTCGATTGCGATAAATCCAAAAGCGTAAACTTCAAAAATCATTAAAGCAGAGATATTACGATTAATTTGTATTGAAGGCCTTATCTTTCAAACAGTGATTCACCTGCGCTCAACCGCCAAAACATCTAGGGCACGCTTAAACAAATCATTCGGTCGATAAGCGATATGATGGGCATTTAAAGGATTGGCAGGTTTTAATGGCCATTCAATGAAATAGTAAATTTAAAAAATCTTCTTATAGATTGTATCCGCGACCACTTTAAGTTAATCCTTCATCGTGCATTAATCAATATATCTCACTCGTATTTGGTTTTCGCTACCAATTCTCTGTGTTACACTTATTTCCACTACTGTGCAGAATTCTTCCGAAGTAATAGATTCAAGCAGAATGGGGAAGAAGTCTAAGAAAACCGCAATCGCTTCCACTGCACCAGCCACAGGACAAGCCATCGCTGATCCAGCAACTAAAAAGAAAGGATTGATATCTGATACTACATGTTCAGGACCTGGCAAGACCACTTGGAAAAGTACCTATAATTTGATCGAGGTAGAAGAACCAAAGGTTACAGCAGTACAAGCTACAGCGGGTTCCAATCGAAATTATAATGGTACTTTAAAAGACTTGGCCAACTCTTTCCTTCATCGGATAGCGGCTCGGGAACAAATTCTCCCATATACGGATGTAGTGAAGTGGGAAATTGAGGAAATCCCAATCACAGACAGAACCTTCTGCACCAGAGATGGGAGAATCTTCGGTTCATTTAAGGCTGATGAGAAGAAGTACAACAAGGCATTTCTGGAGAAATTCCGAAGTGAGAATGAAACTGAATCCGAACCCATTCGAGATTGGAGGCAAAATCCGGCAAAACACAAGCATGAAACTTCCGGTAAGTACTCTGTTGATTCTCTATGTTCTCCGTATTGTTATGCTGGGATAACGATGTGTAGATTGTGGGGGTTGCACGATTCTGCTAATTTCACTATAGAAATGGTTCCCTTGATGGAAGCGGCGTGTAATAGTGAGATAATGGATTGGGCAACCATACTATCAGATAATCTTGTGACAGCAGTTCTTAATTTTAGAACTAAAACTTCCATCTCCGAAAGTCTTATTCCCCCATTCTACTACAGTGCTTATATTCTAGATACCTTGTGTTTTAATTCTAAGTTTCTTGTACTCGGCTAGAGGTGGACTACACAAGACCCCATGCCAATTCACATATACCATCAGAAATTGTGGAAGACTTCCTATAAGCACCATTTATACCAAGTCTACAACGGCTTCATGTTACCCATTCATTATTCTATTTTTAATAAACCTGCTCCCAAAATTTCTTACCAAGCAGGGATTGATTTGACATCAATAGGAAGATGGTTGAGAGAGGAGAAATTTACTTATATAAGAATTTTATGCAGCCAAGCCAAACCTCATGTCCTTCCTTTGTACATACCTGATAAACTGCTGGCAAGGGAGATAGCCTATCAAATTATTGCCGAAGGAGTTACACAAACTCTAAAGAAAAATAAGAACCAGGTCTGGCCCTCCTTCCTCTGAGATGTGGTGTCTACACTTTGCATGATTTCAAACATGTAGAAAAAGAAGTTACGAAGATGAAGTCATTAACTCTAGCGACTCTCCCTAATAGGCGATTTGATCCCAACAAAGTCGCCTATAATGCACTTGAACAGGCCAAATTGACAAAGTTTGATCATATAGAAGATAAGTTTGATGACCTGTTCTCCTCAGCTGAATCAATGTATCAAGTTAGATCGCTGGCCATAATGGAATAAAAAGATGAAGGGTTAGTTGAATTCAACAGACTTAGAGAACAGAGGTTGCAAACTCTGCCTCTAGATCTGTTAGCAACAACCCCAGCAACAGGACCAAGCGAGCCTGAACAACAACATCCTAAGGAACCTCCAGTTACAACAGAAAAACAGGAGAAAGTGAAAGAGGAAACCCAAACTAAAGAGTAGGAACAGAGAAACATAGAGGTAAATGTAGATACTCAAATTCATCCCAAATTGCTCCAAGAATGGCAGCAATTTGATTCAATTATCAGTAGTCTTGAATGCTCAAAGGACACCGAAACTTCAAAAGCGGCAGATACACAGGAGACCACTTCAAAACAGGTTCCAAGTGGAACCAGTGGCCTACCCAGTTCGAAGGAAGTAGAAATAATCCCAAAGGATCCCTCCGATCAAATTTTCTTGCAGATAGAAGAAATTCCTCCCTTGGATGTCTTCTATATCCCAAGACACAAAGTTGTGGTAAAACGATAGAGGAAGAGGAAAAGGACTAATCAACCTTCCCTTTTCCCAGAACATGGGCAATGTGGTTTGGAAGGAGGAATTTGACCCCTCTGATGACCTAACAAAACTATCACAATATGTTGGAGCCTATTCGGCAGCAACAATAGATAAGGCATCAGAGGTGAGTCTTTTATTAAAAACAAAAGACCAGGAGATCTTTTTATTGCAAGCACAACTAACAGAAGCACAACAGAAGGCAGAGCAAGCAGAACGGCAATTGTTGACACAACAACAAATAAATAATCAATTAACTCAACAATTGCGGGAAGAGAAATAGAGAATCGATCACAGCGCAGTCCAGAAGTAGAAAGAGTTGTCTAAGGCATTGGCACAACTGAGGGCAGTGAATGAACAAATGCTTAAATTAAAAGATGAGCAGATTGCTCAACTATCAGCATAGCTTGAGAAGACAAAGGACCTTCCACAGATAGCCGAATTCAAATCAGAATCATTACAGATAAATAAAGCATTAATAACACAGATCAAGCTTTTATGTCAACAAATTACCCAGGCAGAACCATTATGCGATTTCACGACATCAATAAGTAAACAAACAGAAAAGGCTAGAACAGACTTGGATCAAGCTGAAGAAACATTAACTGAATTTCTTGAGTGGCAAGATACTAATCAGGGATAGGCAGCAAATTTACCAAGGATTTTAGAATCACATAAAGAAATATTATTTATAGAATGGCAGTCCCAGTTAATGAAAGCAGAGAGGGCAGTTTCAAGATGCAAATCAACCACAAGTAATTTGGTTGAATTGGTTAATAATACTCTCTAGTTGTCTAACATGATTTCCCAATGCACTCCAGGTAAATTGACAGTAGTGAAAACATTGGAGCAGTCATGTTATCCGGATTTGGAGAAAAATGCGAGATTAATTGCTGGAGTTAACAGTTTAACATGGGACGCCTATTGGTTCTTCTTGGTAAAACCGCACAGTCAAAGAGCCGCCCTCAAATGCCTTACAGATGCAATCGGGTATATTATTCCTGATATTCAGGATGCCACCTATGTTGCCCTGCTCAACTCCCGCCTCAACAGACCACCCGAAGTGGAGCCAGTGCTTGCGATAAGTCAGCTCAGGTTTAAAGGCAAACAGCCTACATGATGATTCATGCCTCCGACTACCATATTGCTGAGAAGGAGATATTCAAGATCATTTGATACCAATTAAGTAGGATTTCAGTTTCATAGATAGTTAGCTTAATTAAGTATTTATAGACCCTTTCATTGTTTTGGAAAGGGTCGTAAAGTTTTGTACTTGACTTAAAAGCCTGAAGTTACACTACTGTACTTCAGGCATATTCTTTTATAAAACTGGACCAATTATTCTAATTTTGGCAAGGAAGCTTTTATGCAATTGTGCACTACTGTCTTTGTTTGAAAGTATTTCTGCGTTGAAAGAAGAATCTCAAATAGCGATTGATATCGGGAGTGACTAGCAGCTCATATGGTACTATTATCTATGTCTGAATTCATTCCTTTTATATGAATTTTCGTTTGATCGCCTTTGCTATTATCGAATATATGTATGTGTTTTAACAGCATTTCTTTATTTCCTCCACTATTGGATGTTTATGGTAATGCTTTTCTTTTGATCATATATGTATTGATGATATAAAAGATAAGTGTAGTAATATTGCGTTAATCACTTTGTTTAAGTATTTAAGCAAAGTAATCCTTGAATGAATAAATGTCCATGTTTATTAGATGGAGTCATCTATATGCATGTTAATAAACATAGATCATCCAGCGCTACACTTCAAAGTACAATAGTTCCCGGGATTAGTGGTAGTTCTTTTATTTTGCTAATAGATTAAATTATTTGCCTATCATTAGAATAGACAATCAATCATTCATCCATCCCGTTTATTCATTACTGGGAAACTGGTCCCATTATCCCCATTCGGAGCCACCATTCCAAACAGAAAAGGAGCTGTATTAAGGTCCGGACCGGGTGGTTATCCCCCAATGTTGATACAACGATTTTCAGGGCATCAACAGGTACCCTTACAAAGCTTGGGTGCTTGCACCAGAAAAGGTTGTTGTCTAGAGGTTAGAGTAATTGTTTATGTTACCTTCAGTAGTATGCCTTCATTGTCATTACACCAGACTATTTTCGAAATGTACTTGATTTTCGTTCTTCTATTTTGGTGTCCAACACTCATCACCCAGAGCAGAAATATTTGGAAGTAGTTTGATTGAATCTATCCTTAGGGATTTTTAGAGAGTTCTCTTTTCTCCTAGTTAGCCTAGCTTTACAATTTTTTTGAGTCTTTAATTAGATCTCTTTAATAATTAAAAGTGGTTGATCAACTAGATCGTTATTCTAGGAGGCTTCTCCTTGAAGGTGTAGGAGGAATTATGCCGGTATTTTTCAACCAATGGCAGTAGACACATCAGAGATTGATCCTCCATTTAGAGTTATTGATTTACAAGATAGACCTGGTACAAGTACAAAGTTGGAGAGGAACACTCAAGTTCTTTCTAGAGTCCTCTTTCAGTCAGAAGATGTTATTGAGGTCGAAGAGCTTCCTGAGTCTCTTTTGACTCCAAATTCTCCTCTTCCTCCTGATCACCTAGACGTTTTATTATATGTTGGGACTCTGACCAACAAGCCTTCAAGCCTAGGTTTCTTTCAATGTTTTCCTTCGATGACCATTGCTGGAAGCATGGTGTCCACCATGAGTGCTACTAGTATGCAAAATCCTGTATCCATACAAGGAGGAGGAGCAATTTCCATACCTTCCATTACTCCAGGCATCGCTATATTTAGCTCTACTTCCATTCCATATTCAAGTGGGGGTACTAAAGTTTTTGCCTCTAGCATTGGCATTTTCTCGTTTGGAATGCCGACCAACAATATTCCTTTGGTTCCATTAAGTATTGCATCAGACGTCTCCATATCCATGACTTGCATTGCAAGTGGGTAAACTTCTTTTCAGGGTTTCCCTTTTGCGAGTGGTCATATACCACATTCCAACCCATCTGTAGGATCAGTACCTTTTCCCTCTATGGGTCAAATTTATAATCCTTTTCAAGGTTGGACAAACCCTTTGGCTAGTGGACTTGGACCGGGAATCAATCTTACTTTGGCCAACAGGGGAATATGCCATATTCTTATGTCAGTTCATTCCATAAATTTTCTCCCTGCGCTCATGCATGGAACCCTTACCAAGGGCTCTCTACTCCTTTTAACACCTCTCTAGGGGGGAATTTCATTGGCTACAGAAACGTTTCGGTAGGATTTGGTAAAAATTTATTTTTTTTTGGACAACAAGGAGCTCCTTATGGTTCAGGTGGGTCTACGAATTATTTTATTCAACCTAGTGCCTTCACAATTCAGGGAATTATTTTTAGAATGTTGGGAATTCCACCCACACTGGGTGGAATCCTTAGGGTCCTCTACGACGACCTTTTTCGGAAATATTAAACTTTCCATGTCTTTTTAAATTAACTAATGATCGGATTAGATATAACCTTGTTTGGCCTCTGGTCCCAACCAAACTTCCCTAAGATATACCAAAATTTGAAGGGAAGATTGGTGAAGATCCAAGTGACCATGTAACCACTTTCCACTTATGGTGTTTGTCAAAATCCTTGATAGATGAATCAACCATGTTGAGATTATTCCAACGTACCCTAACTGGACATGTAGATAAGTTGTAAATTGAACTCCAGGGGGGGAACCTTCACTTCTTTCAGTGATTTGGCTAAAATATTTTTGAACCATTTTCAGTTGCCTATCCGTTGTGATGCTAGAACTGAGATATTGGCAAATTTTCACTAGGATTAGGCAACCCACATTTCGGATCACATCCAGGAATGGAGGAGAAGGAAGAGGCTCATTAAAGCCGATATTCCACAAGAATTCCTTCTTGAATGGTTTCTTAAATATTTACAACCTGAGCTCTCTAAGGATGTGTCACTCTCTAATGTGTTCACCAAAGAAAAAGCTATTTTTAGGGCCCAACAGTTAGAACTTATATATTCTCAATTTGGGGTTCTTCAAAAAATTCAGCATGATGCTCCTAGGTCGAAGGTTGATATAGCTAAGCAGAAACGTGGTCCCCATGCTGAAGGGCTAGTTAGATCGATTGATGCTATATATATATATATATATATATATATATATATATATATATATATATATATATATATATATATATATATATATATATATGGTATATATATTGATTTTTTTTTTTTTCCAAATTCATTTATGGTTTGAAAATTTACCCTAGAAAAAGAATAGGGTTATTCCAGCATCCACACTTTCTTTTTTGAGGGTGTTTTTTGCACAATTTTTGTACATAAAAATTTGGTTTTACTGGCTTTTTTTTAAATGTTTAAAATCGACCCTAAAAAAAAGCTATCATTCCAGTATCAACACTTTTCATTTTCACGCTGTTTTTTGCACAATTTTTGCACAAAAATTCATTTTCACTACCATTTTTAAAACATGTTCAAAATTGATCCTAAAAAAAAACCATCGTTCCAGTATACACAATTTTTGTTTTTAGCACTGTTTTTCATGTTTTTTCAGGGTTTTTTTGCCAGAGTTCCCATTTTTAGTTTATATTTCTCATTTCAAAGTTTAAGTTGTTAATAGATCCATCCATAGACCATCATGAGATCAAGATGTATGAAAATGCCAAACTTATATGTCAAAAACTTCAATCGGTAAACCCTAGAAAAGCAGCAACGATCAAAGCTGAAGTTGAGAAGTTTCTTAAGGTGGGTTTCGTGTACCCCGTTCCTTTAACTGAGTGGGTCTCTAATCCAGTCCCCGTAGAAAAAAAGTAAGGAATGATGCACTTATGCATTTACTTTAGGACCTAAATAAGGTTTGTCCTAAGGAAAATTACCCAATGCATTTTATTAATCAGATTGTTGATGAATGTGCGGGTAATGAGATTTTTTCATTTATGGATGGATCCTCTGGTTATAATAAAATTACTATCCATCCAGGAGATTAACACAAGACAACTAGTATTTGTCCCTCGGGTACGTTTGCATAAAAAAATATGCCTTTTGGCCTCAAAAATGTTGGAGCTACGTTTCAATGGGCCATGTCATATGATTTTCACGACCTCAAGCACATTATCGAAGCACATGTGGATGATTTAGCTACCTATTCTTGAAATAGAATTGATCATCCTAAACATCTTCGATTGATTTTTGAATGATGTCATTTTTATAAAATTCAGTTGAATCCAAATATTTGCATTTTCACCATCACATATGGTCGGTTGATGGGATTCATCATGTCAATAGAGGGGATTCATGTAGATCCCTTCAAGGTTGAGGCAATACTACAGTTTCCTCCGCTTTCCTCTATACATCAACTTCAAAATCTCCAAGGAAAACAATTTTCTTGAGGAGATTTATAGCCAATTATGTTGAGATCACGAAAGGATTTATACGATTGCTTAAGAAAGGGGACCCATTTTTATGGGATGGTTTCATGCAATGATCTTTTGATTCTTTGAAAAAAGAATTAACTTCTACTCCTTTGTTGAGTCCACCTGATTATAGTATAGATTTCCTCTTGTATCTCGCTGCAGCAAAATCAACTATTGGTATGGTTCTGGTTCAGAAAATGATGCCTTGTGTGAGCATGTAATCTATTATCTGAGTTGAGGCTTGGTTGGCCATAAAATGCACTATTCTCCAATCGAGAATTTATCTTTGGCAGTTGTTCATGTTTTCCAATTGCTTAGACATTATATTATGCTTCAAAAAACTTTTGTCTTAGCTATCGTCAATCCATTTCAATTTGTTCTCAATAGGTGAGTGATTGGAGGAAAATATAATAGATAGATTTTCATTTTAAAAGAATTCAACCTTGAATTCATGTCAGCTAAATCTAATAAATCTTTAGTATTTGTAGAGTTGATCTCGAACCAACCTTGTGAGGAAGAAATATTCTACGAGGAAATTTTTTCTGGTGAACATCTATTTCTTATTTCCTTGCAAGATCCTTGGTATGGAGATATCATTATATATCTCCAAACTTTGAAGTTTCCACCTACTTTTTCCAAGTACGAGCATAGAAAATTGTGTCACCTTGCTAAAAATTATATTGTTATAGGTCACACTTTATATCGTCACAGGATTGATTCAATCACTAGATGTTGTTTAACCTTTGAAGACACTGAGTGAATGCTTAATTATTGCCAAAATGGAGCTTCTGGTGGTCATCTATCTCGGCTGGCTAAAACCCAAAAAAATTTGCGAGCAGGCTAATTTTGGCCTTCGATCTTCAAAGATTGTATTGAAGCGGTCAATAAATGCCATCCTTTTCAGGTTAATACTTGGAAAATGCATGCACATCCACCTTCACTTTTCCATGTGATCACCATTGTTCCTTTCACAAAGTGAGGCATTTATTTTCCTACTTGTAATCTGCCTTTGGTAGGAAATCACAAGTATATCATCATGGTTGTAGACTACTTTACTAAGTGGGCTAAGGCTATGCCTACTTTCAAGAATGACAATGGAACAATGACCTTGTTTCTCTTCAATCAAGTTATTTCATGGTTCGGTATTCCTAAATAGATTGTCACTAACAATGGCAGTCATTTCCAAAATCAACTGATATTTGAACTGGCTCTCAAGTTGGGTTTCTGGTAGGAGCATTCATCTCTATATTATCCTCAAGCCAATGGGTAGGTCAAAACCATGAAAAAATCCCCTAAAATCATTGTGAAAATGACGTTTAAAAAAGCTATATATAATTGGCACATCATGTTATATCCAACACTTTGGGCATACCGAATGTTAGTTAAAACAACCAATGGTTTTACTCCCTTTCAACTAGTTTATGGTATTGAATCTATTTTTCCTGTAGAATGTGAAATTCCTTCCCTTAAATAGGTTGTTGAACTTCTTCCTGAGACTCATAATCTCAAATAATGCCTCGTTCATTTGGAGCAACTTGATGAGCAACGTCAAGATGCTGCCATAATAAACGAAGCTCATAAAAATAGGGTAGAAACTCAATGTGATAAAGTTGTCCAACCTAGAAATTTTTCTTAAGGGTGACCTTGTCTTGTTCTACGATCAAGACAAAGATGCCTTGGGGGTAGGCAAGTTTAAGTCTATGTGGTACAATCCCTTCATTGTCAAGTGAGTTTTGAAAAAGGGCACTTATGAATTGATTGATTTTGAAGGAAACAAGTTGGCGGAGCCCAGAAATGGGCTCTACCTTAAGAATTACTTTTCTTAGGCTTCAGCTGATAATTTACTTATTTGTATATATTGTATTGTTGTACATATCTATCTATTGGTTTTAGTGATGTCGATATTTTTGATCTACTTTGGCAGGTATTGATGGACGATTTGATATATCTAAGGGTTCGCCAATGGTGCTAGTAGACACACAGGGAAGCTTGCTTCTACAGCTTGGGTGATTTATTATCCATCTAGCCAGTTGATGGTTTTGAGAGGAGTATGTATCGATCCCGCTTCAAATAATATTTCTGAAGATACTACTATTATTAATTCACTATTTGAGGTGATATCACTTGATATTGATTCATTAGCAGTTTATTTGGATTTGCAAATAGTGGTGTCTCAACTGAATAACATCTATTGGGTACAATATCCTTATTTGTATCGCCAATTTATGAGAGTTTGTTTACTGCAAAGATCATTTTTTTACATCACATTTGTTCACATTCCATGATTAGAAAATTCCTTAGCATATTCTATTGCTAATCAAGAATTAGATTGGTATATAAACAATTCATCACATTAAAACATCAAAATAATTGAGGTATCATATGTATATATGATCATCATAAAACCGACTACATATAGATAGAGTTTTTGTGTCCAAAATAATATAAAAAATTGGGACAAAATTCCCTACAAAATTTGGGCTTATGCCCATCATCATGTCTAATCATAGAAAGATTTGATCACCAATCTAAGGATCCTACTCAGGATGACTAGCAAGAAAGAAAATGATGACATTAGCCACCCACTGAAATAGTCGCACTGAGTCCCGTGGTGCTCCACCCATGTGCCGATTCATCTCCCCTAGTAAGTCCTCTACGGCCACCATGGGTACTTGGTGAGTCAATCTCATCAAGTTTCTCTAGACTACATGGAGGACTCTCTCAGTCTCAGCTGCATCCCCTTCAACATCCCTTCCATGACACCTATGTTGAGGAAGTCCATCAGGTCTCATTCATCCCACATATCAAACATGATCAATAATTTTGTAAGTTTCTTGTCTCATAAAAAATATATTTATTTCATTTATATTGAAAATCCAAAAAATATGAAAATAAAAAAATAAGAAAATCATTTATACCTATGGCACCCCGTGTTGTGTCTGGTGGCAATACTAGATCTGGATCTCCTTAGAAATCCATTATGGCATAAGGATAGTCTTCAACTACAATGACGTGTTGTTCCCACCAAAGGAAAAACTCGTCATCAAAGGTCATCCTAGGGTCCTCAACTCCCCCTAGGAATTTCATCAAGTCAGCCCACCTGCCCATCCATTGATCTCTTGAGCTACTGATGATGGATAGTACCTTGGGACAAAGCCCAGGTACTCTCTCAAAAAATAAAGAACATAATATAGTTCTGTATCCAAAATTGTTTGTCTAAATCTTCTAAATGGAAGTGAGTTGTTTCTTCATGTTGGTTAGCGGAGGTGTACACCAATCGAAGACTATAGTGAGACAATCTACTGCAAGGCTCATAGAAACACATGATGCCAAATTTAGAGCAGCAGAACCATTTACCCTGGCTATGGTAAATAATAGGATTATCAATGATAAACTCTCTACATTCTTGAGTGGAATCTGACTTCCAACCTTTTCAAGGTTGCCAAGAGAGTATATGCAGATGTAGTCTTCTACACTGAGACTACTTATCTTGCTAGTTGAGTGCACTCTCTCTCCCCTTAGGGAAAGACCTGTAATGAAATAAAATTCTTCTATTTCGATCCTCAGGGGCATCTGATCAATCACAAATGCATCTTCTTCTACACTCCAATAGTGAATTAGCAGCTCAAGCAATCAAGTATTCGCCTTCGTGCTTGACATTTTGAAGAATTTTAACAAACAAAATCCTCTCAATGCATCTAATTCATGTTGATCCTCCATCACTTCGTTATCAGTGGCACTGTGCTCTCTTTCACACTAGGTAATTTTCATCTTGCAAAAAAATGTGTTCCATATCATTAAATCCATGTTTAAACTTTTAAACTCGTGCACACACTAGTTCATTTTTTACACAGTCGCGTATATGGCCTTCATATATGCGGGTCACCTGTATACAACCACTATGTATGTAGGGTAAAAAATTTAAAAATAATTTCTTATGGTCAAATCTATGAAAAAACATCTAAAAAGCATAAAAAACAATCAAAAGTATGACTAGAGGGTTACCTGGAAGATTTGAAGCAATTTGAATAGTTGAATTTGACGGAGGAAGCTTGCTTGAGCTTTTCTCCACAGCTCCATGCTCAAAACAAAAATGAGAAAAATGTGAGTCCAAAAGTCCTTATATAGGTTCAAAAATGAAAATTATTTTTTCTAAAGCTTGTTTTTATTTTATGGACTTTTTGAGCTTTTGGCTTGGAGTGTTGGGATGGCTTGTTTTTACAGGATATTTTGGAGACTTTTTTGAGAAATTGCTTCGGTCCCATGACTACAGACCTGTCATGGGAGGTAGCGCTTTCTTATTGGCATATAGGTTAGCGGATATCACTTTTCGCTACATTTTGTATACTAGCCTCCATACTATGATATGTCTTTCCATAGGGTTGACCCCATCATGTCTTGATTGACAAACTGTTTTCACTCACTGAATTATATAATCATGATGTGATCGTAGAGCTAACCTTTACATGGGAATCTTAGTTAGATCCTCACTGACATATGTTTCCCATGTTGCTATGTTGATTAGGATTGGGAGTCCTCTTTAGTCCCACCGTGGCTTGTGCGTTGGAGACTCATTCTCTTTCTTCTTCACTATTTTCTAGGTTTATACCCTAGATGCTCTTTTGTGTTGAGTTGTACTACTGCATTTCATGTTGACCATTTACACCTTTTGGCATTGAGTCAGCTTCCCTTGGACTCATGTTTAAGCCACCTTTTGACCATGTCTTCTGCAAAATGAACCTTGCAATGGCTTAGTCTGCGCAACTTGACATACCTTTTTACCCACGGAAAGAACATTCCTTTGAGTGTTATTGACCAATTTCACCACCTTGCATTGAGCATAGGAATGTTCCCCTCCCAGGGACTAGAGCGTCTACTTTTTCGACACTTGTTCTTTCCACTGTACTATAACTTTATTTTATTACTTTTTGGGCTTCATAAATATGAAAAAGGAAAAGAAAAAATTATATATCCAAAAAAATAGTGGGAACGAGACATTATTTTCATATTTGATGGCATCTAGAGTCAGTTGTGTCACCCTTGAACAAGGTACTCGAAAAATAAGTCTTTCCTCCATTTGGATGCACCTTACTATGACTTAGGAGAGCATTAACCTTGTTATTGAGTCAATACTCCTCCAATTGGTTATCTCTTCCAACCATATGGAGATTTTTTTTATTCCTCCTGCATGACAAACTTATACTAAGTTATCGTATGCTAACATGTAGTCATATTTGAGTAATTATTTTGTTCAAGGGAACTAAACCTAAGTCGGCTTCTCTGCGATGTCTCTTGATGTATTTTCTAGTCGATCATCCCTATCTGTTATGAAACCAGCTCACAAAAAGATAGAAAAGATAGATCAACACCTTAGAATTCAACCTCTTCGAGGGGGAAACCTCCTTTACATTACACAAATGAATGATTCTTTGATGATTCAAATGACAAAACCTCCTTTCTATATATAGGATTCTAAGGAGTCACAATATAACCCAGCTAACCTAACAATAATAATATAAAGACACAAAAATAACAATAGAGGTATTCTATGGGGCACAATAATAACAATATGGGGACAATAGGGGAACGAAAATATTAATAAGGGATACAACTACAATAGTAATGGTGTAATCACTACTATTATAGGGACCTAACATGCCCCTCTCCTTCAAAAAAAAATTGTCAACGCTTGAGTAGTTCTAGATGCTTCTGCATAAAATTCTCATCCTCCCATGTGGAATCTTCAGCAGATAAGTTCTTCCACCTGATAAGATACTCTGAAATTGATCGATTTCGTACCTATCGAGTTCTTGCTTTTGTGACTGCTTCTGGTTCCAATATAATTTTTCCTTCCTCGACAAGTTCTGGCAATATTGTTTGAACTGGGAGCTTCTCGCCTATAACCTTCTCTAAACATGAAACATGGAAAACTACGTGCACTCGAGAAGCTGCAGGAAGCTCCAATTTGTATGTCGTAGTACCAATCTTTTGCAACACCTTGTACGGACCATAATACTTTGGTGATAATTTATTATCCTTCTTAGCTTGCTTGAGGGAAATTTGTTTATATGGTTGTAGCCATAGGAATACCCAATCACCTACATCGAAGCTTCTTTCGTTGTGATGTTGATCTACCTGTTGTTTCATTCTATTCTGCACCAACACGAGGTTATCCTTTAAGAGTTGGAGGACTTGTTGTTGATGCTCGATGTGATGTTCCACTACCTGAACCTTAGAATTTTCTCGTAAATATGATGTGATGGATGGTGGTTGATATCCATAAAGTGCCATAAATGGGGTCATTTTTGTTGCTGTATGGAAGGAAGTGTTATACCACCATTCAGCAGAGGAAACCATTTGACCCATTGTGTTTGTTTATCAAAGACAAAGCAACAAAGATATCCTTCCAAACATTTGTTTACTATCTCAATTTTCCCGTCAGATTACGGATGATAAGATGAGCTATGAGCTAACTGAGTACCGAGACAAGAAAATAATTTTGTCCAAAAATTTCCAGTGAAATTGGGATCCCTATCACTTACAATAATCTTTGGGTTTCCATGTAGCTTTTGAATTGTTTCCATAAATGCAGTAGAAACTGTACTGGCTTTCAATGGATATGATAATGCACAAGAGTTTTCATAATTGGTAAGTATGTCAACTACCACCATGATGACACTCTTTCCCTCAGACTTGGGTAAACTTGTGATAAAATCCATTGAAACCTCCTCCCAACGTTGGTTTGGAATGGATAAACGTTGTAATAGACTCGAGGTCTTAATTGTTTCAACTTTATTTTGTTGGCAAACCAAACATTCCACCACAAACTTTTGAATATCCGATTTAAGGCCATCCCAAAAAAATTCCTTCTTAACCCTGTGGTAAGTTTCTAAAAATCCTAAGTTCCCTCCTAAGGGAGAAGTGTGCAATTCCATAAGAATCTTTTGCTTGAGTTGGGAATTCTTACAGAGGTATAAGCGATCTTTGTACCATAAGGAATCATTTTGCCAACTAAATGTATCAGATGTATTGGAATCTTGTTGTAACTTTCGATTAAGTGCCCATACTTCTTCATAATTCTTCCATTCCTCCCTTGCTTTGTTTATCCAATCTGGTTGGATAATAGAAATGGCACACAACAATGCTTCCACATCCTCATCCTTTCTTGAGAGTGCATCTGCCACCACCTTTTGCTTCCCTTTTTTCTAGATGATTTCAAAGTCATAACCCAACATCTTTCTGACCCTCTTTTGTTACTCTTCATAGGATAATCTTTCTTCTAAAAAGTATTTAAGGCTACCATGATCTGTTTTTACCTTGAAGTGTCTTCCCATTAGGTAGGGTCGTCATTTCTTAAGTGCATGTAGTATTGCCAACATTTCCTTGTCATAAATAGCTTTGTGTAAAAACTTTGCCTTGATTGGACGACTTTCAAAAGCAATGGGTCTTTCATCTTGCATTAAAAAAACACCAATTCCATTTCCTGAAGCATCACATTCCACAATAAAGGTTTTTGTGAAGTTCGGTGTAGCTAAGACCGGTGCTTGGCACATTGCCTCATTAAGATGTTCAAAGGCCTTTGTTTCTTCTAGAGTCCATGAAAGTGCATATTTCTTCAATAATTTTGTTAGAGGTTCCGCTATTCTCCTATAATTCTTAACAAACTTGCGATAATACCTTGTCAACCCAAGAAATCCTCGCAGATGCTTTATTGATGTGGGGATTTTCCATTCCTTAATGGTTTTAATTTTTCTAGGGTCTACCTTAACTCCTTCATGAGATAGAATATGACCCAGATATTCCACCTCTTGTACTCCAAAGAAACATTTGGATCTTTTTGTTTCTCCTCCAATAGTTGTAGCACCCTGTCAACATGTTCAACATGATCCTTCTAAGACTTGTTGTAGATTAGTATATCATCAAAAAATACTAACACAAATTTTCTAAGGAAGGGTTTGAAAATGAAAGTCATCAAACCTTGAAATGTAGAGGGTACATTGGTAAGGCAAAAAGGCATGACCAAAAATTCGTAATGACCCTCATGAGTTCTAAATGTTGTTTTTGGAATTTCTTCAGTCTTCATTCTGATTTGATGATATCCTGAATGAAGATCCAACTTGGTGAAGTAAATTGATCCATGCAATTCATCCAGTAATTCATCAATGACAAGAATGGGGAACTTATCTTTAACAGTGAGCTTGTTGAGCTCCCTATAATCTGGACACATGCGCCATGATCCATGCTTCTTGTGTACCAATACTACTGGAGCAGAGAAATAACTTTGACTATGTTGAATTATACCAACCTCTAGCATTTCGACAACCATACATTCAATTTCACTCTTTTGGGCATAGGGATATCTGTACGGCCTGATGTTTGGAGGAACACTTCTTGGAATCAGATGAATAGCATGATCATGATCATGAATAGGTGGGATACCTTTGGAAGTCTCAAATACCATGGAATGATTGTCCAAGACTTATTGGAGATCTGGAGAAATAGATGATTTCAATATGGAAACATCTAGCGAACATAATTGTGCAATTACACCTCTTTGTTCCTTTTTTAGAAGCTTTTTCATACCGTTAGAGCTGATTATCTTTCTCAATTTCCCTGTAATACCCCTTAATTCAACTTCCTTTCCTTCTGCATAAAATTTCATGAAAGGTTCTTGAAAATTAAAATCTATTGTACCCAAGGATTGTAGCCATTGGACTCCTAGTACAAAATTATTGCCTCCCATTGGAATGGAAAGCATTGGGCTAGTCAATACATACTCTCCCATGGATAGCTTGATATTATGGCACTTTCCAAAGCAATTTATTGTTCCTCCATTTGCAACCCTCACTTGACACTCTAATGCTAGATATAGGAAGCAATTCAATTATTTTGCTACCTTACAATGAATAAAATTGTGGGTAAATCCTGAATTAATGAACACTATTACCTTTTTCTTCTTGATTTGTCCTTCTATCTTGATGGTTTTAGGAGTGGTAATTCAGGCCAATGCATTACAAGATATGGTCGGATTCATTTCTTCTTTATCTAGGCTTTGTTCCTGGAGTATATCCTCTTCTTTTGACCTTTCTTGCTCCTTTTCTTCTTCCTCTTCACAATCTATGTAGAATAATTTTTTCTTAGCACACTTATGACCTTTAGTGTATTTGCTATCACAACTGTAACAAAACCCTTTTGCTCTTTTTTCTTCCAATCGTTGTGGTGTCAACGTTATAGGTTGTGGAAGACTAGGGGCAACAGTACCTCCATCTTTATAGTTGTGAGTCATATGCTTCCTGGTTGCCATAATTTTGCTTTCCATTTTTCTTGCTAACCTGAATGCCTTCTCTAATGAATCAGGTTCCCAAAGGCGAACATCATGTTGGATATTATCCTTTAAAGTCCCTATGAACACATCAATCCTATGCTCCTCTGGAATATTTTTTACCCTTATGTTCAATTTTTGGAACTCCTCAATGTGGTCCATTATTGAACCCTTTTGTTTGAGACTTATCAATTGGCTAAAAAAAGTGTTGCTTTTTGTATCCTCATAATGTGTTGTCAATTCTTTTGTAAAAATTTCCCAAGCGATAATTTGTTTATGAGAGCAAAGCCATTGATACCATACAAACTGATTTGGTTCTAAATATAAAGTTGCAATACGTACCTTTTGTGTGTTTTGCACATTATTGAGATCAAAAAATTTCTCCATCTGTAATATCCATGTTGCGGGATCCTTCCCATCAAACTTCTTGATATCGATTTTTGGAATATCGTGGGTCTTCGATCTAACATTAGAGTCTATGAAATCATGATTAACATTTCTTTTGTTCACATCATGAGTTTCCTTTACTACCCTTTCACCATTAGTAAGTATTTCTTGTAGAAAATTTGTCAAGTCAGTCTTCAAATCTATCTTCAAATCATTAATCTGAGCTTCCACACCATTCATCTTAGCTTCCACACCCTTTATCTTAGATTCCACACCATCTATCTTAGCTTTTGTTAGCTTTTGTGACAGTGAAATTTTTTGTACTTGGTCTTGTAATTTTGGTATATCATGTAGCATTTCTTCCTCTTCTTCATGAGTCAGCTAGAGCTTTTAGGTTTCTTACTAGGTGTTTGGATTTTCTTTCCTTGGGGCATCAGTTACCAATAATAATTCTCTACTATGCGCTTTGAATTCCTTCAAAATGATTTTTCAAACCAAGCTTAAGCAGAAATTTTAAAAAATTCTACACCCCTTTTTTCACTTTGTAGGAGCTCGATATTGCCTCTGATGTATCTCTGTAATTTTGGATCATCCAATTTTGAAATTGCAACCTGTAGTAGCACTCTGTGTCCTCTTTCCAATGCCACCAGTCTAATCCCAATTGGATTCTCCGAGGAAGAGTTATGCCAAATCTCCCACAGTGACCTAATTATAGACTAGTTTAGTAGAGAGAACTTGTACGACGTGCCACGTGTCCCTGTTTCAACCTTTTGCTCTGAAAAATATGTACAAGAAACTACAGTCTATTCTCTTTATGTACCTCCATACAAAATTTCAATCTGATGCTTAGAGAGAATGCTATGACGATTTTCCCCCAGTCACCTGTTTGGAATGTAATTCAGGAGTCTGCAAAAAGACCAAATTCCTTAGATCATATCTCTGCAAATATAGTGTGAAAAACTTTAAATTCAGATCTGAGCTTTAGTACGATCTCATCTCAAATGGGGATTTTTTTAGCTTCTGAAACATTGCAGAAAAAAAGTTATATCGAAAATTCCATGATGACCTATTTGGAGCAGCGAAACCCTAGAATCCAAAGCTCTGATACCAAATGTTATGAAACCAGCTCACAAAAAGATAGAAAATATAGATCAATGCCTTAGAATTTAGCCTCTTCAAGGGGGAAACCTCCTTTACATTACACAAATGAATGATTCTTTGATGATTCAAATGACAAAACCTCCTTTCTATATATAGGAGTTTAAGGAGTCACAATATAACCCAACCGACCTAACAATAATAATATAAAGGCACAAAAATAACAATAGAGGGATTCTATGGGGCATAGTAATAACAATGTGGGGAAAATAGGGGCACAACAATATTAATAAGGCATACAACTACAATAGTAATGGGGTAATCACTAGTATCATAGGGGAAAAGTTATTGTATGCTGCCATGTAGTCATAGTTGAGTCATTCTTTTGTTGAAGGGAACTAAATCTGAGTCGGCCTCTCTGTGGTGTCTCTTGATGTATTTTCTAGTCAGTCATCCCTAGTCAGAGTCATGTTCACTATCACATCAACTATTTTTTCCTTTGCTAATGCTGGTTTGAGAAGGTCTCCATTGACTTCTTGTTGGTGGGTCTTGCTCTTGGTGACTATGAAAAATTTCTTTGAGAGTAGATCTAGAGCCACACCCTAGCCCTATTTTCAATATTGATAGGTCAACTTGCGTTCAACATCAATCAGTATTATGGGTCTTTGACTGACTGGATTCCCTTGTGCTCAACATCAACTTTCATTATCACACATTGGGATTCGTGCAATACCTTGGTTTGACCCTATTGGTGTATTCCTTGCCTTCTTTCCAGCTTTCATTATTGGTTGGTTTAGAGGATTTCTATCGTGCGCTAGCTACATATTGTGTACACTGGAAACGTTCTTTGGTTGGGTTACTACATCTTTATTCATCCTTAATGCTTTCCTCCTAGCAGATATTTTCCCATCGACTTCAACTCATTACTTTGGGAATGAGATCTGGAGTCCGTTTGGCAATACCTTAAGGGTTGTAGTCATCAGTGGCAGACTCCTTCACTCTCGACAATGGGAAAACATCATTGTCTCCTGATTGATAGATTCTTCCAAGTGTTCAAGTATAACTCATTTATTTTCATTTGTTAGATTGTACTCGGTACCCTGGCTCTCATCATCATTATTGGTGAGTAGTCTCATGTTTTTTAATGATATACATTAATGACCGGTAATCAAACAATTTCTCGCAAGGTCTACTTCAGACCATTTATTCCCATTGTGTATAAATTTACCACGACGGTCAATGAAAACCTCGAGTTTGCATCAACATTCCTTGGTTCACTTTTTAGTTGCTCCTATTTCTACTATTTGACACCATCCATCTTATATTTTTTAGTTCCTCAGAGCGACATCTTATATGTTCGCACTAGAGTTGCAATGTAGTACCATTTATTCCACCATTTGACTTGGTACTTTTTGGATCAGTTTTACAACTTTAGTGATCAACTTCATACTTCAGTATCATTAATCTGTTCTTTATATGTGATATTTAGACATTTACTTACATGGATATGATGAGATTATTCATTATGTATTTTCAATTCCTTTATACTTGTATGCATATTGCATCCGCTTTTGTATTTTTCATGCAGGCATGCTTTACTATCTCTTAGCATGGGTATGCCCAATGTTGGCTCACTAAGATGTCTTTTTAAAGTCAATATTAATCCATAAATTAGTTGTCAACTGAGGTAAGTATTTTTATCTCAAGAGTGCGAACACAGTATGTGCAGTGAATCTAGAGGTTATCTAATGATGAATCGTTGCAATCTCTAAAGACTGATTCTTCAAACCAATTCACACAACCTCTGAAAAGAACTATTTATGGAAGAAATACTCTTTCACACACTTTGCAATTCTATGCAACTTGTTCTGAAATCAATTGAAATTAAATGCAAATAAGAATTACACTTAGAATTGTTCAAATAGACTTAATACTAACCACACTCAATCAAGTAAAGAAACCATGACGATTGAACAACACTGTTAATCTATAAAAACCCAAATCAATTTACATTACTCAATTAAATAGCAACAGTAAGATAACAACAAACAACAATCGATAATTGAACAGTAATCAGTAATTGAACAACAAATAGCGATAAAGGATTCCTAAATGGAAAACGATCTATATTGCAATATAAAGAAGCTAATCAGTCTTATCTCTCAAGATCTGTGATAAAATCTTATTCAAATGAACAATAATATGCTATCAACATGAATTCAGTCATTCCAATCAAAACGCTACTTAAGTGTATCTCACGCCTTCACTCTAAATCTAATTGAATAGCAGTATGAATCAATATCCAAAATCTTCATGATAAATGAAATAACCAAACATTAAATCAATTGCAAAGAAAAAATATGAAATTATAACACAAAGAAGCAGTGGAACTTCTTGTGACTATGCCAAGAGTTGCCAGAAGCCTCTGCTTAATAAAAACTCAGAATATGAAGATGTATCAAATACACCCTTCTTTCATTAATTTCAAGTAGCGGTTGACAGAGTCACTAATATAGCAATGTATATGTTCAAAAAAAGAATAATTACAGATTATCAAATTCTGAACTGTATCTAATTGCCTTTGGGCCCTATATATAACATAAAAGAGAAACGAGATAAAAGTGAATCCTCAGGATCAGGGGATTCTAAGGATTTCACAATCTAAAATCTGATCATGTGATCAAATAAGAATTGTTGGCTTATTGGGCCCTGACCCAGGTTTGGAAGAGTTTTTAGCAAAACAAATCCCTTACTAACGACCCTTTCGGCAACAATCCACAGAGCACAGACTGAAGTCTCACCTGAGACAGTATGGGAGGGTGCTAGAACCAGCTTTCTGCACCCTAGGGATGTCTTGATGAGGTCAAGAGGGGTCACAACCCAATCTATCAGCTTATGCTATTCCATGCAGTAGTCAGGCCTTCGCGAAGATCTGCGATGGGGTTTTCTTAGATCCTTAGTATTATTGCAGTTATTATAGTTATAATTTCTTCTTTAAGGTCTTTAAGCAAGAATTTAATAGTAAATCCAGTGCGCGCAATCATAAATCTTAAATGTAAAAACCATAACATAAGCATAACATTCAGAGCCACACTCAGATACACTATAGTTCCAAAATACTTATCTTATTAATCTTCTGTTCAATACAATCCGAGACCACCCTGCTCACATAGCTACAGGGGTCCGCGCACACAATTGTGGACTCTACCAGGCCTCTGTGCACATAGCTGCAGAGCCTACTCTAACCACCACCACCCACTACTCAGACTTACAGACTCAAAGCACTCTTGCTTTTACAAACCCATACACTTTATATTTCTAACCAAGCTACAATCGAGAACTACCCTCTAAACCTAGATCCTTGCTCTATTTATACATTTCCATGGTTCGCGGACCATGGGAAATCCGACACTTTCTAGATTAATCTGTAATATTTTAGGGTGGACTACCCTTCGACTTAACCCACTACAATTCACGCTCCGTGCACTTCACAGAATCTTTACCATACTTTTAGCCAAAATTGCGGGCCTGGAGCCCCAAAAATGTTACGCGGGGGGTTCGCTGCCCAAAAGGCCCCAAACACAATCATCGTGACTCGTCCTAAGTCACTCGACTAGTGTAGTTATCTTTGGGCAGAGGTTATTTAACAACTTTTGCGCTTCACTTAATTCTGCAACACATTCTTCTGCCATCTGCTGTACTTGTTGCACTCGAGCCTTTGACACATCATTATTAGCTTCACTTGCTTCTCTGAGTTCGTATATTGCCTGTATGTGGGCTAGCTTTCCTTTAATGTCGGCGGTGACTGTGAATGCCTCATCAAGCAATGACTGGATGCGCTATATAAGAACAGCTTCTTTCTGGCAAGCAGCATCGATTTGTGCCTTGAGTTCTTGAGCCTCCCTCATCTTGGCCAAGCACTGAGTAATGGCAACCATTTGCATGGTCCCTCAGACATTCTCATAGGCCTGCTACAACTCCCGTGCTTCTATTTCTACCTGCTGTAGCATTGGGTATTCTTGCAGTGATGTGAGTGTAAGAAAGGACTAGTCCAACAATCTCGTACAATCCTATATAGCACGCTCCATTATGGCCAGTTCTTCTTGAATGGTGCAGTGGCACTACTCTCTGAGTTCTGGTGGTGTAGGGGGATGTGCTTTTAGTCTTAGCTATGCGATCTACAAGTTCAATTCCCATTCAATTTTGGCAGCCTCCTCTTGAGCCTTACGGAATCATGTGGCTATATGATGAATCTTTATGGCTACTAGGAGTTCTGCTGGCACAACCATCTCTGGTACACTACTACAAACCTTCGCCATGGCCTATTCGAATTCTTGGTTGCGTGTGACTAAGTCATCACGCTGTTGACTGACATGGTCCAAATTTCCTTTTTTCTCTGTCAAGATCTAGAGGGCATGACTTTCCCTGGCACAGATCGCAGTGGTTACCTCATCCTGCAGCTGGTATAGGGTTTGTCTTGGGAGGGCAGACAAATTCAAACCCCAACTTCTCACGTTACCTTCAGCTTCTACTATGATGGTGCTTGTTTGTAATCCTAAGGTGTTTGTTGTGTGGGCGCACACCATCTACTCCGTTGTGGATGTATCATCTATTAGGTTCGGTTTCATCCCGCCTTGGGGTCACATTTGTAATGTTTTGAGCTGCGCTCTAAGTGACACTAACACAGTTGTCTACTCTGTCATTAATTCCTCCAAAGCACTATTAGTGATATCCCACACTAGTTCTTTGTGGGCAAGAAGATCTCCCTCCAAAGTCCTTGTTGTCTTCATCTTTTTGCGTGCTGGTGGTTGCTCTTGGACGCACGGTCTCTTAAGTTGATTCGATGCTATTTTCAGGTTGATGCATTCCTATGTCTTCACTTCCCCCTGTATGTCTTGCTCTAGGGATATTTCCTCCACAATCTCCTCAGCAACCATCGTGATAGTTTTTGTTGTTGCCTCAGTCACCTCCCACTGGGTGGGTGTTTCCTTTTCGTGGCGCGTTCTTTCTGCTAACTGTGTAATGCACAGCTTGAGTTATTTCTTCCACTGCTGAGCCACACTTTTTCCTAATTCGGTCAAGTCTAGAGTGTGCCATTCTAGAGGCCATGTCACCATTGCCTCAAAGATTGCATCATCTGTTGCAATGAATGGAAGCTTTACCCATGCTCGAGTAGGATCCTTTCGTGCCCGAATATACAGATTATGCATATCCACCTTGGACTCAGCTGTACTTTGCAATCGGTTATATACTATCAAGGATAACCACAACCTACATTTGATCCATGTCTGTATACTTGCCTCCATGAATATCCAAAACACGTTGATCTCATGAATCCTTGTGGCATCTTTCATAGCCTGGAGTAAATTATACCGCACGGCTTCAGGTAGGTCTTTCTCAATGTCAGGAAACTGGCTACATTTCAACAGCTCTACTGCAACTAGCAAGATTGTTAGGAGCAAGCATGCATAATGGAAATTCTTACCTTGCTCTTGGGCTTCTCGACAATTCGTCAGAAATTCATCACAGAGAAGCTATGCCCAGTTGAACTGAACTCCCTCTACGCATTGTTCCGCGAACGCAATGATAGAGGCTAGCACCTCGTCTGCGTGGCATTTCCTCATGAGCTTACTAGCCAGCAACTCATTGGCGAGGCACACCCTTCGGTCTTTGATGCTTGCTATTACATACCCTCACTTTCGCTTTTCCAGCTTGCATTTAACCTTCATGGCTTCGGCGAGACCCATGTCGCTACTCGTTTCGATGATGTCTGTAGGGTTGTTTCCTTTAGTAGGTAGCTCGGAGATTTAGTTTATAAGATCGGCCATGATGCGAATCGATTCCTCCAGCCAGAGATACCCATCATGTACGAGACATAGTAACTGTCGAATAACAAAAATTGTGATGGCTGCACAGTGATAGTGGGGTATCCACCTCAAATTGATTAATCTCGCCTTTGCCACACCTTGTAACCACTTCTACTGCATTAATTTCTCCTCAGGCAACTCGGGGAGCTTCTCACTATCTATGAGATCCCAATATTCGAACTTGATATTCGATATCCAAGCCAACGTTAGACCTTCAAACCTTATTTCATCTGGAAGAAGCGAGGTCTAAAGCATACTCTTCGTGGCCTCCAGGTCCTTCGGAATCTTGGCCGCTCCTTTCCATGGAGAGATATATGGTGGTAGCATTATCACTGAAGGCACTTGGGGAACATTTTCCTCTTCCTCATCTTGGGCTTCAATCTAAGCTATTAGATCTTGGCGATCTTCCTTGTCCTCCTGGAGTTCAATAGTGATTGTCTTACCCTTTTCTTCCATTAACAATTTACTGAGTCATGGTGATGCCCGGACTGGCCTCATAGCTTGTTTATTTTTCCAGGGTCGCGCCATACTGGGGACTGTGGAATCTTTGGGGCATTGACCTCCCAGCCCCTCCACGCAGCAGTGCAAACCCTTATTTGCGACGTGATCTAAACAATGGACTAGTCCTACGCGGAACGTCCTTTCCGTGTAGCTTTCGTGCAAACTTTTTTATAATCCCACGCCTTCTTTCAACTGATTGAAGCATTGTTACTGGACCTCCTACAGATAGTCAGGTGGTCACACCCCCCATGCGAGGCTTCCACTTCCCTGCTAGCCCGGGCTGCGAGCACCCTTCATGTACCTTTGCATCTATAGTAGCGCATCATGTTCTATGCTCCTCCGTTCAGTAGGGTGTGGTCACAAGTAGGATAGCAGGTTCACATCTCATTCTAGCGTCGTAGGAGAGCTAGCCAGGTCTAGTCCTCTTATTCTTAGATTCACACAACCCATTTGTGTGACTCCACTTTTTATATTGCTGATTTCTTCATCCAACCTCACACTTTTCCTCCTCAGCCTTGCCCATTGCTCATCAAATTCACGAAGTCTTAAGCTGCTGCGCTGAATAGCTTTATGCAATTGCCTAATTCCTTTGCCTAGGTTAGTCCAAACTGTAGGGGTAGTGCGCAGGAAAGTTATCTTTGCCTTCCTAGTTTCATTCGATATGAGCATGGATAGGGTCATCTTTGCATGCCTCATTTTGTTTATGGTCCTATATGCCCACCGAACCCGTGGTACACACAAATTTAGTTGCACAGTATATGGCTGCATTCCTCATCGTAGGTAGGTGCCTAAACCACTCCCACCTAGTTGTCTAGGCTATGTTCGATGCTAAGAGCCTCCGATCTGTACATGTTTAGGCCTATTCCACCTAATCTTCCTAGGTGTACTCTACCCTTGTGTAGTTGTTGCGCTCAACACCTCTTTTTTCATACCAAGCCACTTTTACTCCTTGACTATAATTCCCCAATGGTTTATGAATTCCTCCCCATTAGTTGCACCACCACTTGCTGGTAGTGTCCTTACTTCAAGTTTCACACACTGCAGTGATCTGATCATCATATTACAATTTAGCGTCGTTACCTCATGCAATCAGTTCTGCTAGCGCTCTACTTCTTCATCAGAATCTGACATACAGGGGCTGTTGCGTTCCCATGAGAGTCTTCCATCTGCCATTGGATTCACCTGGTCCTGGTCTTACGCTGTTATCTGGTAAATTCAGTCTATTTCATCATCACTGTCCTCATCGCGTAGAGGTTTAGTATAGCGTGGTCCTTCGACTGGATCCAACAGAACAATTACACGTAGAGACTTTTTCTAGAAAATCATTTTTCGCTTCTTCAGGTTGATGACTCCATTCATGTCCGTAGCCCAATCTATCCCTAATAATGTGGGGTAAGGGTTACTGTCATCCATAATCTCTATTACCTCGAAATCTGTGTATGTACTTGTGCCATCAATATCCATAGTTACCCCTTGTAGTCTTCCCATGGGCATGATCTTTTGTTGATTCGCCATCCTTAATTGAATAGGAGACCACTGTAACATTGGTCACCCATCCATTGCCAAGTCTATTTTGGTAGCACATTCGCATCTGAACCTAGGTCAAGAACTACCTGATCCATCTCATATTCACCAATTTTCACTCTCAGCCACATTTCCCTTCCTGTACGGAAAGTATGCTTTCCCATCTTTCAGATTACGTGCGGCTCTCCTCGTCCTACACACCTAGTGATCAACTCTTGGAGACCTTCAACTACCTCATGGTCCTGTAGCAGCTTCACGCAAGTCTCTAAAAAGGTAGTAATCATCGACAGATCCACTCCTGGTTCTGATTGCTTTTTACTACCTGAGGTAGAGACCTCCATGAAGCTCTACATGGCTTCCATATCTATTTCCTTTGCACATCCCGAGTGTTAGCCTCCTGTTGCAACAGGAGTTCATATTTCATGATTGACATTTTTACATGCCAAATATGTCATCTTTCATGCTGCAAGGTTCCATATTTCCATAAGAGGCCAAAGAAAAGGCCATGAAAGTGTGTCAGTCCAAGTGCCACTGCTGTATTCCAATTTTGATGACTTAACCATTTTTGAAGAATGTTCTATAAAAGGGAGGGCCAAACAGTTTAATCTTGGCCCCCCTAGGTTTCAATTTCTTGTTTTAGAATATAGAGAATTGATATCTGACCAAACAGCTTAATCTTGGCAGATTTGTAGATAGGCAGAGAATCAAAGGAGCCCAAATGCTTAATCTGGGCCCCTGGCAGAAATAAGGGTAGACTTAGATAGGAGGGCAGTCAAAAGAAAAATTGTAAAGCAGGGTCTGCAAGTCTAAGTGCACCCACCCAAAAAGAAGAAAAAATGTTAGGAAGGTAGGCTGGGTAGGTAGCTGTGTGGTTGCAGAATCATGGCTTGTGATCCATTTGATGTTGTCAAATTTCATATTTATTCAGATCACAAGTTGAAGGCAGTTTTCATCTGGAGGAGCTCAAGATGGATATTCCCCATTCTCCCTTATCCCCAAATAACTCACTAACTTCCTTGAAGAGGTCAAGATCTGCTTTATTCCTCTTAGCTTCATCATTTTCCATTATATTTTCCTGAGTAAAGGTCCTCTTTGCTTTAGAGTCCTGTTGTTTCACTCTATGAGTCACTTTTCCTCCAAAATAGCCTAAGGTCACATACTTAGCGCTTTCTGGTCACCTCCATATTAACTACTAATTCTATTATATAGCTCCCTATCTATCCCCCCTTCCCCTACTAAAACTATGTATAAAATTCCCCTATGTACATATTCCCCATCCCCGGCACTATAGCCCTATTGTATAAGTTCTGGGAAATAATAGTCCATCTGGGGCTGTTACTTAGCCCATCCATGTCCTGTAGTTACTTTGACATCTGGTCAGAATAACAACCAGTTCCCATAAAATCCTAACCCTGAAAAACCTATTTTTCCGCCTTTATTCTAAAGTTTTGCCTCTAAATATCTAACCCGGCGTGCAAAACCCGCAAAAACCCACTTTCCTAAGGTTTTAAACCCCCCCCCCCGCCATACAAAAAATTAAATATAGCGGGCGGGTCCCCGCCCTAACCTTCCGTCACCTTACCTGTCCCGTCGATCGTTAGATCTGGCCCGCCCAAGATCTACGGTCGGCGGGTGTTTTCTCGCGCCAACATCCCGAGGGTTAGCGTCCGGGAGTTCGGCGGTTTTACCGCCGTACTCCTGCCATGCGTCACCCTCCCAGGTGTGGTGGAGCCCCCTCCTCCCAAACTGCTCCAGCGCAAAGGCGATGCTCCTGAAACCGCCAAACCGCCCTCCCCTGGTGACGTCGGCACCACGTCCTCCACCCAGTGACATCATCCTACTGCTTCATCTGCCTGCATCGGCCTCCTGCCACCACACTGCCAAATCACCCTGCCACGTTACTGCCACCATGTAAATGCCACGTCACCCAATGTACATGCTGACATCATCAGCAAAAAAGGCACGAAGGTGAAAATCGTGCTTAGGAAGCCCGGATTCAAATTCTGAGGCAGTTTTTCATAATCGCGCATGGCTATGGGAAATGGGCCAAAATGGAAAGACCCTCATCGCGCAGCCCCCAGCAAGCCCGAAAGGCGCAGAATGACCCGTTTTTCTTCGCGAAGCATTCAAGAAGGGGGAAACACAGTTTTTAAAGCAACAGAAGGCTGAACAAGAGGCCATGAAGGATCGATGGGACAGTCTAAAGCACTCAGAAGACATTAAACGGCCCGATTCAACTGTGAAAGAGTATCAGAGGAAAGATGGAGTGGCAAAGAGTATCAGTTGAATATTTTAATCAAAATCTTCATTTCCCAAGGTAGCTTAACATTGAATGGCCTCCAACAAAGTCAAATAAAGCGGTGTAAGCCCATTAAAGCTCTCAAATCACAGTTAAAGCATTTAAAGCTGTCGAACAGTAATGGATCAAAGCCCAAAGCACAATTATTGCAGAAAGACTGCACCAAGCCACCAAGGACAACACATTAACTCAGTTTTGATACAGCTGCCCTCAGCGCAGCTCAACGATAGTTTCTTGCATTTATTTCTGGATAGGATTAGGTTAAAAGTAATCATTTTCTTTCAGACCTGTTTATGTCAAGTTGTAATAGACAATTTTGGATATTTTTCCCTATTTATATCACCCCCTAGATTGTTTTAAGGGTTGGTTGGTTGATAATCTAGAGTAGAGACTCACACGAGATATCTGAGATGTTTTACTTAATCAAAGATTGCTGAAAAGCTTTGGAGAAATGGCTGTCTGCTCTGTGTCTAATGGTCTGAAGAATTGAATGTGGAATTCTTGTGCTGCAGTATGAATCAGTAAGTGCTTCTTACCTCTGTTATTTCAATTTCATATAAGCTCAAGTTGCAGAATGAAGGATTGGTTTAGAATTTTCTTAGCTGCACTCTATGCTCAGCTTCTGTGGCTTTTTAATTTTTTCTTCTCGATTTAGGCATAAACATGAATTCCTTTGTGGCTCATGTTTGATCTTTTTCACATATGAATGACTGTTATCTAGGAATTCTTAACTGCTCCTAGATAGGGCTCATTTGTTTTCTTTCTGCTAATCTGAATGAGAGATTCTTAATTGCTCCTCATTCCTTAGCCTTTAATCCATCTCTTTTACCTTAAATTATTGTTTCATATATAGCTAGCTTGCTCCATTTTCCTTCTGGCGACCAAGAAAACGCACCAGTAGTCCTACTCCTTGACTCCACACCCAATGGTTCTAAAACTTTCATGCTATCCCTGCCTCTTTACCTGGAAGTATCATCCTTCCCACCAAAACTTAAACAAAACCCCCTTGAACTCAATAACTAGCCTAAAATCGTCTTCAACAAAGCTAAATCAGAAAGAGAGAGCCCTCTCTGATTGCAGGTGGGCTAGAACCTGCAGTCCAAAGACTGGTCTGTGGTTACCTCGACCGTATCCTTTTGCGATGATCAAAAGGACAACTTGAGTGCTAACATAATGGCGACTCCACTGGGGACATCCTCAGTTAATTTTATAAAATGGGTTGGAAAAAACCACTGGGGAGAAATCAATTTTCTAATTGCTGTATATTCCTTAAAACTACAGATGAAGCCTGAATATCAGCCAGAAAGCCCTTGAAAATGTTTTTGCTTTGCATTAACAGAAGTAAATAAAAGCTACTTCAGTCAATCTTCATGCTAGTTTTAAACTATACACAACTATTCCAAAATCGGATCAGTTCCGTGCTAATTCTAAAAACATTCACACAAAATACCAAAACAAATTCAGAATCTGGCTCCCAAAAGGAATTCTCGTTATACTAGGTCAAATCCAGACCCAAATCCCCAGCTGCTTTTGAAAATCTGAACTTAATCCCAAAGATCCTTAGGAAACAAGAAAGAAAAGAAGATTTTGCTGATAATAGCCCTGAAGCAATTCACCCTAGTTGTGTTCCAACTCCTGTCAAGGTTTTATTTCATTCAACCCCTATTTCCCGTTGTTCATCATCCACATCTCAAAGCACTCCTTCCACACCTTCATTCACTGCACATACTCCTATTACCACTACTGTTGTCACAACTGTTCCAGTTGTCCCTGTTGTTCCTATTGTTCCACTTATCCCTGTGAATATGGCCAATAGATATGCACCCCTGCAACTACCTGCTAATCCTGGGGCTTTGCCAGAAGATTACCAAACTAAAATCACATATTTTGATAGTACCGGTCGTTGCACAGCCCTACAGCATACCAAGAAGATGCAAGACTATTTTGAGAACTACGAGATAGATGATGACAGCGTAAGAATGAAAATTTTTGTTCAAAGTTTAACAGGTGATGTAAGAACCTGGTTCAGATCACTTGCTGCAAATTCTATAACCACTCCGGATGAGCTTTACCAATCCTTTACCAATAGATGGGAGAAAAAGAAAGACCCATTGCACATACTAGCTGAATACGATACAATCAAAAGAGGTCCTCAAGAGACTGTTTTGGAGTACTGTGCAAGGTTCAATAATGTCTATAATGCAATACCATAGAACTTAAGACCACCACCTGACCTTGCCTTGTATAAATTCCCTGATGGATTCGAACCGGATATGGCATACCAGTAAATGGAAAGAGCCCCTCAAACCCTTGCAAACATGCAAAATGTTGCTGTTAGCGTAGAGGCCAACCTAATTGCCAAAAGAAACAGAGCTAGAATGGAGAGAAGAACCACCTTCAAGGAAGAACCCTCAGCCTTAGAGCAAAAGCTTGATGCTATTATCAGTGGCATGCAAAGGCTGGGAGACAGAGTAGAGAGTGTTGAGAGGAAATCATCATGGGAAGGACAACAGTCCAATACCATAAGGAACCCAAACTTTAGGAAAACGCAGAACACAAATGCTAGTAGGTCAAGCCCAGACCATGACATAAGAACCCCTTTCCAAGAAAACTATGCTGAGGCATCCACTTCTAGTGAACCCATAGAAGACACTCACATGAATCTGATGGACCTAAAGGGTGAGCATCAAACTTTCCTGAGCCAAGAAGACCAAAATGAGCATGACTATAGTCAATTTCAGACTAAGTCTGGTGAGTCTTTCGATTTTAAACAAGGTTATGATACTGTTGTGTCTGAAGTACACAAACAATATAAGCTGAGAACTAGGACCATTGATATTTCTGAACCTAGCAAACCAAAGGATGGCAAACAGCCCAACAAGATTAAAGGCAAGGCATTTATAACAGAACCAACTGATATGCCTATCCCAAACCCGCATCGACTGTAGAAGACATAACAAAAATGCAGCCTTCTATTGATCAAGCCTCTGCCACCTTCTTCATCTGAGCAAAATTCGACCAGTGTTCCAAAAAGCTCTCCTAAAACAGAAAAACCACAAGCAATCAATTCCCATAACGCTGATAAACAAGAGCAAATCGCTGATAATTCAAATGAAGAAGAAAAAACTCCCATTATCAACACCAACACTCCATTGGAAAAGCCATTTAATTTAGAGGCGGAGATTGGAAAACTTAAGATATCCATTCCCCTCTCAGAACTTGCCAAACATGATGTGTATAGGCAACAAATTCAAAGATCACTTCAAATCCCAGAGAACAAGGATGATGTAAATTTTTTAGATGACACCCCTGAACTGCTGTTCGGTCCAGAAGTTAATGGAAAGTCAACATATGGACCTATTTCACCCTTTTATGTTAGTTTGCATATACATGACAAAGTTTTGCACAACGCTATGTTTGACTTAGGATCATCGCACAATCTTATGCCCAAAGCAGTTATGGAAAAGCTGAACCTTAATATCACAAGGCCCTACAAAGATTTATTCTCATTTGACTCAAGTCAAGTCAAATGTTTAGGCCTCATCAAAGACTTGTGTGTCTCCTTAGTCCAATATCCCAACAAGACCATCCTCATGGATGTGGTGGTGGCTGACATCCCACCAAAGTACGGTATGCTCCTATCAAGATCATGGGGAGCAAAGCTCCAAGGATCCCTTCAATTAGACCTCTCCTATGCCTCTATTTCAGTCTTTGGGCAACCAAAGAGACTATACAGAGAAACATTCATGAAATATGTGGTAAGTAGTGAGAGCAAGCCTGAAAATTTTCCCATTTACTCAATCCATTCCGATATGGATTCTTTTATTTTGTTTAATGATGAAACAGGTCCTCCCACTGATGATGAGCCGCTGGCTCTAGAACAAGACATACACATCAATGAAGAATCGGTGGCCCATACTGATAAAACTGTTAAAACAATCAAGGAAACCAACTTACAAGAAGAACCTCCCCAAACAGAAATTTCAAATCTGCCCAATCCTGAAATGGCTGAAACTCTTAGTACTAACCACAAGCAAGAAATCACATGGTATTTAGAGTTTGACGGCTCTGTTAACAAATTAGGAGCAGGGGCAGGTGTATGGATTCACAACACACATAACAGTCATGCAGAAGGCCATGCCTACAGACTAAATTTCAAATGCACAAACAACATGGCAGAGTATGAGGCTCTGCTTCTAGGCCTTAAACTACTCAAAGCTCTAGGAGCTGCAAAAGTGTCTATTCTAGGTGACTCTAATTTAATCATACAACAGATGAAATTTAACTTTGTTACTAATGACAATAGAATGAGGGCCTATAGGACTTCTGCCACAAATATACTCAATGCATTCACTGAATCCAAGCTTGCCAAAATCTCAAGAGATCATAACATTCATGCACACAGCCTAGCCACTTTTGCTAGTACATGCAAGCTTCCCTTTGAGCCAAACCACTACTTTACTGCTGAGATAAAACATAGGCCTGCTATCCCAAATAATGTTAAAGATTGGCAAGTATTCGAGAATGATTCCCAAATTAACAATTTCCTTACTCTTGAGCATGAGTTTTCAAATATTATCATTGACATGGATGCTATGACGGATGAACAACAACAAAGAAATTAAAATCAGCAGACTGTAACAGCTGTAACAGCCAAACAAATCCTAAACCCAACTTTTTTTGACAGTACAAACATAGAAGAGCTGAAACAGATGCATTTGGAGGAAATTGCCAAAACAGAGGCAGAGGTCATTGACTTAAAGGATAACTTTTTTCCTGCTGGCCTAACTCTGTTAGAAGACATGTTTGATGCAAATGATGTTCCTAAAAAACCAAAAATGCAACCATTGAATTCTGATATAGAGGAACACAACATTGGGACAGCAGAGAAGCCAAAAATGATCAAATTGTCCAAAAATTTGCCACCTGATCAAAAGCCCAAGTATATTGATTTATTTAAAGAATTCCAAGATGTATTTGCTTGGAGTTATGAGGACTTGAAGTCCTATGACACCTCAGTAATCCAACACACCATTCCCTTAAAACCAAACCAGAAACCCTTCAAACAGAAACTGAGGAGAATCAACCCTATGCTTCTTCCCCTGATTGAGAAGGAAGTAAAGAGAATGTTTGAAGCAGGTATAATAGCACCCATTAGATTTTCTGAATGGGTGTCCAATCTTGTTCCCACAAGAAAAAAGACAAGTGAGATTAGACTTTGTGTAGATTTGAGAAATTTAAATCAAGTCTCCCTAAAAGACCACTATCCCTTGCCCAAGATGGACCACATCCTACAAAGAGCAGTGGGGTCATCTAGAATCTCTTTGCTAGATGGCTTTTCAGGTTTCAATCAAATACTTGTTCACCCAGATGACCAAGACAAGACAGCCTTTACCACACCGTAGGGAACATTTAAGTATGTAAAGATGCCATTCGGACTTAAAAACGCTGGTGCTACCTTTCAAAGAGCTATGGATATTGCATTTTCCAAGGAAATACATGATTTCCTAGTGCTCTACCTTGACGACTTGACTCCATTTTCTAAATCTGAATAGGAGCACCTAAAACATTTGAGGCAAATATTCATGACATGTAGGAAATATGGCATTTCCTTGAATCCAAAGAAGTCCCTTTTTGGCCTTGAAGAAGGCAAATTACTTGGCCACATCATATCAAAGGATGGGATTAGAATTGATCCTGAAAGAATTCAAGCCATCCTCCAAATCCCATATACAACAAACATCAAGGAGCTGCAAGCTTTCGTTGGAAAGATCAATTTCCTAAGGAGATTTATCCCAAATCTAGCCGAGCTGATAAGACTGTTAAGCAACATGTTAAAAAAGGATGCCAAGGTAAAATGGTCTCTTGAGACCAAGCAAGCCTTTGAGAGTGTCAAATCTGCCTTAACCCAAACCCCTGTCCTCACCAGCCCACAATTTGACAAAGATTTTATCATATTTTCTTTTTCATCCGATCATACTATAGCTGCTGTCCTTTTGCAAAAGGATGAACAGCGAGCTGAAAAGCCAATTGCATTTTTCAGTCAAGCCTTAAGCGATGCACCTTTAAAATACCCAATCATGGAAAAGCAGGCCTACGCCCTTGTCAAGGCCATCAAGGATTTCAGAGTGTACATTTTATATTCACATGTGATTGCCTATGTCCCAAGTGCTGTTGTAAAAGACATACTAACCCAAGAGGGATTAGAAGGCAAAAGAGGCAAGTGGATTGCAAACATCCTTCAGTATGACATAGAAATAAAACCAACCAAACTGATAAAGGGACAAGGTTTAGCCAAACTGATGTCCGAAACAAACTTTCAAGCCTTCGACATTAACCAACTAGACAATGAACAGGAGCTGGCGACTCCACAGATCAGTGAAACCTTTTTGCAATCCCCATGGTATGCTAATATATGTTTTGTACTATCAATCCTGTTTGCTCCCCCAAGATTGTCCAGAACCAAGAAAAGATTTTTGAAAATGAAGGCTTTAGTTCATAGATGGTGCATTATTTTAGAGAAATCATGAAGGTATATTGCTTAATTGTTTAACCATGAGTGAAACTGACAAAGTCATGAAAGAATTCCATGCAGGTGACTGTGGAGGACATCTATATTGGAAGTCCACTGCTGATAAAATTTTAAGGGCTGTTTTCTATTGGCCCTCTCTTTTTGCAGATGTAAAGAAGTTTGCCATGTCATGTCACAAATGCCAAATCTTTGAGGGAAAAAGAAAGCTGTTGCGCTTGCCCCTTAAACCCATCTCAACCAAAAAGCCTTTTCAACAATGGGGTCTTGACTTCATTGGAGAAATCCATCCCTCTTCCTCAGGCCAGCACAAGTGGATTTTAACAGCCAACGACTATTTCACTAAGTGGGTTGAAGCCATCCCATGTAGGCAAGCCAATGACACCATCATTATCCAATTCCTTCAGTGCAACATCCTTTCTAGATTTGGCTGCCCTGAAAAGATCATTACTGATAATGCCGCTGCTTTTAAATCCAAGAAGATGATTAATTTTTTCCACCAATTTCATATTACCTTGGGCCACTCTACAACTTATTATCCTCAAGGTAATGGCTTGGCCGAATCATCCAACAAAACCCTCATCAACATCATAAAGAAAGTGCTAGAAGAAAACAAGAAGAACTGGCACAAAAAGCTGGTGAATGCCCTATGGGCAGACAGACTTTCAACAAAGAGATCTATTGGGATGAGCCCTTATGAGCTAGTATATGGCATGGAGGCCAGATTTCCCTCATCCCTGGGCATCCCTACTATCAGATTCTTACAGGAGATTCAGGCTGAACCAAATGGCATCCAACGAAGAATTAATCAGACCATTCATCTTCAGCAAACCAGAGAACAGGTCTATGACAGAGCTCAAGCTTTGCAAGAGAAGCTCAAAAATATGTTTGATAAGAGAGTTAAGGCTGAGGATTTCTACATTGGTGAAAAAGTTCTAAGGTGGGATTCACGAAGAGAAGACAAGGGCAAATATGTCATGTTTGATGTTTTATGGAAAGGGCCATTCGTTATTTCTGCTGGTCAGGGAAATAACACATATTTTCTCAAATCTATAGAGGGCAGCACTACTGAAGAAGGCCCTGTTAATGGTCGTATGTTGAAAGATTACCATGATCCCTTTTAAGGGATTCAATCCAGCTTTGTATATATCTTTTGTACAGTGATATTTGTACATATCAGCACTTTGTTTTTATTTTTGAATAAGCAGCATGAATATTAGAGGAGCAGCAGAAAAATTTTGAAGACTCAGACAAAGCAAGCCCTCCATTTCAGATCTCTTTCATTGCATTAACCCCAGCAAAATTTTGCAGTTTACAGTCTTCAGTCAAACAGTAGCAAAAGAAAGAAGGATTTTCAGTTCATATCAGCAATTGTTTCAAGACCAAGGTTAAAGGAAATACATCAGTTTTGGTCTATGTTTTTCAAAGACAATGCTCAAGCAACATTCTATATAATATCAAGCACGCAGAAGAAAGCAGACGATGCTATACAATTCATAAAAATTCTGTTGAGGGAAAGTGTTGTTCTTATTTCAAAGTTTCAAGTATCTGACAGTCAACACAAAGAAGTGTTTCTAGTCTACAACAACAACAGAAGATCAAGGCAGTCTGACATGTTGTTCTTGGCTTTTCACAAGGAAAAGCCATCCCCAAGTGGAGCCACTGTTAGCCTCCTGTTGCAATAGGTGTTCATATTTCATGATTGACATTTTTACATGCCAAATATGTCATCTTTCATGCTGCAAGGTTCCATATTTCGAGAAGAGGCCAAAGAAAAGGCCATGAAAGTGTGCTAGTCCAAGTGCCACTGCTGTATTCAAATTTTGATGACTTAACAATTGTTGAATAATGTTCTATAAAAGGGAGGGCCAAACAGTTTAATCTTGCCCCCCTAGGTTTCAATTTCTTGTTTTAGAATATAGAGAATTGATATCTGACCAAACTTAATCTTGGCAGATTTGTAGATAGGTAGAGAATCAAAGGAGCCCAACTGCTTAATCTGGGCCCCTGGTAGAAATAAGGGTAGACTTAGATAGGAGGGCAGTGAAAAGAAAAATTGTAAAGCAGGGTCTGCAAGTCTAAGTGCACCCACCCAAAAAGAAGAAAAAATGTTAGGAAGGTAGGCTGGGTAGGTAGTTGTGTGGTTGCAGAATCATGGCTTGTGATCCATTTCATGTTGTCAAATGTCATATTTATTCAGATCACAAGTTGAAGGTTGTTTCCATCTGGAGGAGCTCAAGATGGATATTCCCCATTCTCCCTTATCCCCAAATCACTCACTAACTTCCTGAAGAGGTCAAGATCTGCTTGATTCGTCTTAGTTTCATCATTTTCCATTATACTTTCCTGAGTAAAGATCCTCTTTGCTTAGGAGTCCTGTTGTTTCACTCTATGAGTCAAGTTTCCTCCAAAATAGCCTAAGGTCACATACTTAGCACTTTTTGGTCACCTCCACATTAACTACTAATTCTATTATATAGCTCCCTATCTATCCCCCCTTCCCTTACTAAAACTATGTATAAAATTCCCCTATGTACATACTCCCCATCCCCTGCACTATAGCCCTATTGTATAAGTTCAGGGAAATAACAGTCCATCTGGGGCTGTTAATTAGCCCATCCGTGTCCTGGAGTTACTCTGAAATCTGGTCAGAATAACAACCAGTTCGCATAAAATCCTAACCCTCTTTTTCTGCCTTTATTCTAAAGTTTTGCCTCTAAATATCTAACCTGGCGCGCAAAGCCCACAAAAACCCACTTTCCTAAGGTTTTAAACCCCCCCGGCCATACAAAAAATTAAATATAGCGGGCGGGTCCCTGCCCTAACCTTCCGTCACCTTACCTGTCCCGTCGACCGTTAGATCTAGCCCGCCAAGATCTACGGTGGGCGGGTGTTTTCTCGCGCCAACAGCCCAAGGGTTAGCGTCCGGGAGTTCGGCGGTTTTACCGTTGTACTCCCGCCACGCGTCGCCCTCCCAGGTGTGGCGGAGCCCCCTCCTCCCAAACCGCTCCAGTGCAAAGATGGTGCGCCCGAAACCGCCAAACCGCCCTCCCCTGGTGACGTCAGCGCCATGCCCTCCGTCCAGTGACGTCATCCTGCTGCGTCATCTGCCTGCATCGGCATCCTACCACCGCACTGCAAAATCACCCTGCCACATCAATGCCACCATGTAAATGCCACGTCACCCGCCGTACATGCTGACGTCATCAGCAAAAAAGGCGCGAAGGTGAAAATCGTGCTTAGGAAGCCCAGATTCAAATTCTGAGGTAGTTTTTCATGTGCGATTAGCGCCTAGTGCTAATCGCGCATGGCTACGAGAAATGGGCCAAAATGGAAAGACCCTCATCGCGCAGCCCTCAGCAAGTTCGAAAGGTGCAGAATGACTCATTTTTCTTCGTGAAGCATTCAGAAAGGGGGAAACACAGTTTTTAAAGCAACAAAAGGCCGAACAAGAGGCCATGAAGGATCGATGGGACAGTCTAAAGCACTCAGAAGACATGAAATGGCCCGATTCAACTGCGAAAGAGTATTAGAGGAAAGATGGAGCGACAAAGAGTATCAGTTGAATATTTTAATTGAAATCTTCATTTCCCAAGGTAGCTTAACATTGAATGGCCTCCAACAAAGTCAAATAAAGCGGTGTAAGCCCATTAAAACTCTCAAATCATAGTTAAAGCATTTAAAGCCGCCGAACAACAATGGATCAAAGCCCAAAACAGAGTTATTGCAGAAACACTGCACCAAGCCACCAAGGACAACACATTAACTCAGTTTTGATATGGCTGCCCTCAGCACAGCTCAAAGATAGTTTCTTGCTTTTATTTCTGGATAGGATTAGGTTAAAAGTAATCATTTTCTTTCAGACCTATTTAGGTCAAGTTGTAATAGACAATTTTGGATATCTTTCCCTATTAATACCACCCCCTAGATTGTTTTAAGGGTTGGTTGGTTGATAATCTAGAGGAGAGACTCGCACGGGATATCTGAAATGTTTTACTTAATCAAAGATTGCTGAAAAGCTTTGGAGAAATGATTGTCTGCTCTATGTCTAATGGTCTGAATAATTGAATGTGGAATTCTTGTGCTGTAGTATGAATCAATAAGTGCTTCTTACCTCTGTTATTTCAATTTTATATAAGCTCAAGTTGTAGAACTAAGGATTGGTTTAGAATTTGCTTAGCTACACTCTATGCTCAGTTTCTGTGGCTTTTTAATGTTTTCTTCTCTATTTAGGCATAAACATGAACTCCTTTGTGGCTCATGTTTGATCTTTTTCACATATGAATGACTGTTATCTAGGAATTCTTAACTACTCCTAGATAGAGCTCATTTGTTTTCTTTCTGCTAATCTGAATGAGAGATTCTTAGTTGCGCCTCATTCCTTAGCCTTTAATCCATCTCTTTTACCTTAAATTATTGTTTCATGTACATCTAGCTTGCTCCATTTTCCTTCTGGCGACCAAGAAAATGCACCAGCAGTCCTACTCCTTGACTCCACGCCAAATGGTTCTAAAACTTTCATGCTATCCCTGCCTCTTTACCTGAAAGTATCATCCTTCCCACCAAAACTTAAACAAAACCCCCTTGAACTCAATAACTAGCCTAAAATCGTCTTCAACAAAGCTAAATCAGAAAGAGAGAGCCCTCTCTGATTGCAGGTGGGCTAGAACCTGCAGTCCAAAGACTGGTCTGTGGTTACCTCAGGCGTATCCTTTTGCGCTGATCAAAAGGACAACTTGAGTGATAATGCCGAGTCAAGTTCAGGCGCCTTTGTAGGCATCTTGTGGACCCATACATCATCTTGAGGTTTCCTTTCCTTATCCTCCTCTGTATTCGTGGCACTTCTAAGCACCATATTTACATTGGGGTCTCCTTCGCATGGTTGCGACCTCATCATCTGGACATTTTGAGTTGGAGCACGTTGTAGTACCCCATTCTCACACATCTGTGTGATCAGCGTCAGGCAATCTATAGCTTCATGGTCAAACTGATAACAGTACCGACAACGTATTTCAGTCGGATTCATACAGTCGTGCGCGTACTGCCTGGGTCCTCCATAGTTGTAGCAGATTAACTATTCACACCCTCGTCCTGGTCCCGTTCTTCCTCATCCTTGACCTCACCCTTAGAAGACACCCCACGCTATTGCTGCGGCTAGTTTTGGACCTTCTGTTTCCATATACATTCGATAGGCCGAAGTCCTATCCATCATTAATTCATAGCTTTGACATGTCCGCTAATCATGACCCACTGATCTGCAAAAATCACAGTACAACTGCTGTAGAGTCTGGGTATATTTCTACAACAGGTGATAGTTGTCAGTCGCATGCTTCCCTCCTACCTAACAAATCACACACCAGAGAGCAGTGGACACATTCGGACTTGCATGCGCTTCTGGTCTCAATGGCATCAGTCCCCCTCCTTCCAAATAGTTCGTGAATACAGGGAAGTGATCCTTATCGTGCACCCGGCCCTTACACATTATACACCGCACTTCTTCGCACGCCTCTGACTGTGGTGCCCTATTCTTCCTCAAACTCTGCATCTCTAGGCATAGGTTTTGTAATTGAGCATGGATTTGTTGGACTCCCAACCCAGGATCTTGTATTCGTGTTTCATGCAACCTCATCGCTATCTCCAATTCTTCAGCCTGGGTCGAGATCTTCCGTTGTGACAATGCCATCCTTAGGTGCGGTGTCAAGGATGCCACAAACAACGTGTGCTGTTGTTCATCTGATAACATCATATTAGCTTCATGGATCATACTTTTCAGGCGTTGATCTAGATCCCATAGTGTCTCAGCTAGAAGCATTGCAATTTCCTTAAATTTGATGATTAACTGAGTTTCTGATTTTGGTCGACTAAACCCTTTGTTCAATGCATCCTGGATATCTCCTATTCCAACATTCGGATGTTCGCTAGAGTGCTTAATATACCATGTCAATGCGTGATCCTGCAGTGTGCTCACCAAGGTAGCCTTTTAAATGTTATCATCCGTAATGCCTTGGGCTCCTATAACGCCTTTATCACAAACCATAACCGGTCTAGTATCTCGTTTCCTACACCTCTAAACATAGGCAACTTGATCGCACTCGCCATTCCCACCCTTGGAGGTGGTGGAGGTGGGGTAGGTGGAGATGGGGTGGATGTAGGTGAAGAAGGTGTCAGTGGGTGGTAACTACGGAACGCTCTGCTCTATCAACCGGACTGCACTTCTCAGAGAAAATCTAGCAAGCTCCTCCTTGATTTCCTGCAAAAGTGAAATCAAGGGATTGTTCTCTAATCCTTCGATCCCTCGATAGCCTCTTCCGCTCTACATTACCCCAGACATTAACGGATTCACATAACTTGTTTTTCACATAATAACATTTTAATCCAAGTATTCAACGATTTGATGTACTTACCTTGCGGTCCTTTGAGAAAACATTTTTCGGCTTCGCTGTAGCTGACAGTTGTGTCTATCACAAATTCAGTGATAAATCCTCCTAATATCTGATCCAGCCAATGATTTATGGCTCACATGATCTTATCTTCAGATGCCTCTAGCCTGCACACTAACTTTGGAGTCCACACTATTGGCTGATCAAGCTTACACCTCCCTATGTTGTTTGCTAGCCTCGCAATCCACTCATATAGTTCTAACGAGAGGGATGCAAAGAATATCTCATGGATTTCTGTGTATATGTACCAATCCATCCACCTCTTTTTGTGAGGACTTATTTTCCTACACCATGAACTCATGAAGCTTCTAATACAACCACTTTTCAATCTCATTTTTCGTAGGGTTCTAGTATTCTAACATCAGACATCCCTTAGGCAGATCACGGTCCTGACAACGAAGCCATTTGTTAGCTTATTGGGCCCTGACCCAGGTTTGGAAGAGTTTTTAGCCGAACAAATCTTGTACTATTGGCCCTTTCGGCAACAATCCATGAAGTGCGGACTGAAGTCTCACCTAAGGTAGTATGGGGGGGTGCTGGAACCACGTTTCCGCACCCTAGGGATGTCTTGATGAGGTTTGGAGGGTTTGTAACCTGATATACACACTTACGTTATTCTACGCAGAAGTCAGGCCTTCGCGAAGATCCATGATGGGGTTTTCTTAGATCCTTAGTATTATTACAGTTATTATAGCTCTGATTTCCTCTTTACGGTATTTAAGCAAGCATTTAATAATAAACCTAGTGTATGCAATCATAAATATTAAATGTAAAAGGCATAACATAATCATAACATTCAGATATGCACTCAGATACATTATAGTTCCAAAATACTTATCTTATTAATATTTTGTTCAGTACAATCCAATACCACCTTGCGCACATAGGTACAGGGGTCCACGCATACAGCTGCAGACTCTACCAGGCCTCTGTGCACACAACTGCAGAGCCTACTCTAACCACTAACACCCGTGACTCAGACTTACAGACTCAGATCACTCTTGCTTTTACAAACCCATACACTTTATATTTCTAACCAAGCTACCATCGAGAACTACCCTCTAAACCTAGATCCTTGCTCTATTTATACATTTCCATGGTCTGTGGACCATGAGCAAGCTAACACATTCTAGATTAATCTATAATATTTTAGGGAAGACTGCCATTGGACTTAACCCATTACAATTCACACTCCATGCACTTCCTGCAATATTTACCATACTTTTACCCAAAATTGTGAGCTTTCATCCCCAGATCCGTTACGCAGGGGGTCCACTACCCAACAGGAATGTTCAAACTAATCTTTCGCTTCCTTGTCTACCCAAGACGCTGAAACTTTTCCCTTTTATGGCCTCGTGCTATTCTGCCAACTAAACAACTTTTTCCCAATCTTCATCTATGCATACAAAGATAGCAAAGAATCAGTTTTTTGTACTAGATTTCCTTTTCTATCGCCAAATAGTTGCATCCAACTTTAGCCGATATTTTCCTAATTTTAACCTATAAATGGAGATAATCATATAAGAATGAATGATAAATGAAGCATTCTATGAAGAGAAATCATACCTTTTTCCTGTCCCAACATACTCCCCAGCTTACCTTGTTGCACATCCTTGTCCAAGCTTATAGTTTTGATGCAACTAAGTGAGGGAATAGGCAGGATATACTTCCTCCTTGTAATTCCTAAAACCATTCCTTTTCTTAAGGACAGCAAAGGCCTAGGTTACCTCATGATCGTTTATGTTATAATCACTATGGTATTGATTAGGAGGGTACTATATGATTGGGGTTCTGTAACGACATCCTATCCAATCTAGCCCCATTGTTAAAATCATATTGCTATATTTATAAAAGTGGGAAGAGACATCTTGGAAGTTTCGATATACATATGGCTCTTAGCACCTCACAGTATTATTGAAGACTTCCCACCTCTACCTTGATGCAACCAAGGCCTCTTCTTTAATTTCCTGGAAGCATTCTTTTCTAGCCTAAATGATATCAGTACGAAGTGGACCCAATTTGCCTACGACACCTTCTCTTTTTATAAAATATTTATGTGACAAATAGGAGTAATGGCTATGTAGGCTCTCCTTTGACCCATAGTTCAATACCATACTCACGCCTTCTGAAAGTGTTAGGAGCCTTGGCTTATTTTAGCTGATTAGTAGCAAATGAGAGGAATGCCTGAAATTGAATGTCTCTTATAAAAGGGGCAGGGTGGTTGTCCCTTTCATCCTCTAAAACAAAATTATGCATATAGAGTTCACAAAGGAGGTGTTGAACCTTCTCATCATGTTATCTGAAGCATTTGATAAAGTCAGGAGTGGTTTTCATCTCTGTCGGTTTACCAACCTTAATGGCATTAACAATTAATAGGAGGTATCTTTCCATGAGAAATAAAGCATAATTTGTGTTGGGGGCTCGGCAAGATAGAGTGTCTGAATAGAGAGAGCAAACAGTCTCCATTTTCTCTCTAGCCTTTTGCAATTGACTCTCTAAGTTTTCAACCTTCTTCTGCTCAGCGTCATACTCAGCGTTATATTGAGCAAAGGTGTCATCTTCAGTCCTAGTGAGTGCTTCAAACTTCTTCTTTAACCCTTGATGTTCATGTAGAGCGACCACCTTTTTGTTGTGCTGAGCTAGTTCTTGGTGAACTATCAGTAACTCATTCTATAATTTTCTTATAACAACCTCTCTTACTAAATGGGTGTAAAGGGGTGCTTCATCTATTTGGGCCTCTACATCCTACGTCTCTGTAGGGTCAGTCTGCATAGTCGCTTCAGCTGCTTCTTGAAATATACAATCAACTCGAACATTTTCTTCAACATCTATTTCGACAACAATGTCCACAATGGGCTGGTCTATTTGAGTTCCTTGTGAAAAGATGTAGGGCTCCTCAGTTTGCATGGCAGTGTCTTCTCTCCTAGTTGGCTCAATCTAGGTTTCTTTTGGACAAATCTCCAGAAACTTTGTCTGAGTCTCAGCATCCTTCGCAGAACATTATTCTATTTGCATTAATATAGTTTCCATTTCCTCTCTCAATTTCCTGGTTTTGGTTGCTTCTTTTAACCAATATTTCAGCTGCCTGATTACTTGCTTCTAAGCACCTTTTTAAGCCTAGCTCTATAGGACTTCTCTACTGTAGGTCCTCCATCTAAAGCTCTATTATCCTTTACTACCTATACAGGCTGTACTATGTCATCATCAAGGATGTTGCCAATTGAAACTGTGTCTTCTGGTGGAATTTATGCTTCCAATTCATAATTATTATGTATTTCGTTTTCAAGAGATCCCAATGCAATGGTGTCTCCTAAACAATTATCATTCTCGTGGTCTTCTCCTTGGTAGGCCTCATCCACAAGGGACTTCGAAAAGGGAATATCATTTGGTTCTTTGGCATCTGTCAAGTTTTCATCTTTAGGATTTCCATCTATTGGGGGGTCCACTAGATCAGTGCCTACTGCTTGAGTTTCCTTTCTGCTCGCTGTTCCTTCATGTCCCTCAGCTTCGACGAGTGTTTCCATAGCAGTAATTGACTCCCTCTGTTCCTCCATGTCATCAGTGTATGGTTGGGTTTGTTGATGACCGAGACTATCAGCAGGGGCCAACTGGTCAGTGGTAAAACTCTGTTTTTCAATGTTTCTTGGTCGTTCCCTACCTTCATATATACTCCCGTGCTTCCCAAAACCATGGCCACTTCCTCCTCATAGTCATGCAAAAGATGGTCTTGTGGACTAAGAGGAGGTGTACGGGATAGTCCGGCTTCCTCTACGTGGATTGGGATGCACCACTGGGCTTTTACTCCGACAGATCACCTACACTTAGCTGATTCTAGGGGTGCAGAGGCACTCTTTTTCTTTAGTATTGTCTTTGGGCCTGGGTTTCTTGGCCCTTACTACTCTGTTTCCGCATTTTCTGGGGTTGGAGCTGAGGTAGGATTTATGATACTATCCCACATTAATTGTTGTTATGACAATCTATTTGTGATAATTAACTTAATTAACCCATGATGGCTAACTACACTATGTGGGTCCTTGGCTGTCCTTACCCATCGGGCAACATTGTGTAATAGGGAATTCAGATAAAATGCTAAATTAATGGAAATTATTTACTTTCAAATGGCTAGAAGTTTTAGTTGTCGAGGATTTAGCACATCACACCAGTTGTCATAGGTGATATATCCTTGGATGGTGACCTCCAACTCTTGACATAGTTGCTGCAACGCCGAAGGATGAATTCATTTCCCTGTTCATACTAGCCACTGACCTAGGTCCTGGAATGCTTCAATTGCACTGTATAAAAGGACGCATTTGTCTGCCCATTTTTCCCGTTTTGCCGGAAGTCTAGTGACTTTGGCTAGCACTTCTTTAGAAACCATCATGCTTAAGCCTTTCACCACTGTATTATTGCTCTACAGATTTTGTAGAAATTCTAGCGTTAGCTCTTCATGGAATCCCTGCAACGTGTTTAAATACTGCAGCCAGCTAGTGCATTCAAGGATTTTGTGAGCTTGATTAGACACCATCAGTACTGGAGATTCACTCCGGATTGCTCTTCTTCCCATAGCTGCTGCACCTGAGGCTATTTATTTTGTATACAATTGTGCTTTAACCCTGTAATGCAACACAGCAATAATGTATATTACAAAAATTGTCAAAGAAATGACCCTTCCTAGATAATTATTATCGTTTTTAGTTAAGTCATTCATCCTGTTAGCCATACTTAACGTGGAATCATAAGTTTTCATGCCCGCCATAATGGTTGCCATTCCTCAACCAATCAGAATTTCTTGCTAATTATTACACATGCATGCTCATCATGCAGTTCGTACTCCGAAGGTAATTTGAATGATTGTCAAACAGTTATCCATAACTGGAATACATGTCGTCCATACGTAAGCCATCCCCCCTTTGATGAGAAAAGGATGTCCATGTCCTTTTAACACGTGGAAAACAAGCAAATAGACTAATAAAAAATAAATGATGGCAACCAATCTAAAAAGCACAACACACAAATCAATAAACCATTTAAGCAATATGCGTCGTTAAATGTGAATTGGCCAAATCAAATGAAAACAATTTTAAGTCATTACAGAATTAATCACACCAGCAAGCATTCATAGCCTCAACGGGGTTGTTGTTTAACCCTCCCAAATGAGCCAAGTTCCTATTTATATCTAATTTTTCTTTCTTTTGTTACAAAGAGACCATTATGCTGGAATGGTAACTAGATAACCATAGTGCCACTTACCAGGGTGTAACAAAAATAATCAGGCTCTCTCATGATGAGACCCCCTGTTCTTCTTACAAATTAATTATCAAGAAGGTCATTGCCTTGGTTTGGTAGCCAAATTGGAATGTCACCTGTTACATCCTTATGATCATGGTAGGCTGGCTCGTGATGAGATCCCCTATCCACTTTGGACAATGTTGTAAGCATTTTTCTATTTTATTTGTCCTTTGGAATTCTTCTTGTAGAAAAAGGGAGGCTCATTTTCTCCTTGAGAGTCAGGGATGGTGTAAGAAGAAAAAATATGCCAATGAAAGTGTTATACTCTTACCCTCTTAAAATTATATCAATGAGTTTTATTCATTTGGAAGTATAAACCTAAGTTATCATGGATTAAGGATAATGAATCATTTCATGATGTGTCCAAAAGAAAAGATGTTCAAACAGTAATTGTAATGATACACCGTATTAGCTTGTGTATATAGATAACCATAAAAAGGCTTTTAGAAATCATAATGATATTGTTATTATCATTTTTCTTTAGAAGAGGTGCAAATTACTTCAAATGGTGCTTATTTTCAATAGAAAAGAAGAAAAAAATTTCATAACGATTAAGAAAAAAATAAGAAAAATTCACAATTTAGCTTATTAAAAGGTGTGGTTCAATCGATTGAATGACAATCGTTCAATTGTTTGAATGAAAAAATTAAAATAGAAAATGAAAGATGTTGTTCAATTGATTGAATGGCAATCATTCAATCATTTGCACATCGAAATCAATCAAAAAAATGTTGTCCAATCAATTCAATGACACTCGTTCATTTGTTCGAAAGACAAAATCAAAATAAAAACAAAATGCTATGTTTAATCAATTGAATGGCAGTCATTCAATCGTTTTAACATAAAAAAAAGGAAAGTATGTTGTTCAATAAATTGAACGACAATCATTCAATTCTTTGGGCAATGAAAACAAATAAGAGAAAAAATGCACTATTCAATTAATTGAATGACATTTGTTCAATATATTAAACAATGAAAAAAAATATAAGAAACATTGTGTTGTTCAATCAATTAGACGACAATCGTTCAATAGTTCGAACAACAAAAACAAATAAGGAAAAATTGTGTTGTTCAATAGTTTGAACGATAGTCGTTCAATAGTTTGAACAACAAAAACAAATGAAAGGGAAATGTGTTGTTCAATCAATTGAACAGAAGTTGTTAAATAGTTTAAACAATGAAGTCAAATAAGAAATAACTGCACTGTTCAATCAATTGAATGGCAATCGTTCAATATTTTGAACAAATAAAACAAATGAAAGGGGAATGCATTGTTCAATCAATTGAACAACAAACGTTCAATTGTTAGAACAACGAAAATAAAAAGAAAAAATGTTTTGTTCAATCAAAACAATGTAAACTTTGAAACGGGAACTATAAACTCAAAACGGGAACTGTGGCCCAAAAACCCCAAAAAAACCACAAAAACAGTGCTCAAAACGAAAAGTGTGTATACTGGAACGATGTTTTTTTTTTTTAGGTGTCAATTTTGCGGCTGTTTTAAAAATGGTAGTGACTACGAAATTTTCTACGAAATTTTCCTGCAAAATATAGCTTCAGAATGAAGGTGTTGATACTGGAATAATGATTTATTCTTTTAGGGTCAATTTTCATACTTTTTAAACAATGCTAATAAAACCAATTTTTTGTCTCAAACAAAGTTAAATTTTAAGGAAAAACACATTAATGTTTCTGGTAGAATATCATTTTTCTTTCCTAAGAATAAATTTAACATGTTTTCAACCACAAAACTAAAAAAACATGACATTATGAACAAATTATATCACCAAATGAATTCAAAAGTCTTTATTTGTACACTGATTAAAACAGACATTATATCTCTAATTTGATATTGCATTGTAGATATTTAAACAATAAAATTTATCATACTTAAGACATAATCCAACAACATAAAAATGCTTCATAACAGAATGGTTCTCCTCAAGCGCACCCCGGGCCGCCCCGCCCCGCCCGAGGGGCGGAGCATCGATTCTGGCGCGGGGCGGCCCGGGGGTGGGCCTGTGAGGGCGGGGTGGGCGGCGGGGCCGGGGAGGGGGCGCGGGAGGGGGAGGAGCGGGAGGGGGGTGGGGCGGCGCGGGCGGGAGGGGTCGGGCGGCGGAGGGGGGTGGGGCGGGGGAGGGAGGGGAGGGGGAGGGGGTGGGGCGGCCCGGGGGGGGGGAGGGAGGGAGGGAGGGGGGAAGGGGGCGAGGCGGCCCGGGGGGCCGGAGGGGGAGGGGAGTGGGGCGGCCCTGGAGGGGGAGGGGGCGGCGGTTGGGCGGCCCCGGCCGAGGGAGGGAGAGGGAGGGGAAGGGGGAGGGGGTCGGGGCGACCCAGGGGGCCGGAGGGGGAGGGGTGTGGGGCGGCCCGGGCAGGGGGCCCGGGGGTGGGCTAGGGGGTGGGTCGGCGGAGGAGGAGGGCAATTTTGATTATATAAATAAAAATTTTATGGTATATTTTTGTTGTTAATTTAAGTTAATATGTTTTTTTATTTACTAATTTATGTGTTTTTTTTAAGAAAATGGCATCAAGGAAAATTTCTGTGAATCTTTCTGGACCAAGGAGTGTTAAAGGTGTATCTTCAAAAAACATTGGTGAACGAACTCCACCTGAGCTCATACCTACAAATATTTCAAGTGCTATAAGTGATAAGAAGCTAATCTCAGATTGGAAAAGTTCAAAAGAGGTGAAATTTGCATCAAGAGCCTGGTATGTGAAAGAAAGAGAGAGCACAACTGTGAATATATATCTATACATTGATACACCCAATAATAATGAAAATTTGGAGGTGATGGGAAAAGTCATAGATATGTGTTCAGTACCAAACACTGAAGTTGTTTACGTACTTACAAAAGCTGCCAAGTCACATGAAAGGATTAAATACCTACTATCATATTCATTATATGACAGGAGAGAGGTATCTACAAAGTTGTGTAAACAAATCGTAAATGATATGACACAAAACATGGTAAGTATTGTTATTTGTATTTTTATTTTGCGTTTTGAAAATGTCTCGCTATATTTTTTAACTTTGTTTATATTAACATATGATATTTTGTTTAGCAGAATTTTGTTGAAAGCTGTTCAATTATGTTGGGAGGCATTCATTTCATAGAGCATGATATCATGAAAGTTGTCAGCCATTTTTACTCAGTGTCAGAAGAAGATATGCAAAACATGGAAAATGTAGTAATTGATGATGCTACAAAACTACATCCAAAGAATCAGAAAAAAAGGCCTCTGGTGGATAAATCTAGCAAGGGTAAACAAGTTACTTTTGAGGACGATGAAGTTGAAATTGACAAAGAAGCATATGTTGCCATCACTGAACATGACATTGAAATTGCGGAAGGTCGTAAAAGACCAAAAGTAACAATGCCCAAGAATAGATCTCTTGAGAATGTTAAGACGAAAAAAAGTAGAGTTGAAGATCTTGAAGTAGTCATTACCAGCAATCAAGAACCTAGTGAAACTTCAAAAGAAAGTAGAGAAATCATTACACCAAGAGCTGATTTAGGTGATGGCATTATCAAAACAAAACAAAATGCCATTCGACAGAATTTGACAAAGAGTAACTTAATTGATGGTGTCGTACATTTCAGTTAAATGTCAGACAAACCTATAAGGCAAATGAAGGACAATGCCAATATCAAGTCAGAAAGGCACATCATCTGCATGTTCACAACTTGAAGACATTGATGAGGTACAATCCATATGCTCATGTGGTTAGTTATGTACTTCTTGTTGATCCACTTCAAGTTCCCAACAAAGAAGCATTTGATAAGTCAAAATGTTTTGAATACAATTATTATGTGCTTGGGGGGAACCATTCTGTTGAAGCTCAAAGACAATTGATGGAGGAATATCCTAATGACCCACGTTTTGAAACAATGAAATGTATCATTTATGCTGGTTTAAATGAAACAGAAGCAAAGTTAGTGGCATGGGATCATAATTCAGATAATGAATATAGGATGTCTATGACTTTGATCCAAAAGGTTAGATTTATTCATAGTGAATTCCTAGAAAAATGTGGTGGGGATAAGATCAATATTACTGCAGATTTCCGAAAGGAATGTTGTATGGAAATAGGCTATCAAATTGAAGATAAAGGCAGTTCAAAAAGTGGAAAAGACATTAGATCTAGCGATTTATTCAGAGGTGTTGATAACATTTTCCAATTGGCATTTAGAACTGGAGATATTTCGAATTTGATTGATGACATTTTTAGCATGTGGGAAGACATTCGCATTAAAATCCAGAGGGTCAGAAAGTCTAAGCCATTGATATGTAGCAACAATAAATCAGCGCCTGAACTGAAGCAACTTCCAGACGATATGACCATCATGCCTTGGAGGGTGATGCAAGGAGTGAAAGATGAAAAAATTGTCAAAACAATATTATCTCGTGTGAAGTCGTGGGAATTATCATTGGAAGAAATGTCTGAAGAATTTCAAAAGTAAGTTTGCTGAATTATTTTTACTTATTTCCAGGATTATAGTTATCTTTTAAATAAAACATGTTGTTATTGGTAGTATTTGTTATACATATCATTATATTAACTTTTTCTTACTTTATCTATGCAGTCACAAAGTTTACATGAAAATTCAGGAACAAATGGTTAAATTGTTGAATGAAGATAGTTGGGATGATGTTGTACGCAACTATCCAGATTCAAGTTCTACATCAACATTGAAAGCTTTTTATCTTGCATTTAAAAAGGTAACTTGATTTATACATTCAGTTTTAATCATCTGTGTACTATTTTTAATTTAAAACTTACACATACATTTGTTTGTTTGGTAAAAGATAAAGAAAGAAGATAATGGAACACCAGACAGTTTCAAGACTTTTATTGAAAAAATAAAGATTGAAAGACTGAGAAAGCAACGTATTAAGAATTTTGAACTTGATCCAACTCTTAATCATTTCATTTGGAATGGGCTAGACACTATTCAATATCAAGTAATACAAGGCGACTGTGAAGACATTGCGAAACTCGTACCAAAAAGGGATTATGCCCTGGTTATTGCAGATATTCCCCATGGTTTCAATATTCCAAACATTTGCTATGATATTGACCCTTATACTTATCAAGCTTTTAATAAAGTGGTGGCGGGATTTAAGGAAGTGACGCCATCACCATTATGGAGATTTGTGACATTTCATTCAGACACACAATTGGCAATGTTATTGTCAAGCTTCAAGGGGAAAACAAATTCAAGGATGCAGCTTACATGGTAAGATGTTTAAAGGTATATTTGATTAATGTTGAAAAATTAATTTATGTACAAGTTAATTGAACTTTTACTATTTTATGTTACAGGAAAAAGTCAAATCTTCTTGACAATGAAGATCAACAATTTATAAATGACTGTGAGTTCATTCATATTGATAGTTGGGCAAAAGATGATAACTATATGTCTATGATTTTTAATCGGGTGGACAAAAAGAGTCATAGCCAAATACTGACTTATGATTCTGTTGTGAGAAAACTAACATATGAAGACAAAGAAATGAAAGGAGAGATAGTTAACATTTATTAGAAACCACAATTATTGATTAACTATCTTATAGACATATGTTCAAATGAAGGAGATTGGGTTCTGGATTTATTTTCTGGCTCAGGTACGTTTTGCCACAAGGAATTGAATTTCAATATGTTCTTTTTTTTAATTAATATGTCATTGTACTAATTTACTTCATTATTTTTTTGTGCTTGATAATTAGGTACAACACTAGCATGCTGCCTTCAAAAGGAAGAAATTTGCATTGCACTTGAGAAAGATCCATTACAATGCAATTTTATTCAGCAAAGAATTAATGCTCTTCAATTTCTTCCAGATGCACTGCAAGAAATTGGGTTGAAGAAAGGGGACTTTAGTGAATCACGTGTGGCAAAAAAGGCAAAGGAACCCCAACCACCATTACATGGAATGTATGGAAAGACATATATTGGGGGATTTGCAGACATGAAAGACCGATTAGAAGAGGAAAATGAGCAAAATGAGCAAAATGAAACAGAAAATATTGTGGAAGAGGACAATGATGAAACTCTAGAGGATGAAGAGTTTGGATTACGTGACACTGTTGATTAAATTTAAGTTATGCTTGTAACTCAAGCTTTGCAATGTTTTGACTTTGACATTTTATGAGAAGAATAAACACTCAATTAGGGTTGTTATACGTTCAATATTGGTAATATGTGATTTTTGCATTGATTTTAAAGTTAATCATTATTTTTTGAAAAAAAAAGTAGTTATTATTATCTTTTTGACATGAAATTCATAAAAAAAAACTATTATTTGACCATTTTTAGTTAATATTTTTGTATAAAAATTGTGATTTTGACATGTTAATTCTAGCGAAAAATGATCAAAATGTTTAGTTTTTTTGTTATATTTATGTTAAAAATGGTTATTTTTTATGTCCATTGTTAAAAAATGTTGTTTTTTAGAAACAATTATTTCATGTGGATTGAAAAATTAATTAAGGATGTCTAAATATGTAGATTATCTAAAATTCAAACTATCGACTTTCTAATTTAAAAATGCAAAACAATAAAAACCCCACTAAAAAAAACAAAAATTAAGATAGAGAACAAGAAAATATGAATATAATGACGACTTCAAAAACTATCAAATTTAGAAAATAATTTTTTACATTTCACACACTAGAAAATTTAAAGTAAAAAAATAGGTCTTTTAAAAAAAGGGTGTGATGCAGAATACCCACTTTTTAAAATCAGGATGAAAATCACTACCATTCACTACCATTCTAAAACTTAATGCACATGAAAAAAATTAAGGTTCCAAAAACCATGTTCTTAAAAAAACATGTGTATTCTGCATCAACACTTTTGAAAATCGGGTCATTTTTTTGCCACCTCTACAAAACGGTTAACAATATCAGTTCCCGTTTCAAAGTTTACATTGTTTCAATTGAATGACAAACATTCAATTGTTTCAACAACAAAAAATAAAATGAAAAAAACGTGTTGTTCAATAAAGTGAATGGAAACGTTCAATTGTTTGAACAACGAAATACAAAAATAAAATTGTGTTGTTCAATCAATTGAATGGAAAACGTTCCATTGTTTGAATAATGAAATTCAAAAAAAATAAAATTGCATTGTTCAATCAATTGAATGACAAACATTCAATTGTTTGAACAACGAATTATAGAAGAGGAAAAAAATGTGTTGTTCAGTCAATTGAACGGTAAACATTCAATTGTTTGAACAACAAAAACAAAGAAGAGAAAAATTAAACTTCCTAAAAAATGTTCATATTTACATGGTGATGCCTATAAGGGTGTGTACATTATTTACAATTTCTCAGGCAATTTTAATTTTTTTAAGGAAAAGTTATTGAGTTATCATTCCCTACAACTAGAATTTGCATGGAGGGGTCCTCGCGTACCTGGTTGCAAAAATACTCCTTGGTAAGTGCTTGATGATAGAGGCACACTTGATGCTCGTTTACCTTAAAGGAATGACCGGATTCGTCTATGGTTGTCAAGGTAAGAGTACCATTGTTATGTACTTCTTTAATCTCATAAGGGCCGAGCCATCTTTTTTGCAACATGCTCGGGAAGTCTTGGAATATGGAATTGTATAGAAGTGCCCAATCCCCTTCTTGAAACGTTTTCTTCTTGATAAGGTTGTCATGCAATTTTCCCTTTGCTGTTGTATTATTGCAGTTTGTTGAAAAACAAGAAATTGAGCCTCATCTAGTTCATTAATCTGCTGAAGACGCTTGGTCTAGGCTTCTGTAAAATCCAGACCCACTTCTTGGGTCATCGTTAGAGTCTTTATTTCGATTTCGATTGGAAAATTGGTTATTTATCGAACACAAGCTGGTAGGGAGAGTATCCAGTAGTATTCCTCCAAGTTGTGCAATAGGCCCACAAGGCCTTTGGCAATCTAGTAGCCTAATCTCGCTGGTGTGTTGAGACTATCTTGGTCAGAATTGCTTCTATAACCTTATTGGTGCTTTCGATCTGCCTATTTGCCTGTAGGTGATATAGAGATTTGATCCTGTGTGTAATATGATGGTTTCTGAGAGTGGCAGTAATCTTGTGTCCTGTGAATTACTTTCCACCATCTGTGATCAATTCTCATGGTAATCCATACCACACAAATAGCCAAAAAGGAAGTTAATCACTTCTTCCTCTATGGCTCATGGTAAATCTACCATTTCCACCCATTTTGTCACATAATTCATCACTACCAATATGTTTGCCTTCTAATTGGATGGCGGATGGAATGGACCTATGAAGTCAAATGCCTAAAGATTGAAGGGTTCTATGACTAAATGTGGATGCAGAGGCATTTCATCAGATTGGCTAGGCCAGCCCATCCTTTGGCAATTATCCCAGGCCTGGGCATATTTTTTAGCATCCTTAAAAATAGTGGGCCAATAATAGCCCATTTGTAATACCTTATGTCCTATCCTTCGGTCTACGAAATTTCCCCCATAGGGTTCGTCATGGCAAGCCTTTAGAATTTCATGGATCTCATCCTCGCAGATACATCTGCATATACACATGTCGGCCCCTGTATGAAAAAAATATATGCCTATCCAAGAGAACTAGGCACTGCACTAAACAATCAGTTTTCTTTCTCTTGTCATTAAATGTTTAGGTAGCTTCCCTACTGCCAAATAATTTTCCACATTTGTGTACCATGGCATCTTAACTGACACAACAAATAGGTGCTCATCTAGAAATTGGTCATCTACCACCAGTGAATCATTAACCTTTGGGATTCGAGATAGAAAATCAGCAACTAGATTTTCCTTCCCTAGACGATCATTGATAGTAATGTCAAACTCATGAAAATGTAATAGCCATCATTTTACTTGACCATTTGTGATTGGTTTATTATCTAGATACCGAATGGCAGAGTGATCAATGTATAGGAAGACTTGGTAGCTGGTTATATAGTGTCTAAATTTGTTTATTGCATAAGTAATAGCTAAGAATTATTTTTCCATCACTGTGTAATTGAGCTCTGCAGGAGTAAGATTTTTTGTAATATAATATATAGAATAATTTTTCTTGTCCTCCTCCTAGCTGAGGACAACACCTATAGCTACATCTAATGTGTCCGTGGAGATGTGGAAAGGCAACTCCTAGTTTGGTCCATGTAATACTAGTGCTATTGAGATTAGCTTCTTTAAACCTGTAGAAGCTATGTCACACTTGTCAGACCAAATCAAATCAGCATTTCCAGTTAAAGCGTATAAGGGTGTGACAATCTGTGAAAAATTCTTGATAAACCTGCAATAATAACCTACATATCCTAGGAAAATATGTACCTTTGTTTGGGTGCAGGGGGTAGGTAGTAAAATAATTACTTGTATTTTTGCTAGATCTACCTGTATCCTTGCTGCAAAGATGCAATGTCCCAGGATCACGCCCTTGGCCATCATCATGTGACACTTGACATTGCATACACATAACATGGTAGCGATCATCATTCTAAGAATTTTTCTAGTGTTTGCAATGCTTGATCAAAATCATCCCCATATGGAGTAAATTCATCCATATATACCTCAAGTCCTTCATTTATTAGATCAGAAAGGATGCTTAATATGGCCCTTTGAAACATGGTTGGGGTGTTGCCCAAGCCAAATGGTAATACCCTATATGTGAATGTGCCCCAGGGACACGTGAAGGTTGTTTTGTTCTGGTCTTCAGGGGCAATTTGAATTTGATTGTAAGCACTGAATTTTTCTAAAAAGGAGAAGAATTGCTTCCATACCAATGTATCGAGGACCTGATCAGTGAATGGGAGGGGGAAGTGATCTTTCTGTGTTTCTTTTTTTAACTCTCGATATTCTACAAAAATATGCCACTTCCCATCTTTCTTAGGGATGACCACCAATAGAGAGACCCATTCACTATCTGAGATAGGATAAATAAAGTTTACATCTAGTAGCTTCTGGAATTCCTCTTTCACAATATCCTTGAGGTGTCGGTTCAACCTCCGTTGAAGCTGTCAGATGGGTCATACCTTATTTGTATAAATGTGGTGTGTACATAGCTGTGAATCTATCCCTTACATATCAGGATAATCCCATCCAAAAGCCCCTTTAATTTTTCTGTAATACCTAGATAATCTTTTGTTGTTGTTTGCTATCCATATCAACATTGATATTTAGAACTTTTCCTAGCTTTATCTCAACTGGTTTTCTGTTACGAACAATAGTCATCTAAATATGTTGGTCGTCTGTATCCTTCATGGGATATTTCATGGCTTCGTTATCAAGGATTTCTTTCAACATCTGACACTGTACATTACTCACATTAGCTGGTTGATTTATAAAATTGTTGATAACATCATCTTCAGTCTGATCTTTAAATTCTAAGCTTCCACTACTGTGAGTGGTGAACAAATGCTCTCTTCCAAGTACGTTGGCGGCTACTTACATATTTTTACGAGGGGAAAAATTTACCTGGAAGGAGGATATAACACTAGATTTTTTATAGCATCTCCCTTTGTAATAGTCATGTTGCCTTCTCAGCAACCAATATATGCATCAGTGGTTGCCATCCAAGGTTGACCCGAAATCAAAGGATGCCCATCCAACCTACTCCTTGCGTTTATAACCAGGAAATCTACTGGACATTCCCATGAGTCAATAGAAACTGTGATATCTTGTAAAGTCCCTTCTAGTATTACCACCGATCGGTCAGCAAGTTCTAATAAAGTGGTGGTTGGTTCTAAGGCTATAATACCAAGTGCTTAACAAGTTTCTATTGTTAATATTGTTAATTCCAGCTCCTAGGTCAACTAGTGTATTTGTAAAAGAGTGGCCCTATATCTGAAGTTACTATGGGGTTTCCATGATCTTCGTACTTTATTGGCATTTCTTCTCCCAAGAGTAAATCAGATAAGGCTCCTACAACATCAATAGTGGGTGAGGTTTTTACCTTCCTCAAAGGCTTCCTTACACACAATTATTTGACTGTTTTGGCATAAATGGGAATTTCTTGAATAGCCTGGAGGAGAGGAATCTTAATACACAAATATTTTAGTTCACCTACAAGATCAAAATCAAGGTAGGTGATCAGTTTAGGTATCGTTATCCTTTCAGGGAACGGAGGAGAAGTGGCTATAAGTTTTTCAGGGTCATCATGCTGATGTGTTCCTTCCCCTTGCTTTGATTCAATATTATTTACAAGTGCTGGAACATGTACAGGTTATGGAATATGTACAGGTGGAGTTACATTTTTTATTGAAGGTTGGTCCCTATTTTCCTCAGGGGTAATGACACATCCTAACCTCAATCTGAGCTCATTACTTTTTTTCTGCCCAATCTCATACTCTAGGATTTCAATAATATGTACCAACTGGACTGGTCCGTTATTAGGATTTGGGTTCGGCTGAGCTGGTAATTATGGCCACAGAAGAGGTTGAGAATTTTGTTTTAATGTATAAGGAGCTAACAGTGCAGGTTGAGGTTGAGCGCCCATCCTGATAGGTACATTAGATATACCCATAGGTCACTTCCAATTTGTAGAACAATTTCGATTTTTAGAGGTGGAAGTTGGCCACTGGGGTTGATAGGGATTGCCTTTCCAAACAAGAGTAAAAGGAGAATTTTGCCAACCATTTCCTGGAAAGGATTGTGCTGGTCAGGGTGTCATAGGGAATGTTGGGCTTTTTCCAATTTGAGTAGGGTAGTTTGCCTTGCGAGGTTGTCCCAAGGTTCTGCTGTTGGTTAAACTACGAGGAAGGAAAGAATTGAGATGCGTCTTGTGACATCCCTGTAGGTTTAGCTTGCCATTGTCGATGTTGGTTCATCAGATATACCAGTTCCATTTCCTCCTCTACTTATTTGAATACTTCTTTCAACCTAGGTAATGATGGACACTGTTCAGTGTCGTGATCTTTAGCACAGATGGCGCACGACTGAACCATGTCTAATGGGCATTCCCGTTGGCTGTGCTTCTTTCAAGAACGTGGGCAAAATATGGCCAAATTTTGTTCTGCTAAAGCCTATTTTTGTTTAGCCTGTAGAACATCCAGTTGTGTTGTAAGAGTGCCCAAGATGTCCATCTTAAAATATTCCAGGAGGCTACCGATCTCCATCTATGTTACACCTCCACTATGTGGTTTGCTTCCTCCGCTCATGGGATCTCAGCTAGTTGCTCCTATGTGTGTGCTTCCCCATGAACACTTGATACAAAAACAAATAATTTCATCATAATCTTACTGAGAAATATCTCCTTTTCCCATTAAGTTTATAGTTTCTACCCATTCCTCTTTCATTCCTTTAATAAAGATAGCTCTAAGGACTTCTTTTGTAGGGCAGTGTGTGGAGACCTCTACAAATTATAATTAACTCATTCTACATATTCTTATAGTGTTTCATTATCTTTTGCAGTCATCTTAAAAATATCATCTTTCAGTTCCCTAGTTTTACAAAAGTCCTGGTATCTTTTAGGGAAGGAGGTTTTCATCTCATCCAAAGAATTGATGGTTCGCCCACCTAGACCCATAAACCATCTCAAAGCTTCCCCTTTCAGAGTGGAAGGGCATAGTTTCAGCTTTTTGGGGTCAGTGGCATAGTCATACCCTCTACAGAGGACATCAAGCTCAAACAGGAAAGCATCAGGATCCTTCGTGATCATCCCATGGAAGGTTGGGATTCTCTGCAAAGGAATAGCCTTCATAGGGGCATCATCCACCTAGTCAATGATGGGGTACTCTAATGTCGAGGTTTGACCTTGGGGTGGCTAATTTGCAATTTGATCAAAGATATGCCAATAATATTTGAGGATTTCAAGGGGTGCATCTAGAGTAAGTAGCGAGTTAACAACCTGAGCTAGATTTACAACACTTCCTAGCTCTGAAATCTCATGAGATCCTTGTTCAGACAGTTGTGGTTCTGCTTTAGTAGCCCCACTAGTTTCTTCTTTTCCTTCTCTTAAGTTACAAGATTTTCCCTCTTATAGAGGAATCAAAGTCTAAACTTATTGTATCTTGAAAACTCTGTTCCAATCCTCCTACCTGGCTTTGAATCTCAGCGTGAGCTCCAGATGGTGAGCTTGCTGCTTGAGGGATAGTAGTAGAACGTTTTTGAGGTATAGCCAAGAATCCTACTGATGCTTGAGTCTCTTATCTTCTTACAATTTCATCTATAAAGGTAATTCTCACAAGGTTCACTGATCCTTTTGGTTTTGTGGGTTTTAGTGGAGGATTCTGCACATTTTATATCTTTTTGTGTCTAGTCATTCATAAAAACAAAGCAGGCACCTTACTTGCTAGGTACACAGGTTCTTACCTTACTTGCTAGGTACCTAGGTTCTTATTTCTCTTACAACAAATAAATAAAAACAATCACTTGAAACACTCTCCCGGTAACAACACCAAAATGTTGGCTCACTAAGATGTCTTTTTACAGGCAATCTTAATTCCTACATTAGTTGTCAACCCAAGGTAATTCTTTTTATCTCGAGAGTGCCAACACAGTACGTGCAATGAATCTAAAGGTTATGTAATGATGATTCGTTGCAATCTCTAAAGGTTGATTCTTCAATTCAATTCACACAACTTCTAGAAAGAACTATCTATGGAAGAAATACTCTTTGACACACTCTGCAATTCTATGTAACTTGTTCCAAAATCAATTGAAACTGAATGCAAATAAGAATTACACTTAGAATTGTTCGAATAAAATTAAGACTAACCACACTCAATCAAGTAAAGAAACCATGATGACTGAACAACATTGTTAATCTATAACAACCCAAATCAATTTGCATTACTCAATTAAATAACAACAGTAAGTGAACAACAATCAACAATCGGTAATTGAACAACAAATAGCAATAAAGGATTCCTAAATGGAAAATGATCTATATTGAAATTGTAGAAGTTAATCAGTCGTATCTCTAGAGATCTATGATATCATCTTATTCAAATGAATATAAATCTACTATAAACATGAATTCACTCATTCCAATCCAAGAATTATGTAAGTATATCTCACGCCTTCACTCTGAATCTAATTGAACAGAAGTATGAATCAATATGCAAAATCTTCACAATAAATGAAATAAATAAACGTTAAATCAATTGAAAAGACTAAATATGATATTATAACACAAAGGAGTAGTGTAACTTCTTGTGACTCGGCCTAGAGTTGCCAAAATCCTCTGCTTAATAAAAACTCAGAATACGAAGATGTATCAAACACAACCTTCTTTCATTAATTTCAAGTAACAGCTGACAGGGTCACTAATATAACATCGTATATGTTCAAAAAAAGAATAATTACATATTATCAAAGCCTAAAATATATCTAATTTCCTTTCAACCCTATATATAACATAAAGGAGAAACTGGATAAAAGAAAATCCTCAGGATTAGCAGATCCTGAGGATTTTGCAATAT